>CM076573.1:201673576-202195725 GCA_034641835.2 Pinus albicaulis | reverse complement strand
ACTTTATGTTTTCAATGTCTGCTTTGTTCCTCAAAACCAACTCCCAAAATAGAAGAAAAGAGATATCAATGACTTAGAAATAGCTATCAAGGGGGCAACCTCCAATACATTACATAAATGAACAATTCTTGGATATATAAACAGAAAAAACCTCCCTCTCTATATATAGGAGTCCATGGGGCTGTAATAATCCTAGCCTACCTAACAATAATAATATAAGAGCACAATAATAACAATATGGGGGTTACAAGGGTACAATAATAACAATAAGGGGGTTACACTAACAACAATAAGGGACTATACTAGTAATATAGGGACCTAACATGCCCCTCTCCTTCAAAAAAGTGTTGTCCTCAACACTTGAGTAACTCTGGGTCATCATATTCATGTGAGTTCCCTTTGTCAATTCTCACTTATTTTTTCAATTATCCATATAATCCTCTAAAGCTTCATTATATAATTTCTCACAAAATTTCTTCATGCACTTTATGTTAGGTTTTTTCTCATTAGTCTTACATTTCTTATTTTTCTCACAACACTTCTTCATACACTTTATGCTAGGTGTTTTCATTAGTATACATAGTGTTTCCAAGGATGGATGGTGGTTTTGTGCCATTAATTTCTTCACACGCATGGCACAAAGTTCTCAAAATTACCTTACATTGGGAAAGACATTTTAGTATTAGGAAATGGAAATGGAGGTCTTACATTTTGTGTAGCTAACTATTTTTTTTAATATCACTTTGAAATTTATTTTGACATTTGGAGTATTTTAATATTGTTAAATTTAATAAAATTTCACCTAAACAAAAAAGGTAATTAGTGAAATTTATTTATTTTCAATGGGATGTCTTATTTTTTCTATATGGCAATTTTTTTAATATCATCATATTCAATTGGAGTGAGACTAACATTATGAAATAGATGTATTTCATTTTATATTCGTAATCATTTTCTTTAATATATTCTATCTCATTGGACCATATTTTAGTATTATAAATTGGATGTATTTCATTTTATTTAAAAAACTATATTGGATTTTAGTATTATGAATTGGATGTATTTCATTTTATTTTGGCAACTCGATTGGACTTTAGTATAATGAATTAGAAGTAGTTCATTTTTCTTGGTCAACTCGACTAGATTTTAGTATTATGAATTGGATGTATTTCATTTTAATTGGGAAAATCTATTGGATTTTAGTATTATGAATTGGATCCATTTCATATTGTTTGAGAAACTTCATTGATTTTCTTGTAATAAAAAAAATTGTGCATAATCAATATAAAATAAATTGAAAAATAATTGTACTAGTAGAATATTATATAGTGCTTTTTCCATAAGGATTTAAAGAAGAGAAAAGAATATAAAAATTATATAAATGAAAACATATATAGTTTCAAATATATAAGGAGTACAAAGAGTGTGGAAACATGTAGGTATACTTTATCACCCAAATTGTTGCACCAAGGGAGGGCCAAATTGTGCGGGTCGGGGCTATACACCAATTTGTTGTTCATCTTGCTTTAAACTTAAAATTAGACTACTATTATTACTAATTCCACGGAAAATAAAATGATATGAACAATTTTTATAAGAAAACTTTTTAGGCTAAAGAAAACCTTTTATATGACAATAAAAAAAGGACAAAAGTGATGAATTTCCTTTAAAAAATAAAACATTTGAAGTTTTTTTAAATAAAGAAAACCAAATTTTGTTGTAATATTTTTTTATATCATTTAATTAAACTCAAAATGATGAGTTTCATAGTGAAGGTCTATGGACTATGCCATCCCTATGTGCTTATTTCCAAAATGTAGTTAAAAAAAAAACCTTTCAATGTACCACATAAAATAATCACAACCTAAATCTACATACTCTTGGATATTCCTTATCCACCCATAAGGATACTTACATAGTATATTTTTGCTCAAAATAAACTAATATTTAAATATATATATATATATATATATATATATTAACATTCTTAAACCTAAAATAGATCAAAAATTTGAGCCAAGATTTTTCATCTAAAACCTATAAAGTGTGTCAAAATTTGGACATCTTCATGAAAAGGGGGATGAAAATAGTTAATAGTATGACCCTTATTGTCTTCCAAAATATACCATTAGAAATGTATCATATTAGTTTAAGCTTTTGAAAAATCATTCACATATTGTTCTTTATTAATGAATATCATTAGAAAAAGATAGATGAAAGCATTGAAACTCTCTCAAACTTCCTTCAATAATGATGAGAAAAATTTATAGAATTTTGCTCCTTCATTCATTTTATCATATTTATTGAATATTCAATAAATTGCAACTTTATGGTTTTTTTATTTTCATAAATAGAAGAAAATTTTGTTTTAGATCCATGAACTCAAGAGAGTTATTAGTTTTTAATACGCCCAATCCAACTCTTAACTTAACATATGACCTCCTCATTGGAGCATATATTCCCTAATTTTTATAAAAGGCAAAGTGTTGCAAAGCTTAGTATCCATGTTTTCGTTCTCGAACTAAAGCAAGTGGGGTACCCTAGTAAAAGTATTGATTTTTCCGCAAGGATTTAAAGGAAAAAGAAAAGAAAAAAGGAAGTACATCAATGAAAACATGGAGTTTGAAATATAGAAGGGGGTATTGTATTTCCACACACCTAGGTAGACATTTTCAGTCAAATAGTTGTACTAAGCTGGGCTATTTGACCCACAAACGAGGGGATGCCTTACACCAATTGGTGTTTATCTTCTTGCAACCTTAAAATTAGACTACTATTATTACTACTTATGGAAAATGTAATCATATGAAAAACTATTATAAGAATATATTTTAATATAAACACAATCATAAACATGACTCTAAAAAAGACAAAGCTAATGACTTTCCTTTTTTTCTTAAAAAAAGAGAAAAAGAAAAAAAACATTTGTAATTTTTTTAATAAAAAGAACAAAATTTCTCTTGTCATATCCGTTAATAGCATTTAAATAAAATAAAAATAATGAGTTTCATAGTGAAGGTCTATGAACTATGCCATCCCTATGTGGTAAATGCCCAAATGTATTAAAAAAATCCTTTCACTATACCATATAAAATAATCATGACCTAAATTTACATACTCGAGGATATTCCTTAGTTATCCCATAAGGAATAAAATCTACTTACATAGTATATTTTCGCTAAAAATAACACGTACACACATGCACACACATATAAGAATTCATAATCCTTGAAAAAAGAACGTAAGTTGACACTGTGAGACATACAATTGCAATGTATATAAGGTACTTTGACATAAGGCAAAAAAGAGAGTGAGACTCTAGAATAAAAGTATTAGTACTATCCTAAAAGAGTCACAAAAGAGCATGAAATAATAATTTATTAACTCACAAATTAGCTCAGAAGATGAAAAAAACCATAAAATCAAAACAATGCACATTCAATAGGATACATGCCAAAAAAATGAAATAGTTCATTTTCATTAGTATGTGTAAACATAAACATGCACCAAAAATAATGAAAACATAGTCTCATAATCATTCACGACATATGCATTAAAGTGCGAAAGCTCTAACCACTTCATATATTAAGTGAAAGTCCCAAGATATACAATTATAGTGCTACCACAATAGCACCAATAGTGAAACATTAAGTCACCAATTTATCCTCCAAAGAAAGATCTTCTCTCTTGTGCCAAGCCAGAGAATCCTAGGTGAAAAGTCTAAAGTTCGTTGTCTTGAGCTATGAGGGTATATTTATAACAAATGAGATGACTCTCCACCTATGATATCACTTTTGACCTCCATCATGACTCTTCAGGTTCTACGATGACTCTTTCAAATTCCTATGTGATGTTTGAGTATCTACATGACTTTCAAACTTTCTAGTGAGTTTTCACATTCCATGTGGGACCATTGGGATTCCACAATTTTTAGCTTTTATGATTTTTGGAAATTACATAATTACATTACACATGTAATGTGGCAAAGAAAATTAGCTCATATGACTTTGTAATGACACTATGAGAATCCATGACTTGGTGGTGGTGACTTAAAACTTCATTTCATCAGTGCCAAGGTCTTCTCCTAGCTAGTATAAATGTAAATTATTCATGATGGATATTTTGTTGTTCTTTATCTTCACCATCCAAATGGTTTAGATGAGTGTTGAAACCTTCCATTTCAGCATGCGTTTCCACCTCTTTTGTGCTGGTTCAATGCTATTTCACGTCCTTCATGATGGTTTTTCCTTCCTCTCCTTCTTCGTAAGTGTTCTCTTGTAACTCATACTTGGAATATTCCTTTAGCATCACCTTTCCATAGTGAGATGGTACACCTGTAAATGAAGTTAAGTCAGACAAGGCAAGGTCTGTAAAAAAAGATACAAATCTAATTTTCTTCTTATGAAACTCACTTATAAAGCCAAGACAGATTGCAGGATTGAGGAGAAGGCTAAGGGATTACAAAGTACACAGAAACAAGAGGCGGTGAAGAAGTTTTAATCGCTATGGTTTCAAAATGTGTAGTGATCGAGGGAGACGAAGGAAATATTTTTTAGTTGAGGGAGTGACAGATGAAGTGAGGTACATTTTATCACTATGATTACATAATGTGTATTTTTGGAAGGATTGAGATAGTTGATTACACAATTGAGAAATTCAAGGACTGATACAAGGCTTGAATGGTTGTTGAAAATGTGTAGTGCGCAGTGTGGGCCTAGCTAGGTATATTTTTCATTTGATCAAGTCCAAGAGGCAGGGACTAGATAATGACATTACTCAATGCGTAGTTCTTAGAGGCACTAACTGCGCAATGTGTATTTCCATGAGGAAAGGATGTCCAACCAGGAATTCTAATTCTATAGTTCATAGTTCAATAAGCCAAGAGGATTGGTAGTTGGTTGAGCGATTTTCAAAGCCAATAAAACTCAATAATTGATTAAGTGTTGGATCAGTAAAGTAGAAGAATAATACTGGAGCATGATCAAGGCTTAAATATGATCACACACACATAATGATCAACCACATGACAATGAAACACTTAACACCCAAAATCAACATGCATCCACTGAAATTATATCAAAACTACACTTACCTCCAAATGCAACACTTGAAACATAGATTTAGGACAGTATGAAAAAGAATTATGACACACATGTTGAATGTGGCTAGAAAGTGCGCTAAGTTTTCTAAGAGTGTCTAGAAATTATACTTATAATATATAATATTTGCTTATGCAGGAGAGTTCTATAGAGATTCCTCTTGTGGTGCACTAGTGTGTAACACATACAAGATTGGAAACAATAAAAAATGACACTTTCAAGAGTAGGAATAAGTGAAAATGACACTTACGAAAGCTAAAGAAAGTAAAAGTGACCATGTGAAAGATAAAAGAATAAAAATAAACATTTGAGAAAGTGAAAGAAAGAAAAAACGACATTCACAAAAGTGGAAGCGAAAATTGTTAAAGAGAAATTTGTGTAAAAGATATAGTTGAGAAAACTCACCAGGATGATGGTACACTTGCAAATAAGTGTGAGGGATATTATTAAATGAAATTGTGCGCTAATTTTCCTTATGGATTTTACAATCACTGTCTTTATGAATAACATAGTAATTGTCAGCAAGGATTGTGCAGTCACTATCATTTGGAGTTTTGAAGTCATTGACTCTAGTGACAACACATGAAATACTTCCAAAGATTTCATAAGAAACACTCTTAAAGACTACGCAGTGCTTGTCTTCAAGGGTAAACATTGACTATTTAGCTTGCCAGAATAGCGTGTGCTTGAGAATGCATCAAAAGGATAAGAATTTGTAACAAATTTGTTTTGACACTTAGATTCCTAGAACAATACTTTACCATTTAGAAAAAAATCAATCAATAATGATGGGATAATGGAAAACTTGAAATGGATATCATAATATCACAAGGAGGCTCCAAAATTCAAGTGTAGGAAAAAGTTTAGAGGGTGTTTGTCATAGGGACAAAATTTGGGACACACTAGAGGAACTTCTTGTTCTTTTCTTGGGTTTAAATTTATGCACAAGGTCTATTCTTTCAAGAAGTATTGATTAATTTTGTATATCACCTCATGCTCCTCATTCAATCTAGCTATATATGTAGCCTCTTTCTCCCCCTTTATGAGCTAAACATATTTATGAATATTACCACAATTTTTTCGATATGGAAGAAGGGTAGTATGTATGTGCGAGTTTTAAATGGTTAGAGTTTCAGTTCCATCTATATTTTTTCTCCACTATGAACATGCATGTTTAATACCCCACCAGAGTCACTATAGGAACACAAGCGTTGCTTCACTGCTAGTGATCCCATTCAGTACCCTGGTGAAGTTGCTTCCTTCACCTCTCTATGTACAAAAATAGGGTTTTAAATTTTCATAATGACATTTTCTAAGAATGCACACACACTTCTAAGCCATGCCAAGATATCATCATAGTTGGAACCATAGGCATTGTTGAGCCTAGACACCTAGGGACAGATTCACATTCCTAGGAAAGAACAAACATTCATGCGGTCATTTGTTTTTGGTGTCCCCATTTCCATGATTGGGGTCATCATATTTATGTGAGTTCCCTTAGTTGATTCTCACTTATTTTTTCAACTTTCCATAATCCTTATTAAATATTCATTATATAAATTCTTACAACATTTATTCATACACTTTATGTTAGGTGTTTTCTCATTAGTCTACACAGTTTATTTTTCTCACAACACTTCTTCATACACTTTATCCTAGGTGTTTTCTCATTAGTCTACATAGTGTGTTTTTATTGCCACATAAGAAGCCTTTTCCACACATGACTTACATGATTCCTAAACCACTTACCATTTGGATATTTAGTTATAATATATTGCTAGAGTGCAAAGATATTCTATCATACTATAATTCCCTAGTTCCAAAATATCTCATCATGTTCTAGTTGATTTCTTACACTTGTTTGAGAAACTTCCACATATTCACTTTATATCTCTATTTATTTCTCTTTTATACTCATCTTATCATTCTATGTTTTCCATGGTTATGAGAATTGTAATAGGCTATCATGATTTATTTATTAAAATACACATTTATTTATACTTATTTTTCAATACTCTCATAGTTTTACTATCCTTTAAGGAGTAAGTTTCTTCAAATTTTGAATTCATTCACATGTACTTTAGGACTCAGAATACTATTTATCATTTATAATTTCCCCTAGTATGAATTGGATTATCTCAATGCTATAGTGGAAGAATTAGAGGAATCAATTTGCATGGTCAATTTTATCGATGTGTCCCAGTTTGGAAATATGTGGTCTAAAACCTGTGAGAGCCATTTTTAGGAATTAAACATTTCTTTTGGGTAAAAAAATCTCACTTGTGCAACACCCACTAGTTCTCAAAGCTCGTAAGAAAAATTTATATCACTTACAAGTTGACCTACCATGTTGACCACCATGTTACAAGTGGATATCATGTCAGCCCCCATTATTAATGCATATGGGGCTAGCCATGTGTAAAATTTTAAAAAAGCTCTAAAAGGTCAAAGCTTCAGGGCAGGAGGTTCTTAGGAAGTTAGAGCTTAGTCATATGCGATAGCATAACCCATATAGGATAATTATGATGGTGACTGAAAATAAAAATAATTGATATATGGCAGAACTGGTTAAGTAGTGGGGAGAAAAAGAAACTAATATATATGGTACATGAAATTAGAGGAGAAGACCATGACCATAGACCAGTACAAAAGCAGTTAGAATGACCATCATGGAAAGGATGGTGGGTTTGGGAAAGGGAGAAAAATGGGTTATAGGGAAAATGGGGGTGGAGATTCCAAATGAAAGAGGGCTCAACACACGAATAGACATGTTCTTTTCATAATGATGAAAGAAGTAATTTAAGAAGTTTGAGCATTGATATTATAAAGAACGGAAATGCAACATACCATATAGGGGAAATGGAAGAGGAGAATAACATAGGTGAAATTCTAAAGAGTATTAACTTTTCGGTTTTGATAAGTAGAAGAGTGGCATGGGCAGCTCTCAGGTGAAGGAACAATGGTTCTCTGGATTCCATAGTTTTGGTGGAGGCCCTGTCTCTTTATATTCTTGGTCAAAGAGTGTCCTAGAACCATATTTTCTTAGTTGTAGGATGAAAAATTCATTCTATGTGATCTGGATTCTTAGTGTAGGGTGGATCCATTGAATGTATTCTCCCTAGTTCCTCTCAATGAGCTATGGATTTTTTGTTCAGATTGGAGCTATTAAGGGAATTGGTTTAAGGTGGAGTTGGTACAACCTCTATATTCCTTGTATTGGTTTAAGGGTAGAGGTGGTACATTCTATGGATTTCCCTGTATTTGCTGAGGGTGGAGGTGGACAAGTCTCTTGATTCACTATCGTAGTAGAAGGGTGGAGATGCAATAGTGTCCAAAATTCCCTTCAATTATCTAGTGGGTTGAGATCGATTAGTATTTGGACTCCTTCTTCCAGCTAAAAACATTAGTTAACTCCCTGAAAGCATTACTTTTCAAGATATGAATCTGACTCAAGGGTGTTTGGTTGAAAGAAAGACTATAGTTTACTTCAATCTAAACTTGGGTGGAGAATTGAAGTCCCAATATGATTTGGAAAAAATCCTTATAAGATAAGTGTTCAATTATGCTCTTATATATATTTGAATGTTATGTACATGTTGATTGTACTACTTGAATGCTTATGGTAATGTCGAGGAATGAGATTTATTGTAGGTATATGGAACGTTGATTCATTGTGTAAATTTTATGAGGAATGGCTAATTCTTGTATTTTTTTGATGAGCTTGAATCTAATTAATTTCTACTCCTCATAAATATGTGAACATTTGTGTTGGTATGATCCTGAAAAACAATCTATGTTGATTTGTTGAATTTGATGGCCATAGTCTGTTTGTATGTATTTCCTTTATCTCTTGTTTATGTGCTTTTTGCTATTGATATGCTCTTAATGAGTGAAATTTACATATTCTCATGTCTTTGGTAACATAGTAATTTTCCCTATGGTTATATTTTTTATCTGAAATATGTATGATATATGCACATTTCAATGGCCTGAGTTTATTGTTGGCTAGAAAATATGGTAATTGACTATTATGATGTGCTTCAAAAAATTTAGCTAAAAGAGTAGGCACACTGGTTAATTTACTTCATGTCCAAGGTATGCCTTGAGTGGCCTGGAATATCCTGCATTTTGATCCTTGATTTTATGGGAAGCAAGATTCATTTTTAAAGACACAAACAAAATATGAATAATTATAGTTTGTGCAACCTAGGAGAAATTATAAGTAAAAAAGGTTGAAAAAAATCTAATTCTAAGAAAATTAAAATAAATCCTAAGTCATGGCAAGGCCCACTATTCGTAAGTTAGACAATTCAACTCAGAGGTAGTGTCTAACAGAATTTCAATCCAAAGATAGTTGGGGCCTAGGCAAGTGGTATGTCTGCTTGGTTGGGGCACAATAGTTGGGGCTTTGTAATGTGGTTCATCGGATATGGTGATGGGGACCGACAACGACTGCAATAAAGTCTCAATGTGTGTTACTTTGTCACACCTCCCAATTTACAATTTTTTATTTTTTTTGGTTGGTTGCATCATTCCAGTTAATGCTAATGAGGCATTCTATCATTACGTTGCAGGTGTACACAATCATTACTTTTCAATTGCTATTCCCACTTTATCTTACCATATTGCAATTTACTTGATTTGTAATACTTATAATTATAGTAATTATAATTATATCCGACATAACCTAATGTCCTTATTATGTCACCCCACTTCCATATTAATCTTCATTTTATATCATAACCTTTGGAATTTAAATAGACTTATATAGAGGGGAATTCTATTGGTTCTACGTGAATTCCATGTTAATATAATTCCATTGATGTATACAAATCCAAGCGGTCGTTTGCCCTTATCCTTTGTTAATAAAAATATAACCTTGGCGGAATTTGAATTACCAACTATGCAAAGTCTAGCATTCGTCCTTCATTCTCATTTACGTCTTATCATTATTTATGTGAAATTGGCCATATTAAATTGAACTCCACGTAATTACCGAGTTAGAATTTTGTGCAATGATAATTGGATTGATGACGTACATCTATCTTCCACACTGAGCCACCATAAGGTTTTAACGCTCGTCGTAAGGGTGATAGATGGTCTCGCTTCATTAGTGATCACGTGGTGTTGGTTCCACATAATACTGGATTCGTTCCACCTCGTTTCCAAAGCGATTTTCCACAGCATGGCCAGATCGATCTTCATTTATATCGCTGCCTGTCATATTAATTTTTGAACAGAGGGAGTACCTTACCTATTAACTTCTCGATCCGTGGCTTCACCATGTGGATCTCGCCAGGTGGACGACTTGGATTGCATCTGCCTATTAGGGTTTCATTGTTTGGATCCATAGCATATTGTTATAAATCGAGCTTGGTATTTGCTCGGCGGTTCTTTTACTTCCCCCTGCGTTTGGTTTATCTCTGGACCATGAGTGACAACGCCATGGACGCTGGCCATGATTCATTTCAGGCTTCACCTTACTCCTGTGCGTTAATTAATTCCATCGGTAAGATCTTTTGCCAGAGTTGTAAAATTTCACTCTCTATATTTTTATTATTTCACAGGCTGCCATCTCTGATTGAGAGCTTCACGCTTTTCTTCATGCCAGTACTATGATTTCGTATTATCGTTTTCTGCTATTGGGATAATTAAGACGAATGGCTCTATTTGTTTTGTAGAGAATGTGCTTTCGCCTTTCCCGGAATTTGATTTTCTTGGTTTTCTTACCTAGACTTTGAGATTTCTTGCGCGCCTTCTCAGGAGTAAAATTTCACGCAGGCTCTCATGGCTTCGTACCCCAAGATTCTTCTCAAGTGAAATTGGTTACGAGTATATTAATCCAATGCTGTAAGGATTCTACACTCCTCGGCACTCTGATTAGAAATTTTGTTGTTTTACCAAGCGTAGAAAGAATTTTCTATTTGTTCATTCTCCGGAGGTTTCTCGTTTTTAGTCGATTCTTGAATGCAACCCCTTACCAGGTATGATGCCTTTCTCAGTTATCATTTTGAATTTATTCATCTTATTCGTACTGTCTATATTCAGCGTTTCGTTGATTTTGGGTTTTATCTCTTGCAGGTAAGCGTCGTGCTCTCCTTCGCACTTGTAGAGATATGTGACTCCCTTAAACATTAACAATTGTTTACTCGCTCCTTGCAGGTCGATATTAACCGAACTTTGTCAGAAGGAATTCGTTCTTCGCTACTGGTTATAGTCTTTATATTTTGACATTTAAATATTGTAATGATACAATTGTAATTATTTTTAACACTATAAGTAAACCCCCACTCTGAATATTTATGGAGCTCTGTTCAGGGGACCTTATAAGGTTGTTTCGAATTTGTACCATATATCCACATATACATCAGTCATTCCTGCGTTTTCATAATACCCAATTTTGATTTCGGTTATTGTTATTGTGAGTATGTTCCAGCAGTACTCTCTCTGTGCTCATTTTGACTTGACTGAAATTAATACTTAACTTTTGGCAATTTAATTTTTTTATATATATTACCTATACACATACTCCTCATTCTGTGGAGTTTATTGCCTCCAGGCTATCAGGCCATACAATTGTTAACTATATTCCTACTGTGGTGATATTAGAATGAATAATGCACTGTAATATATAGTTTGCTATTCCAGGAGAACATAGCTTCTGTGATGGTAAATTTTAAATATCTGAATGAAATCAATAGTATTATTGTGAGTCATAACTTTCTCAATTTCTTCCTCCAGTTTATTAAACTGACCCTAAAGTCTAAACGCCTTGTTTTTTTTTCCATTTTGAAATTTAGATAACCAGAGTGATATGATCATTTATAACAGAATGACACCGTAGTTCTATGCAGATACTTGAGGAATTAATTTGTTATATCTTTACACAGAATATGTATCCAAATTGTTTATAGGGATGAATGCATCTGCATTTATGTCTTTATGTTTAGAGGACATTGGGATTTATAATCTACAAATTTACTCTCTTGATTTGGATTATCATGATAGACTAGGATACATATAATTCAATATGCCTGACTGGGGTGAACATGCATGTTGGATATTTTCTCAACTTTCTTTTGTATTTACTTTCTATGCTATGATATTAGAATGGTTTCATAATTTAACTGTCTATGATCAGTCTTTTGTAAATTATCAGTTTCTTTCCTCTGCTATAGCATGTGTTGCTTACATACAACTTTCTTGACCATTAATTTTCTGGTTACATGGGAATGGTATGTTGGCCCTAAGGTCAGTTTATAGAGTCTCTCCTTCTGTTCTCTCATGCACAGTGTAAGTTACAATTCATTTCCTACTATTTTCCAATATAATACAGGAATTCCAAATTCTCTCTCATGTATGTATATATTAGAATCATGCTAGGAAACAGAAGCAGATTAAAACAGATTCACAAATTTTTCCTGTGGAGAAAATAAGTATCCTCAGATTTAAACCAATCACTGGTTTAGAGACTCTGTTGGATTATACTTCACCACTCCAAATTCTACAACTATACATAATTTCATGGGTAAATTCCTTATGATCACTTCTGTTAAATGTAGAATTGATATTCTAATATACAGTCAAATTTTTATATGTAGCTAATTCATACTATATGAAATAGAACATCAATAAATTTAGAGACATACCACTCACGATATTCACCAGCCTCCCAACCTTAGAGTTCTTTTGTCTCCCAGAACTCACCCCCGAGCTGAGATCTTCTCCTTGAAACAGATCAACCTCTAATCTGTACAAGAGCAGCTTATTTAAACTATTGTTCCCCAAAGGATGTTTCTAATCCTGCATCCAGAATCTCGGGATGCTTTTATTCCTGTTTGCCTAGGCTTCCCAATTTAGGGATTCTTTAAAGCTATTTTATGCTTTTCCTCAGCTTTTCCAGATTTTTACCTCTTCCCAACTACTTTCCTCATCATTGGGGAAATTCAGATTTTTCCTCACAAATATAAATTTAAAATTAATTTCTTTCAAGGATTTTTGAAAGATTGTGGGGAATTATTTGCCTCATCCATCCTCATGGATTTAGCAAGTGATCTCATAAATCTCATTTTGGTCAATCTGCACCACATTACTTTATTCATTTCCTCAATTAAATCTTTAATTACATTCACAAAATATTTATCCTTTGGGGTCCACTCCCCTTAGGATTAAAGTTCATATATCTGACTTTGAAATTCAAACACATGAATTGGGGGTGTTACATATTCCCCCTCTGAAAATAAACACCATCCTCGGTGTTTTTATTCAACTACTAGAGTTCATTTGCAAATAAAAATGGATATTTTTCCATCATTTCAACTTCTCTTTCCCAGGTAGCCTCTTCAGCAGTAAAATGCTTCCACTACACCTTTACTCTTGCTACTGTTCTGCTTCTCAATTCAATTTCTTCCCTCTCCAATATTTGAAGTGGTTCTGGCAGAAACTCCCCTTCTGGTTCCACCTGTACAACATTCCAATCAACTATGTGAGAAGCATCATGCACATATCTTTTCAAAAATGAAACATGAAATACATCATGAACTCTAACATGGGGTGGTAAGGCCAGCTTGTAAGCCACTGGTCCCACCCTTTCTAATACTTCAAAAGGACCACAGTATCTAGGGGCCAGTTTTGCACAACTTCCCGCATAAAGGGTGCTCTTTTTGGGTTTAATACGCAAATACACATGCTCCCCCACTTTAAATTCTCGGTGCACTCTTTTCTTATCAGCATAATTCTTCTGGCGATCTTGTGCTGTCTTGATGTTTCTTTGTATCTGTTTGACAATTATTTCCATCTCTTGTAAAGCATCTGGTCCCAACATTAGTTTATCTTCTGGCTGACTCCAGCTCAAAGGAGTACGACACTTCCTTCCATACAGTGCCTCAAACAGACTCATTTTGATGGAGGATTGGTAGCTGTTATTATAGGAAAATTCAGCTAAATGCAAGTAATCTTCCCACTTTGAGGGTCTATCCATCACATACATTCTCAGCATGTCCTCCAAAATTTGATTAGTTCTTTCCGTTTGGCCATCGGTCTGAGGGTGGTAAGCAGTACTAAAATTCAATTTAGTGCCCATACCTCCAAATAGCCCTTTCCAAAAGGCTATTGTAAACTTAGCATCTCTATCAGAAACAATCACCTTCGGAACCCCATGGAGCCTTACTACCTCCTTCAGGAACACATTTGCTACTTGAGCTGTCCCAAAGGTAGATTTCACTGGTATAAAGTGAGCAGCTTTGGTTAGAGTGTCTACTACTACCATTACAGAATCATGTTGGTATTTGGTTTTGGGTAACCCTGTTATGAAATCCATGGAAACTGTGTCCCATTTCCATTCTGAAATCGGTAAAGGGTTTAAAAGGCCAGCAGGATGCTGATGTTCAACTTTGACTAGTTGACATTCCATGCATCTACTTAAGTATTCTGCTACATCTCTCTTCATTCCTGGCAAGAACAACTTCTTTTTCAGGGCTGTTAACATTTTCTGATATCCTGGATGTCCTGCATATGGTTGTTTGTGGTACTCATCCAAAATTTCCCTTTTTAAGGACTCTACATTGGGAATATACAATCTGTTTTTATAGCAGATCAGCCCTTTTTGGTTTTGAGTGAAATCAATTTTCTCCTTTTTCTGTAATTTCACCAGAAGTGTTTCATAATTTGGGTCTTGGTTTGCTACCTTATTCACCAAATCTTCTACATCAATCTGAGCACTACTTCCAATACTATTGATATTCTGACAATCATTTCTACTCAATGCATCAGCAAATTTATTTTCTTTCCCTCTAATATGTTTTATATCCATATCAAATTCACTTAAAAAGGACAGCCATCTGGCTTTTCTGGCATTCAAATCAGTTTGGGAAAAGAAATATTTGAGACTAATATGATCAGTCATCAATGTAAATTTTTTTCCAAGAAGATAGTGCCGCCACATTTTCAAAGCATGGATAACAGCTGCTAATTCTAAATCATAGGCACTATAATTCTGTTCATGTATCTTCATTTTCCTAGATTCATAGGCAATAACTGAATTTTCCTGCAAAAGAACTCCTCCCAATCCTTCTCTACAGGCATCCGTACATACCACAAATTCTTTATCAGGATCTGCAATCTTCAGTATAGGGGCTGTAGTAAGTTTCAGTTTTAATTGGTCAAAACTGTTTTGGCATTTTTCAGTCCATTCAAACTTGACACCTTTCCTTTGTAATGATGTGATGGGATGTGCTATGGCAGAAAACCTCTCTACAAATCTGCGATAATAGCCTGCAATCCCCATGAATGATCTCACTGCTGAAACATCAGCTGGTACAGGCCATTATTTTATAGCCTTTATCTTTTCAGGGTCAACAGCAAGACCTTGTTCGGAAATAATATGACCAAAATATTGGATCTTATCTTTATAAAACTCACATTTGCTAAACTTGGCATATAGCTAATTTTCCTTTAGAGTTTGCAATACTATCCTCAAGTGTTCTTTATGTTCCTCCTCACTTTTTGAGTAAACTAAGATATCATCTATGAACACAAGGACAAATTTATCCAAGTACTTGTTTAACACACTGTTCATTAGGCACATGAATGTGGCAGGGGCATTTGTCAAACCAAAAGGTAGGACTACAAATTCGTAGTGGCCATACCTGGTTCGAAAGGTTGTTTTGCTGATGTCTTCTTCTTTAATTCTAAGCTGGTGATAACCAGTTCTTAAGTCAATTTTCGAAAATACTGAAGCTCCTCTCACTTGATCAAAAATATCATCAATTCTAGGCAAAGGGTATCTATTTTTAATGGTCAACTTATTCAGTTGACGATAATCAATGCACATCCTAAAATTTTTGTCCTTCTTCTTCACGAACAGCACCGGTGCTCCCCAAGGAGATACACTTGGTCTGATATACCCTTTATCTAACAGTTCTTGCAATTGCATTTTCAGTTCCATCAGTTCAGGAGGACTCATTCGATAAGGCGCTCGGGAGACAGGTGTTGCTCCCGGCACCAGATCGATTGAGAAATCAATCTCTCTTTTTGGGGGAAGATGAGGGATTTCCTTTGGGAAAACTTCCTTGAATTCTCTTATTACTGGTACCGCATCCAGTAATTCCTCTTCAGTTTTCTGTTCTGTTTCTTCCACATGCATTGCATAAACTTGGTATCCTTTTCTAGCTGTTCTTTTTAATTGCAGTGCTGAAATCTGTCTTACAGAAATAGGTTTTTGTTTCCCTTTGAGAATAAAAGGTTTCCCTTCCTCATCTACACAATGCAAAGTCTTATCCCAGCAGTTCATCAAGGCTTTCTTCTTTTCCAGCCAGTCCATTCCTATCAGTAGATCATATGACCCTAAGGGCAGAATGTTCAAATTTACTTCTGTTTGAAACTCATTTAATTTGATTACTGTTCTGGGCAGTTTATGTGTTACCTTTCTCTTAGTTCCAGTGGCCAGCTGTACCAACCATGACTGTTGAAATTTTTCAGTTTTTAAGTTACATTTTTCTACAATCTTTGGACTAATGTAACTCAAAGAAGCACCTGGATCAATCAGAACAGTAACAGATAGGTCAGAAATCTTACCCTCCATTTACACCATGGTTGCTTGATGTTCTTCTTGCCGATTTTCTAGGGCTGCACTGATATTTGGTATATTTCTGGCTATATCATTTACTGTTGTCGCTTCCCGATCTCTCATGAGCATATGAATGTTTCGATGAGGACAGTCCCTCAAAAGATGGGGTTCTCCACAGCCCCAACATTTCAGGGGTTCTCTCATTTTGACTGTCCCTTCCTTTTTACTGTCTCCATCTATTTGTTTGGAAGCTACTTGGGACTGAGCAGTTTGGCTTTCTTTGGGTTTATTAAACTTTTTCCGCTGATGGTCTCTGCCAAAAATTTTCAAATAGGCTGGTTTCTGTTTCCTTCCTTTGAACTCATTTTTATTTATCCAACTTTTTCCTTGTTCAGTTTTTCCTTTGAACTGTTGGTAACATAATCCGGCCTTTCTAACAGCTTCGTCCATTGTTTTTGGGTTGTCAAACTCGATTTTCTCTTTGTATACAGCAGGCAAGCAATTCAGAAATCTCTGAACTTTTGCCTTCTCTTCCCTTATGTAGGGTACATATCTCAACAGATTTGTAAACTTAGTAACAAACTCATCAATAGTGAGTTGTCCCAGTCTAAGTTCATGAAATTCTTTGGCTTTATCATCATAGTAACATTCATTTAGGTAGCGGTTCTTGAACTTAACCTGGAAATCTTCCCAGGTGACTGTCTTTTCATCAATGGCATGCACCATTTTCGTCTCCTCCCACCACAAGGTAGCCTTGCCTTGTAGCTGGTAAACAGCTAATCTGGCCTTCAGATTGCTATCATATTCATAGACCTAGAAATACTTGATCATGTTCAATAACCAAGCTTCCGCATCTTCCTCCTTCTCCCCATCATAGGAGGGAGGCTTGATTTTTCGGAATTCCCCCTGTAATTCCTTTTTCTGTTTGTATTGATGCCTTACTACATCCTCATCTTCAGACTCATTAGTTTTCCTCTTTCCGGAACCTTCGCCTTCCTGGCTGTTCCACGAAGTTAATTCCCTGATGAGCTTTTCCTGCTCCTCACTGGCTAATGACAATCTGTCATTCTGGCTTTTTATCTCAGCCAGATCTTGTTGAAATTCCCGCAACATAGCCATCATGGGCACATTTGGATCTGGTGCATTATCCTCATCATGTAGATCAACATAAATTTCGCCACCTTCTTCCATTTCAGCACCACTGTACACACTCAACACATATCAGTGAAATAATAATAAAAATACAATTTTTTTTTTCTTTCCACATAATTAAATTTATACAGTGAATACACAGCAACAGTGAGCACAATGTCACCAGCCCATTTTTGTAACATGGGCTCTGATACCATTTGTCACACCTCCCACTTCACACAAATTTTTTTTTTCTGTTTGGTTGCATCGTTTCCAGTTAATGCTAATGATGCATTCTGTCATTACGTTGCAGGTTTACACAATCATTACTTTTCAATTTCTATTCACATCCCCACTTTATCTTTCCATATTGTAATTTACTTGATTTGTAATAATTATAATTATACTAATTATAATTATATCCGACATAACCTAATGTCCTTATTATATCACCCCACTTCCATATTAATCTTCGTTTTATATCATAACCTTTGGACTCTCAATCGAATTATATAGAGGGGAATTCGATTGGTTCTACGTGAATTCCATGTTAATATAATTCCATGGACATATACAGATCCAAGCGGTCGTTGGCCCTTATCCTTTATTAATAAAAATATAACCTTGGTGGAATTTGAATTACCAACTACGTAAGTCTGGTATTCGTCCTTCATTCTCCTTTACGTCTTATCATTAATTATGTGAACTTGGGCGTATTAAATGGAACTCCATGTAATTTCCAAGTTAAAATTTTGTGCAATGACAATTTGAAGGACGACTTCCATCTTCCTTCCACGCTGAGCCACCATAAGGTTTTAACGCTCCATCGTAAGGGTCATAGATGGTCTCGTTCCAGTTGTTATCACGTGGTGTTGGCTCCACGTAATACTGGCTTCGTTCCACCTCGTTCCCAAAGCGATTTTCCACAGTATGGCCAGATCGATCTGCATTTAATTCGCTACTTGTCATATTAATTTTTGAACAAAGGGGGTACCTTACCTATTAACTTCTCGATCCGTGGCTTTACCATGCAGATCTCGCCAGGTGGACGACTTGAATTGCATCTGGCTATTAGGGTTCGTTGTTTTGATTCATAGCACATTGTTATAAATCATACTTGGTATTTGATCGGCAGTTCTTTTACCTCCCCCTACGTTTGGTTTATCTCTGGACCGTGAGTAACAACACCATGGCCGCTGGCATGATTCGTTTCAGGCTTCGCCTTACTCCTGTGCATTAACAAATTCCGTCGGTAAGATCCTTTGCCAGAGTTTGTAAAATTTCGCTCTCTATATTTTTATTATTTCACAGGCTGTCATTTCCGATTGAGAGCTTCACGCTTTTCTTCATGCCAGTACTACGATTTTGTATTATCGTTTTCTGCTATTGGAATAATTATAACAAATGGCTCTATTTGTTTTGCAGAGAATGTGCGTTCGCCTTTCCCAGAACTTGATTAGTTTGGTTTTCTTACCTAGCCTTTGAGATTTCCGATGCACCTTCTCAGAAGTAAGGTTTTACGCAGGCTGTCATGGCTTCGTAGCCCAATATTCTTCTCAAGTGATATTGGGTACGAGTACATTTATCTAGCGCCGTAAGGATTCCACTCCCTGGGCACTCTGATTTGAAATTTTGTTGTTTGACCAAGCGTAGAAATAATTTTCTATTTGTTCGCTCTCTGGAGGTTTCTCGTTTTAGTCAATTCTTGAATGTAACCCTTTATTCATGATCATTTCATGGTTATATGTGGAAGATTGATAAGAGCATAGGGATTCTCCCTTTCCAGGTACTACGCCTTTCTCAGTTATCATTTTGACTTGATTCATGCTATTCGTACTCTCTATCTTCAGCGTTTCATTGATTTTGGGTTTTATCTCTTGCAGGTAAGCGTCGTGCTCTCCTTCGCACTTGTAGAGATATGTGACTCCCTTAAACATTAACAATTGTTTACTCGCTCCTTGCAGGTCGATATTAACCGAACTTTGTCAGAAGGAATTCGTTCTTCGCTACTGGTTATAGTCTTTATATTTTGACATTTAAATATTGTAATGATACAATTGTAATTATTTTTAACACTATAAGTAAACCCCCACTCTGAATATTTATGGAGCTCTGTTCAGGGGACCTTATAAGGTTGTTTCGAATTTGTACCATATATCCACATATACATCAGTCATTCCTGCGTTTTCATAATACCCAATTTTGATTTCGGTTATTGTTATTGTGAGTATGTTCCAGCAGTACTCTCTCTGTGCTCATTTTGACTTGACTGAAATTAATACTTAACTTTTGGCAATTTAATTTTTTTATATATATTACCTATACACATACTCCTCATTCTGTGGAGTTTATTGCCTCCAGGCTATCAGGCCATACAATTGTTAACTATATTCCTACTGTGGTGATATTAGAATGAATAATGCACTGTAATATATAGTTTGCTATTCCAGGAGAACATAGCTTCTGTGATGGTAAATTTTAAATATCTGAATGAAATCAATAGTATTATTGTGAGTCATAACTTTCTCAATTTCTTCCTCCAGTTTATTAAACTGACCCTAAAGTCTAAACGCCTTGTTTTTTTTTCCATTTTGAAATTTAGATAACCAGAGTGATATGATCATTTATAACAGAATGACACCGTAGTTCTATGCAGATACTTGAGGAATTAATTTGTTATATCTTTACACAGAATATGTATCCAAATTGTTTATAGGGATGAATGCATCTGCATTTATGTCTTTATGTTTAGAGGACATTGGGATTTATAATCTACAAATTTACTCTCTTGATTTGGATTATCATGATAGACTAGGATACATATAATTCAATATGCCTGACTGGGGTGAACATGCATGTTGGATATTTTCTCAACTTTCTTTTGTATTTACTTTCTATGCTATGATATTAGAATGGTTTCATAATTTAACTGTCTATGATCAGTCTTTTGTAAATTATCAGTTTCTTTCCTCTGCTATAGCATGTGTTGCTTACATACAACTTTCTTGACCATTAATTTTCTGGTTACATGGGAATGGTATGTTGGCCCTAAGGTCAGTTTATAGAGTCTCTCCTTCTGTTCTCTCATGCACAGTGTAAGTTACAATTCATTTCCTACTATTTTCCAATATAATACAGGAATTCCAAATTCTCTCTCATGTATGTATATATTAGAATCATGCTAGGAAACAGAAGCAGATTAAAACAGATTCACAAATTTTTCCTGTGGAGAAAATAAGTATCCTCAGATTTAAACCAATCACTGGTTTAGAGACTCTGTTGGATTATACTTCACCACTCCAAATTCTACAACTATACATAATTTCATGGGTAAATTCCTTATGATCACTTCTGTTAAATGTAGAATTGATATTCTAATATACAGTCAAATTTTTATATGTAGCTAATTCATACTATATGAAATAGAACATCAATAAATTTAGAGACATACCACTCACGATATTCACCAGCCTCCCAACCTTAGAGTTCTTTTGTCTCCCAGAACTCACCCCCGAGCTGAGATCTTCTCCTTGAAACAGATCAACCTCTAATCTGTACAAGAGCAGCTTATTTAAACTATTGTTCCCCAAAGGATGTTTCTAATCCTGCATCCAGAATCTCGGGATGCTTTTATTCCTGTTTGCCTAGGCTTCCCAATTTAGGGATTCTTTAAAGCTATTTTATGCTTTTCCTCAGCTTTTCCAGATTTTTACCTCTTCCCAACTACTTTCCTCATCATTGGGGAAATTCAGATTTTTCCTCACAAATATAAATTTAAAATTAATTTCTTTCAAGGATTTTTGAAAGATTGTGGGGAATTATTTGCCTCATCCATCCTCATGGATTTAGCAAGTGATCTCATAAATCTCATTTTGGTCAATCTGCACCACATTACTTTATTCATTTCCTCAATTAAATCTTTAATTACATTCACAAAATATTTATCCTTTGGGGTCCACTCCCCTTAGGATTAAAGTTCATATATCTGACTTTGAAATTCAAACACATGAATTGGGGGTGTTAGGTTTCCTTCGGATAAGGTCTACATGAGTTCTGGAGTGTCCACATGGGATTCCAATGAACTTCCATGTGGCAGACCATGATGAGTTGGTTTATTTTTTGGGGCCAAAATTAAAATGGCTATAAATTTTTATCTGTATGTATGGTTGAAGTAAATTTTATACCATCGAGAAACACTCTACACACCTGACACAATGGTGACATTTTTTTTGAGGAGTTTCGAAAAGTAAAACTCTTATAACCCAATTTCGTAATAGGAAATTGGATATCAGATTAATGATAGTGACACCCTCTTCTACCCTTAGTATGGGCTATGGGTTAAATGGTGGTATGTTACAAAACTGATGTATAAGCATCCACCCCTAGGAAATTCATTTTCTTTTGCTAGACCTTAAGGGGGACATGGAATTCTCAAACAGAAAGGAATTTTCCTCCACTATAATTTTTATAATTTTGGAATAATATATTTTTAGTCTTAATATATGTCAAAATTGCAGGGGAAACTGGGTTAGTAGCTATTGTTTTGTGCTTCTATTATTAAACAAATGGAAAATTGTAATAATTTCAAGTGTTAGCATGATATATTAGTTGGTTTTGAGTTGATGGATGTAGATGTTCCATTTGTTAGTTTTCTTAGGATATTTTTATGATCTTGTATAGAGAGAAGCTCTCGAGAGATTTTAAAGGGAAAACTTTGTTGAAATATCTAACTAGGTTTGGTCTTTATAATGTATATTGTAATCATGATTTTATGTATTTGATATTAATGAGAAAAGGAATTTATTATTGTTATTATTGATGCATGGGTTTCATGCTCAAGATGGATTTATTTATATGTCAAGAACCCATTGAGTTCCTTTAGGTTTGTCATAAAATTATGAAGTCAAAAGATTCATTGTCATGCATGTAAGACCCATTTGGGAATTTTGTACTATGCAAAAAAACATATTTGAGTCATAAAAGACCCTCCAAAACCTTTTCAATGATTTTGAACAAGTTGGCCTATAGGAAAGGTCAATTTGGCTTCATGGAGGCAATCTTACCTCTAAAAATCCTATATATAAGAGGCATTCGAACTTAATCGAATCAAATATCTAAGGAATATGAAGAAGAAAGAAAAATATTTTTATCCTAAAAGGAAGAAACCCTAAGGCAAGTGAAGTTTAAGAAGAAAGCTAGAATTGAATTTTTTGGGTCTCTTTCTCTCTTAAGTGCAACAAAATTCTGGAGCTAATAGGTAAATGTTGTTAGAGGTCAAAATTACTAGAAAGTTGTTGGAGGACAAAGTTGCTAGAAATTTTTTGGAAGTCAAAGTTTTTGGAAAATTTCTAGAATTCGAAGTTTCTAGAGAGTTTTTGGCATTCAAAGTTGTTGGAAAAGTTGTTGGGGTCAAAGTTGTTGAAGTTGTTGGGGTCGAATTTGTTATTGGAAGGTCAAATTTTGTTGTTGGAATATGTGTAAGAAAATTTCATCAATAAGGAAGGTTAACCTGGCCTTGGATGGGTCTTTGACAAAGGTCTTACATCTTGGAATTCATCATTTGAATATTCTATAAGAATATAATAATTATTGTGGGTTTTCCTCTCAAGAGGAAAGGTTTTAGCACTGGATAGAAACTTACATTTTGTGTCCTCTTGTCTCTTTTATCTTTTTTATTTTTATTTTATTTTATTTTTATTTATGTTAGAAACATAACAATAATCAAGTTATATAATAATCTAATCAAATTAAGTAAAAATACATCACTATAAATTATCAAAGTATGGGAAATCACCTAATCTGGTTGCCCTATATTTCTCAACATGGTATCAGAGCTAAGGTGACAAGACAAGAAGAGGAAAATTGAAGATAATCCACTTCAAACAATGATAAATAAGTTCTTAGAACAAGGAGAATCAAGAGGACTACCCATCTCATTAAAAAGATCAAAACTTTGTAAAAAAACAAAAAAATACCCCAAAGAACCTATCCCATTCAAATAAGGACTCTACATTTGAAGCACCTTGGGAAGCCTCCACATTATACATTATCATTCAACGAAGAAATACGAAGCATTACCATAATCATCAAGAAAATCAAGGTGATATCCCTCACATTAATAGAATATAACATCTTGAATAACCTTGATCAATATCATCAAGGAAACCACATCATCAAGAAGGCATCAAGTTGAAGATATCATTATCTAGAAGAATATTCACTTAACAAGTAAGTATATTTATATTTATGACTGAATCTACTATCAACACGACTTCCTTCTAAAAGGAGAAAAACAAGGGTCATCAAATTTCGTTGTATGGAAGAATAAGATAGTTTTAATCCTCATAGGGAATGAAGTTATTAAATATGTTAAGTTTTAAATATCAAACCAACTCAAGAGAGAGATAAATCATTATAAAAGTATATGAAAGTGGAAAAAGGGCTTAAATAGTTCTCACAGACTAAATCAAGGATTCCTTCATCCCATATGTAGCAAAGTTGGAGAAATAAAAAAGATATCTATGAAAAATTGGTAGAATTGTTTTTTGTAAGCACTTCAGAATAATTCATATCATTAATAACTAAACTATAAAAAATAAAGTATCAAAGGAATAATGGCATGCCTCATATGTTATGAGGGTATCTAAAATAACAAATCAACTAAAAGAGTTAGGGTAAATAATGTTCGATAAAAAATTGGCCATCGTCGTGCTCAATGCACTACCTGATGAATGGGGAAAATTTGTATCAATTATCTATGGAAAGAATGAAGCCACTCCATTCAATGAACTTTGGTCACTATTTAATATTGAAGAAACTAGGTTGAAGGAAAAGTGTGATGTTGGATCAAATGAACAAGGTCAAGCATATGTTTCCATGGCCAAGAGAAAAGGAAAGTTTGATCCTTAGAAATAGAAGAAGATTGATATGTCAAAGATAAAATTCTATGAATGTATTGAATATGGGAACTTTAAAAGGATTTTTCCTACACTCAATAAGGAAATCAAGAAGAGAAAGGAAAGAAATGAATCCCATGTTACCAAAGAAGTGGAAGAATCATTAAAGAAGAAATAAAACAAGGAGGAAGTGGAAGATCTCTACTATGACTAAGTTAGTATCCTTCACTTAGTTATTTTAAGTTATAGAATAAAATAGAAATAATAAAAAGTATGATAGGATTCAGTATAGCAATATAGAGATGACATCACCATAGAAGCATGGAAGGATATAGAAGTAGAATTATACATGGTTATAACAAACATCATGATAGAAATGGAATCCCCATTGGAAACGTATAAGGACAAGTGAAGTAGAGTTATATATGTCTGGAGGAAAGTCATCTAGAAAGATAGAAAATAAAGAAATCAGCATACATTATCATCATTAGGAAGGAACATTTTCAGAATTAGTATCATCAAGATCCTCCATTGGAATATTCATTAGAAGGCTCACCTCTATTAATAAGAAGCAAGTGCCTCGTAGATAATACACATTACACCTTGTGTTGGATCCTGTTGAATATATATGAAAAATATACGTAGCATGTTGAGTTATTTGAAGCACTTTCATCTTCAAGAAAGGAATGGACTCTACTAGAAGGAAGTCACATTAGAGGAAATTGGAGCCTAATAGTGCCAATGAAAGTTTCCTATAATTTCCATGCCATAATATATAAACAAATAAAAATCCATTAAATTTAAAAAGAGGTACATCTAAATATTTTGGAGGGAAAATATGAAAAGCTACTTTTTTAAATTATATTTTTGGTTGATTTATTTATATGTTTACTCAAATTTCAAGTGTAGATATGTCACACCCTCTGCCCACATCTACCCAAGTAATTGTCCAACCAAGGTAAACATGTGATGAGAGGCTACTGTAATGAGATTAAACCTTCAAGATGACCTTAAGGAAGTGGAACAGGTGGAAACACACCATAAAAACCTTGTACAAAAACACCAACACCCCCAAGAGGTAACCCAACCTTTCAGGCCTTTTACCCCTAGGTCACATTGGCATTTTTAGCTCTTTGAGCCATAGTTGCAGACACATGCTTTCATTCCCACATCTAAGAGCCTATAGCTGCAAGAATAACAGTGCATGTCAATCCACAGGGCCCCAAATACTCAATTTTGTGCTATTTTCCCTAGGATTTGAGCTACCTTTTGAGGCCCATAACCTAATTATCTTCCTATAAATTCATGAAAAATTCAGAGATGATAAATAACAACATGAAAATGATACAAAATTAACCACATCATTAAGAACTCATTTGGACCCCTCCTAGCCATGACAAAAATTTTGTGAAACATGTCACAAACATGAAAGCTACATGTATAAACAACAAAAATGAGCATATGAGTCTCATACTTATCTGAGAATCACTAAAAATAATTCCCCCCCTACATCATAAGCTACAATACATTCTATTTTACCATACGTACATTGCAGTACATTCATTTGCAAATAAAAACATGGATAGAGCCATACATCATCACTAATAAAATAAATTCTTATAACCATCATAATAACAATAGAAATACCATGGATACAACAATAATAATATCCACATACAAAATATTAATAAAAACTCAAAAACAAAGTTATTCCTTTCCCTCTATAATAATATCCACATAATAACCAGTGAAATTGTACATCAAATACCAAATGAATTAGCTTCACATTAATGAGTATAAAAACCAACCGAAGATGGGACTTCCATATTCCACCCAACCATACATTGGATGAGCCAAATATATCTTCATCCTATCACCCTCATGCCATATTTCAAGCATGAATTTGGGACTAAAATAGAAAGAACCAACCAGGGCATCCCAAGGCTAAACCACCTCACCCTTATCAAATTCAAATCATTCTTTATCATGATCTACACCCGATCACTAGGCCAACAAAAGCATGGATATCACTGGATTCTCTCCGCTTAAACCATGAGGAATTTTCTTGTATCCTAGTCTCTCACGATGTTTGCAACCCACAGTCTGAATCAGGGGTCATAAGGCCTTACAACTGATACATGTTGTCCAGGCTTACCGTATATCCCGAACCCGGGATTCCTAGGAATGAAAGGAGAGGAAACCACCTCTCAAGATTTACCACAATCCAAACCTGTATTATTAATCCATAGATTGAGGCAACAAATGAACCAGTTCTATAATAATTTGGAGATCCACCTCACTTAGCTTTAAAGCCATGAGGAAATCTAGCTAAACCAAAACATGAGAACTCCACCAAACCATGGCTATCCATAAATGGCAAGGATATGTTGAAAACACTGTCACACATGGAAAAATTCCATTCCAAGATAGAAAATATCTACATGAAATGCCATGCATGCCAAATATAGCAAGGAAAAATTACATGCAAATCAATACCTGTAAAGAATTGTGTTGTAGCTTCTTCATTCTTTCTCCTCCTTGCTTGCTTCCTCATTATTCTTGCTTTATTACCTTTCTTTCTCTAATTCCAAAATTCTACAAGAAAATCTAAGTTTCCAAAAGTGAGAGACGGAGAAAGAGAATAATGAGAGAGCTCCAAAAATGCACTGAAAAAAAGGTTGAACCAAAAAAATATTGAGCCAAAATATTTCCAACTGATCCTTAGAATCCTTTTTATCAGTTAGGCCTCTATTTTTTTCATTTTCCATTATTTTCCTTCATTTTCCTCCTCACATGAAACCTGCGAAATTTCCTCTCCCTTTTCTCCTATTTTCCACTATTTTCATAAATAAATGTTCCAAATATGACATTTTCCCTTTCCAAAGCCTTTTCCTTTTCCAATTTCCCTTAGCCATAATAACCAAAATGATCAGCTACTTGGATGTTTTTTCCCAACATCTAGTGTGTAATGCGTGTCCCACAACCGTGGTCATTATTTTTTAATTTTATTACATGGAATTTTCACCAAGGTTGTTACAGAACCCTCCCCCCTTAGGGGAACACTTTCCTCGGTGTTCAATAACACACATAACTAGCCAAATTGCTAAAAACAAAACATACCACCTATGGATCTTTATAACATAGCTTGTTGCAGTATTTATAATGAATAACCTTCTTAAAATTAAAACAAACATGAAAATAATACCGTGTGTTGGGGCTTTATAACAGATCTCATTAAGATATTTACAATAGTATACACATATACACATTTTCTCAACAAACAAATAAAAGGACATGATGCTCATATTAGTAACAAGGGAACCCAAAGTCTCACACCTCCACCCTCAATGCATTACCAAAATTCACTTCCTTCCCAAGAAGTCTAGAACCCACTATCATAGTCAAAGTCTACACCCAATGTCCAACTATA
This sequence comes from Pinus albicaulis, assembly GCA_034641835.2. Lineage (NCBI taxonomy): Eukaryota > Viridiplantae > Streptophyta > Pinopsida > Pinales > Pinaceae > Pinus > Pinus albicaulis. Next base: position 202,167,603 of record CM076573.1, on the reverse strand, counting down.
CAATCCCGCACCACTGTACTCTCAATGAATAGTTACTTGCTTATTGTTATAGGGCACACTCCCAATGTGTATTTTATTCCATATGGAATTGATAGTGAAGAAAAAAAAATCCATCCCCAACCTTCCCTTCCCTGATACACAGTCCCTTAGGAAATCTGATCACCCCTTTTGTGTAGTCACTCACCTTCCAAGTTCACTAGCATCCCCTATCCCGGAAAATCCATCCCTTGGAAAGGCTTCCTTGAATTAGAAGATAAAAAACCCAAGGAATATACCTTCCTCAAAAACATCATACTGGTCATATTATTCTCATGGAAAACAATGGACACTATTGGGTACGAGTTTCCCACAATGGCCCTACTCCTGAAGTGTTTTAGCAACACATTATTGTATATTTCAATTTATTTTGTTGTTGCTTCTAATTCTTGTAGTTAGTTTCAACCACCCAACCAGAATTTTCTGTGCTTCATGTACCAAGAACAAAACTTCCATTATATTAAAAATAAATATAAATAAATTCACATCATACCTCATTGATAGCTCATCAATAAGGTACACTTGCAATTATGTTCACTTCTAGTGGAAACAATTCAAACTAGTTGTTTGATCAAACCATCATGTATAAACATATCACATCTGGTTAGCTCAAAACAAAACCATCATAGATTAAAATCATGAATAACATGCAATCATCATAAACCATAATAATAAATCACATATAACCACCATAAGTCAGAATCATAGATCACATGCATAATAAAGAAAAAATAAAATACTAATACTTATCCTTCATCAACCCTTACTTTTGCCTTTGTTATTTTTATACACACACCAGATTGGTTTCCACACACAGAAATCACCCCATGCCTTTGCTTCTCTTCAATCACGTACACATACACAAAGTGTACATCACAACATGTACACCCTCATACAACATACAACACCATACAATAGACGCACCCACACTGGCATATGACACATACACCTACACCCGGTCTACAATACAACACAATACATATACATATATATAGTACAACACAAAGAATACACATGTCACGATACCACATGTATACGAGTACCATACATAGTACCGCATGCCCACAACATAGCATGTATGACCTGATCACAATACCACATGTATACGAGTACCATATGCACAACATGTACATAGTACCACCTTTACAGAACACTACATGTACAATGCGTGCTCAGAATCACATGTACATGACACCACCCACAAAACATGTGCACAACAACAAATGTACACCATGTCACCTATACAATGTGTACACAATACCACATGTACACAACACCATAGGCACAACATGTACATGACACCACATGTACATGGTGACAAATGCATGACATGTACATGGCACCGCCTACACAAAGCACCACATGTACAACATGTACAGAACATTTCACATCCAACATGTACATAGCATCATCTATACCTAGCACTTCTTATGCAATATACACAGAATAATATATATACAACAGACATACAACATCATATATACACAATTCTACATATGTTACATGTATTGATCACCATAGGTACAATCACTGAATTTCCAACATGCGCAACATATACACAATAGTAGTACTACACAGCCATAGACCATACACTGACCCAACAAGAAATGTTCTAGAGCCTTTCCATTATCCATGCTTATCCTAGCATGCCGCATATCACATTGTTTTCATTTTGACGATGTACCCCTCAACATTACCTGCCATAACATAAACATAGACGTACTGGAAGCATATGATATCAATTCATGTCTAAATTATACTAACCTCATAGATCTATGAGGGTTACACGTCCCACTTGATTCCTCATAATACCAAGAGCTTCTTCATGCCATTCACCTACATAAGCAATCATTCCTCAGAAGAATGACCCTTGAAAACCATGTATGAAAATGACATAGATAAACACATACATACATCTATATAATCATTAGCATAAACCAATCATGATCATTTCAGACAACAACATAAGAACACAAACATATATACATATAAACATTAGAATTTAAATAATCATGAACCATGATGACCCTCCTAGACAAGACATACATGCATGCATACATGTATTGTTACACCAATTTTGTTTATCTACCCTATTACTATTAGATGGACCAAAGTAAACCAGGTAAGACCAATTTTACCCTAAGTAAAATTGCTTTCACTATGAAAAATATCTTAGTAATCCTTAATTTATTAAGCTGTTTATGGTCTAAACAGGAAAACTCGTGAGGAAATATTGAATATATCCATATTTTTTTTATTTTTCTCAAGGGATAATTAGTTAAATAACAATTTAATTAATATTCCTAGTCATATTTAACCCAAAACAAGAAATTAACTAGATAAATCATTATTTATCTTATTATTTTCTAGGAATAATTATTTAAAACATTATTTAAATAATATTCCTTGTTAAATTTGACTAAATCATTTATAAATAATTGAATAAATCACTACTTATTTAATTATTACTCAACCACATCCTTAAAATAATAAATAAATCATCTATTTATTTATTATTTACAAATAAAGGGATTAAACCAAATTCAATTTTTTTCCCTCCAACAAATATGATAAAATATTCCATAAAAGTTGGATCTAGATTTAGTTAATAATATTTTAATTATGCACCAATATCTAGACTAGCTCAATATTTTGTTAAAAATAGAAGGGTTTTTCCATTCATTCACTAACTTTTGTTGCCTAAAGATCACTCTAGATCTATACTTTTGGTCTAACTTTGATCCTCCATCATTGTCATATTTTGCTATCATTTTTCTTGTGAGCTCCCTTTGAGTTCCATTTTTTGTCTGGGTTTTCGACACCATCAAGAGAGAGAGAGAGATCTTAGATCTGAAGCGCTGAGGAAATAAAAGAACCCATCCCATTGAGGGGAACTAGTAACATCTTTCTATGTTCCCTTCCTAGGTGTCATAAATACAAAATTCTTTAAAAATATTCTTCTCTTGTTCATTGGATGCATGGTGCAATGCTTATTATTTGTTGTTTAATATATTTAATTGCATAGATATGGATTTATGTAGCATTTTTCTTGGTCAACTAATTGCAGATCTAAAAAAATTGGTACACATCTTTGATGTTAGGGTTGTTTTTTATGCACAACTAAAGTTAGTTTTTTTCATACGCTTGCAATTAGAATTCACACTAACAACTAGAGACTTCACTAGGGTTTATGATTATGACCACTGTCATTTTTCAGATCCCTGCATGAACAACTGCTTTAAACCCTAGGATTTTTACTCAACTCCTTTTTTTGATTTTCTTGATGTTTTTTTTAACCTTTAAAACCCTAAAACAATAAAAATTCTAACTTTTGTGTGTTTCCGGGCCTATTTTGCAGGTTACAAGTATCAGCTGCAGCTGAGACAACATGCTTTTCTGAAACCTACTCTCAATATTGATGGAAGTCCAGGTCAAAATTTTTGGGCCAAAACATATGACCTCAAACTTCAGGACCTAGAAAATAGCCTCAAGCCTGCAACCTCTACTGAAAACAGGTTAGAAACTGTGACCTATACTTTTTGCGGGAATTTTTCTGTGATTTTTCTGGGTTTTTCTGGGCTATGGATCCGGGTTGTCTAACCTCTGTCTCCACCTGTCTTGGACCTATACTTGCTCTGTTTTACTTGTTAAATTAGGAACCTAGCCCCCTAGGGCTTTAGTACGCTTCCACCTTTCTAGGAGGAGTTTAGCCGAAGTGGGTCATTTGAGATTTCAGTGTGTTCAACCATTTTTCAGATCTGATCTTGTAACTTCATATCCATTTCATATTGGTTATTTATCCATCCAAAAAACTTTTTTTTAGTTTTGTTTGATCCTCCTCTAAGGTCCCCTCTGTTTCTCTTCAGGTTGTAGCTTTTCACCACCTCATTTGCATCACTTTTCCATCTAGTTTTTTTGTTGTTCTATACACCTTCTTCAAGATGATATGACATTTAGATCATTGTCCCTCCCAAATTTAGATCCATTGAGTATTTTTGTGTGTTTTGAATAGATTTTTCCCACCCATAGAATAGTTTTTGGGAAGCCCTCCTTCTTGGGTTTATATTGATGCATCTTTAGGTGTTTATTATATGTAATATTCAGTTTACTTTACTGTTATTTGCAGATTTATTTATAGTTATAAAACATAATTTTTATTTTTTCTCTACAAATGTCTGGGCATAAAAATTAAAATTAACACACTTATACATGCACACCCTAAGTGAAGAGTGCCTGGTTTACACCGTCGGGCCAAGACTATAACATTGTAATCATTTGATCCCACACCTCTTTTCCCTTGTTTTGATATTGTAATCATTTGATCCTGCATCTCCTTTCCCTTGTTTGTCTCTCTTCCTTCTATGATCCATGCATGTTCTTCTATCACTGCACCACCAAGGTGTTTATCCCGGAGTCTTCTTGGCCTTCACCCTCAGCTTTCGTTAGGAAGACTTACTCCTCCATGTAGGATTTCTGTTAGTCCTCCACCGTCTCCCCATTCTGACTCTACTTCTAGTTCATCAGGTTCCCCTTCTAGTTTTATCCATGGTTCTCCCCCTGTCACCTTCACCATGTTTGGTTCCGGACCTAACGTTTGTGGCAGCATCGGCCCTAATGCTATGAATATTACTATTGAGACCGCAACAGGAACTATCCCGGCTGCTCCATTGCTCCCTTATATGGCAGGACTCAATCTCCCCAATTTTAACCAGTTGATCAATGACCCAATACACCATGATCCAGTTTGGCCTACTATGCCAACCAAGCTCTCTTCTGACATATCCAAGTTTGAAGGTCCTGCTGGAGATGATCCTACAAACCATGTTCGATCTTTCCACACGTTGTGTTCGTCTAACTCCATCACTGATGACTCTGTTTCTTTTCTGTTGTTCCAGCTTATGCTTACTAGAGAAGCTTCTAAGTGGTACGTTGACCAAGCCTCCAGCTCTCATACTACTTTTGTGACTCTTGCCTAGGATTTTTTGTCTTACTTCCAACTTCCCCTTCGTTATGACACCGATACCGAACTTTTGACCTCTTTCCGTCAGTCGTTTGCAACTTGCTTATCCGATCATGTCCAGGAATGGCAGAGAAGAAAGAGCTTATGTCGAGCCCCTACCTTCGAAGACTGTGTTTACATGGACTGGTTTATTAGATCCCTTTTTCCTGTAATCGGGAAATATGCTGCACCTCATTTCCCTCAGATCGAAGAAGTTGTTCTCCAGATTGCATTAAAATATTACCTGATCTATGCACAATCTGCTTATTTTTATACCATATTACCTGCTCTCCCTAGACCCAGTGGTGACAACGCACCGGGGGCATCCCATGCCGCTGACGGTATTTTTGGATCCCTTTCTCATCCGTACACTCATCCTCCCATGGGTTATGGTTTCCTTCAGGGAGGGGCCAGCTCCTCCAACACTTTTCCCCCTACCGGTAGCATGTATCCAAGATATGGCATGCCTCCTCCTTTTTCCCAACCTATTTACCACAATGTTTACCAACCTCCTTATTATCCATATACGTAGCCTGGTGCTCCTACTCCTCCAACATTAGCACCCCCACCTCCCTTTCCTTCTCAAACCCTGCAACAGTAGCCACCACCCCCCAAGGGTAGGTGTACGCACAACAGGGCGCGACTAATCCTCCTACTTCCAAAAAGAAGAGCAAATGAAACCAAAATAAATTTTCCCAAAGTAATCTAGGGAAAAATCCTTGAGGGAATGCACCTAACACTGCTAACTAGCAATAGGGCACTCAGCCCAAGCAGGAAAGACTTGTTTGCATGAATAAGCCTTGTTCTGGTTGTGGTGCCTATGGTCACTACACCCACGATTGTCCTATTTTTTTACCAGTTACGCCAGTGTAGGAGAGTCGGAAGTATCTCGAATTTGTAAGCCTCCATTTCGGTTCCTCCCAATGATGCACCTATCTAGCCCACTGTGTTTACTAATCCTTTCCCCCAGCAAGGATTCATGGCTACCCAACCCCTTGAAGATCGAAGCCACTCAGCCTCCTCCATCTAGTACCTGCGATTACCATTCTCATGATGAACTACGACCCAGCCATTCTTAGTTGACCTCAGCCTTCGGACTCGGTCTTAGTTAGTACAACAAGCCTCATTACGTCTTCCCTTGATCCCCTTCTTCAGATTCTAGAAAGTCTCTTTCGACAACCAATGGTCCTTTAAACCCCCTGAAGGTTAGGCAACCGCTCAACCTCCTCCATCTGGTACCTCTGATTACCAGATTCCCATGATGAACTCTGACCAACCCACTACCATTGACCTCAACCTTCAGAGACTTCATGGAAAATTTTAGGAGCTAATATTTGTAGGTGGGCTAATTTTCTAGGGTTTTTCCAAAAAAAAGATTCACCAATTTCCATTTTTTTCTAAAAGTGATTCGCCCAAATTTTATAGTATGAAATTATATTATCCTAAAAATCACCAAAAAATTATAAAGAATATATAAATTCATTAGAAATTTTGATATATTTCAAAATATATAGGCAAACTTTTTAGAATCTTCATATCAAGACTTATAAGATTCGCCAAGGTTTCTAAAATTTAAGATAGATTTCCATCCTTAAAATTTTCCTTACTTCAGATTCGGTCCCGTCAGTACAACAAGCCTCTCGCTATGTCTACCCCTGAGCCCCCTTATTTAGGTCCCAGAAAGCCTCTTTCGACAACCAATGGTCCTTTATAGAACCCTCAGTTTAAGGTAGAGGTTCATACCAAGATCCCCAAGGGACCATTACACTGAAATACTGCTTCTGGAAAAACTGCCCATTCGTATAGTATAGTAGATGATTTGGCGCAATCCCCTGCTGCCATCTCAATGTTGGAACTCCTCCAGTCATGCCCTTCACAACGAAAAGCTCTACTAACTAACATGGGAATTGTGGATCCATCAGATGATTGTTTGATTATCTTCGATGTTGACCATTTAGAACATCCTCCCCTTCCTACTTCTGTCACCTTCCAAATCCCTATCAAGATATGGAATGCCAACGTCTCCCGTTGTACCATTGACAAGGGGGCATCAACCTGTGTGATGTCTGCTTCGGTTTTGAAGGAACTCGAATCTCCTGAGTTGGCCCCTTCTATTATCACCCTCTGAGTGTGGGATGGCTACTCTTCCTAGCACATAGGTATGTTCCACAATTGTCCTATTACTCTTGCGGGCAAGACTGTATATGTTGACGTAGAATTCATTGATGTTGCCTTAGATTACAACATTCTATTGGGATGTAGCTACACTTATGCGATGTCTATAGTCCCATATTTTTTTCACCGTAATATGTGATTTCCTCACAACTAAATATTGTCACCATTGACAGTTGACATATTACGAACTGAAGTCTTAGACCTCCCCTGAGTCCATCATCTCTTCGGTGACCAATAAACAAACAGTTGAACCTTTGACCAGTGTTTCACTTGGATTCTACAAAGAATCCTCTTTTCTTGGTTCATTCCTTGGTCATTCTCCTCCTATCTCTGATCCCAACTCCTCGAACATTTGCATGATTAAATCGTCCTGGTATGACCTCAAGCAGTCCACATCGACTAATCAGAAGCCCCGCCCTTCGCAGCCTGCTCTTACCACCTCGAATCAACCTTCAGGACCCCCTCATCAAGGCCCCTCATCTGCAGCTAGTATTCATGAGCCTCTCTATCCTCCTAGCACGGTTCCTCCTAGCCTTAACCATCTCGAAGCTGTCCCACCTGGCCATTACCCCTCTGGTCAGATACCATCCCTAGCTCCCCCTCTTTGATTATTTTCGGTACTTGTTATGGGTGCCTTATCCATTCCTAACATGAACCTGGGGATCCGAGTCTGGTACATTCATCCTCTAGCCACTATTCCGCCTGGTCAGCCCAAACCTTATCTTGCTTTGACCCCAGCCCAACCAGTCGCCATGACCCCTCCCTTTACTTCTGTGCCTTAGCCACCTCAACAGGAACCTACTCCTATTGCGAAAGATTCAAGTGACGGGGGAAAAGCTTGCAAGAATGAACCTAAACACAAGGTCGCCCCGAAAAAATATGATGAAAAAACATGCTACAACAACAAGACCTCGACCTTACAGTCATTGAATGAAAAAAATTATTATTAAACAAAGCCCCATTTCACTTCACAAGGTCTAAGCCTTCCATTTACTATTTTAAAAACCTTATTCTAACACCAAATTCCCCTTTGAACTTCTTTTGAAGGCAAACCAATTTTTTTAAATTTACAAAAACAAAAAAATCAATTTAAATTTAAAAAAGAAGAGGTTCTTTAAGTCTACCTATCTTATCTAGCGAAGAGGAGAACCATCTTTATGCTACCAGCTAACAGGAAAAAAAGGTCTTTGAAGAAACCTCTGTTTTTGAATTACAACAAAATTCCACCACATTTGAACATTGGAATCATTGGTTGAACGAGGAAAAATGGAAAGCGAAGGGGACACCCATGACTGCCCACATAGGCATTGAGGAAGGTTTTCCATTGGGTTGATAGATCCCCAGTGGAAAAATCCTGATTCAAACCAGGTGTCAAAATTCCACCATCACTCAAAACTCACAACACTAATTGAAATCAGGAGCCATAAGCCACCATGGCTAAACAAAATACTTATCACAAGGTATAACTACATTGCATAACACTGTGAATACCCATAAACCTCAGCAACTGAACATAGAGAAAGTAGTGCCGACAATACTAAATTAATAAAGGCACTTTACCTAAGAGATTAGATTTATAAAAAGGTTATTAAATTTCATAAAATTAAAAACATGTTCAGAAAAGCTCTAAAAGATCCTACATGAGGATCAAAACATTCCAGACGATGCTATAGAGTGTTCCATGTTCTAAATAATTCTTTCCAAAAAAGATAACATAAATATGAAAAGTGGAGTTATTAACCACAAGGCATGCATTTAAATAACACAAGGAATATTATTTTCTTGTACAATAGTTTTTATTAAGATAAGATATGGAAAATCATCATAAGAAATAAATAATAGCCACAAAAAAACAAAAAGAAATATTTCAAAGGTATAGAATTTCATGTAAATCGGTAAGCCAATTGATGTCTCTTTAAATTAGTAAGGAACACCATCATAATAGTAAAAATTGTAGCTTCCCTTTCCTCTAATCATGCACAATTCATATTAAATATAAGAAAAAAATCATAATATAAAATATGTTAGACACAATTCACAAATATTTTCTACCAGAAACTTCTTGATATGCCCCTAATTATTTTCACCCTACAAACTGAATAGAAAATAATATGGATCCATACTAACCACAAGTTACTAAACATTCAAATTGTGGGTTTTGTTTTGGTGCTCTCATTTTGTATTGTATAGCTTTATGCATTTCATGTCTTGTGTGTTGAAAAATATCACTCCATTTTTATGGAAAATTTATGAGAAGATTTAGACAAAAATCCAAACCTCTCATTCAAAATGGAGATCAGGCAATGTGGAAATTCATTTCAAAATGGAACTCAGAAAATGTGGAAATTTATTTCAAACCCTTATGACATATATTGGATGATATTCTCTTTGTAAGTTTTTTCTTAGGGCAAGCCATATCCTACAGAGCATAAAAAGGAAAATAAATCTGTAAAGTAATCAAGCAAACAAAATTCCAATTTTTTCCTCGAAAGTATACTTGAGTGCAGGGTATAGTCACACATTGTTTATATAATCAGATGAATGTATTCTTGTAGAGATTATTTTGAATTCCAGTGTCATATTGTAGAAAATAATAGAAGGCTTGGCATGTTGAATATTTTCTAGCTTAGAGAAAACCATAATGAATAAATTTGTAGGAAGGAAATTGAGAAAATTTGCATGCAACCAAGATTTATGACCTTGTGAATAATAATGAAAGGTATGAAGCATTGGTGAAGGTTATCTAGTTTAATTTAGAAATTTGAAAAGCTAAAATTATGAATGAGAGGTATGAAGCATTGATGAAGGCTATCTAATGTACTCTAGCAATTTTCTAACCTAAAATTATGAAGAAATAAAAAAGGAAGGCCACCGAAAATGTTTTTGTGAACCCTTATTCAATTAGAATAATCATATTAAGTACAAAAATACATGGGCCCTTGGGAGAATATTTGAATTTTTACAGGGTTCAACAATGGAGACACCCATAATCACATCATTAAATATCCCACATATCCTATGAGTGCTACTTGAAAGGTTGAAGGATGCACCGAATGTTGTTGAAAAATTTTGTGGTGTGGTTGTATTTCATAGCCCTAGGCTAGGAAGATGCAGGGGAAAACTCCCTTGTGCTATCATTGTTTTTTAAGAACATTGTTGAGGCTTTTCTTGTTTTTTAAGAGCATTTTTTAGGCTTTTCTTGATGGAGCGCCTAGAGAGGACGCAAGTGAAACTAGGTGTGAGAATAATCTAGATCATGCAGAAATAGATTTAGTTTTGAGTTGTTGAACGGGAGTGTTTATTTAGAAATTAGTTCCATGTATGTAGGTTTGTTTCCTCTTCTTCAGGAAGATTAGGTGAGTGCAATCTGCTATATAAGTGTGATGTAATCGTGCAGTTCTATTGAATGATTTCAGTGAGCTTTGTCTCACAATTCTGAGTTCTGTTGTATTGTTTGTATAATTTAATTTGGTATCAGAGGACTGAGTAAACTGTCTTCGATCTGTTTGGGTATTGGAGTGAGAGCTCTGGCTCGCATTCCGCTGTCGATACCCATCGGAATTATATTGACAGAATCGAGGATTGGCACGTCGACCAGACCGAGAGCCATCTTGTTCGCTGTTGCCGTAATTTGTCTATGCTGTCTGCGCCTCTCTCCTCTTCGCGGGCAGTGCCTTCAGGAAATCACTAGAATGCTGCAAAGAAAGTTCTCTGATACTTAAAGGGAACAGTGAATTTAGGTATTATGTATACTGATGAATCTGATGTTGCACTGACAGGTTTTTCTGATTCAGATTGGGCAGGAAATCCAGATGACAGATGATCTACCTCTGGCTATGCATTTCATATTGGATCAGGGGTCGTATCTTGGAGTAGTAAGAAACAGCCAATTATTTCTTTATCATCAACAGAATCAGAGTACAAAGCTTTGACCAATGCCACCTGTGAAGCTATTTGGTTGCGGAGAATTCTTGCAGATCTTGAAGAGGCGCAAAGTGGTTCAACATGTATCAATTGTGATAATCAGAGTGCTATCAAATTAGCACATAATCCAATTTACCATGCTAGAACAAAACACGTTGAGTTACAATACCACTTTGTACGTGAGAAAATTGAGTCAAATGAAATTGAATTAATATTTTGTAATACCAAGGATAATATGGCTGATATATTTACTAAGCCTCTTGGTAAAATCAAATTTGAAGTTTTTAGAAGTCAATTAAATATTGTAGAAAATCCATTTCTCCATTAAGGGAGGATGTGAGAATAATCTAGATCATGCAGAAATAGATTTAGTTTTGAGTTGTTGAACGGGAGTGTTTATTTAGAAATTAGTTCCATGTATGTAGGTTTGTTTCCTCTTCTTCAGGAAGATTAGGTGAGTGCAATCTGCTATATAAGTGTGATGTAATCGTGCAGTTCTATTGAATTATTTCAGTGAGCTTTGTCTCAAAATTCTGAGTTCTGTTGTATTGTTTGTATAATTTAATTCTAGGCTGTGGATTGAAGCATACAAGACATTTAATTAGGTTTTCTGATGTTCAAATAAAGACACAACTCTATTGTTATGAAACTTGTTGTTGTCATCAGGTTAAGCTTAATGAAAATTTTGAGATGCAGCAGAAGGCAAAGAAAAATATAATTATTTGCAAGCACTTCTATGTGGTTGGTTGAAAGTGATCATTCGATGATTGTGTACTTCTGATTCAACTAAGTATGGAATTCTACAATATGTTTATCAAATGATCAAAGTTTACTTAAGGGTATTTTTCTATGAGACTGCTAATGTTCATGAAGTAGAAATGTTGGCAATATGATCTTTTTCATATGGAATAGGCATGGAATTTGGAAAACACATGTAAGAATTCTAGTGATATTTAGTGATGGGTCTCCAAAGCTGTGAATAAGACAAGTTTTTTTCTATAACTATTGGTGTGTTTAGTGATATATGCAGGGAATTGGATGACAAGGTTCTACATTTCTGTGATGCTATTATGACCTATCTTCTTAAAGATCTATTGATCAATGAGTTGCACCAATCCATTAAGCCTCCGATATTGTCATGCTTTGGATATATTGCATTGGCTATTGGACTCCAATTTGAGAAATACTTAATACATGTTATTCCTATTCTTCAAAGTGCAGTAGAGATGATGAAATAATTGAATACAGTAATCAACTACATGATGTAATTCTAGAAGCTTATTCATCAATTACAAAGGTTTCAAAAATTCCCATAAGGCTGCGTTTTTTATGCCTTATGCGGGTCACATTTTTCAATTCCTAGGGAGTATTTATTAATAAAAATACAGGTAAGAATCAATTCTTGTTTCAACTAGATGTTTTTTTTTTTACTTAGTAGCTTTTAATGAGCTACCATTTTTGTAATTATCATTGGTTTAAGTTTTCTCAATATCCTATTTTTTATGAGAATTACAGATAACATATTCAGTTCTAATTATTCTTACCTAAGCTTAATTCTCATAATTTTGATAGACTTTTATATTTCCATACATGTTAACACAAGGACTCACAACTAAAAAAGGCTGAAAATCGGGTCCTAGGTGACTTGGATGATACATCAGGTTCAAATTCTACACCATTGCCGCAACAACATAAATTTTACATTGATTTTATTGTTGAATTATTTTCAACTAATGATCAAATTATTAAGGAGTCCTCATAATGGGTTCATTTGATTTTGCATCGATTTGTTTCAATTTGATTGTATCTAGAAAGTTTGGAAATGCATGCAATTTTTTGGGTGCATCGAGTTAAAGGAGTTTGGACCTTGCATACTTATCATTGTGTCAACGATGATTCTAGAATCCACATGAACTTTGCCAACATATTTACAGTTGCTAAGTGATTTTAAGGTACCACCTTGAGATTCATGGTTTTGGTTGAGAGGATCTGCGAATTTAATTAACACAATTAAATTTACCATATATCCTATAATTTCTACTTGAAATATTTAAGAATGCATCAAATGTTATTGAAAATGTTTTTGGTGCATTGTATTTCCTGACCCAAGGCTATGAAGATGCAAGAGAAAATTCCTCTCATCTATCTCCTTTTTCTAAGAACATTGTTGAGGCTCTTCTTGATGTAGCACTAATGCAGGACACAAGTGAATCTAGGTTGTGGAATGTAGAATACGAAACATTGAATGAGGTTATTTGATCTTCAACTAAAGACACACCTTCTATTGTTATGTAGCTTTTTCCTATCATCATGCTTAAGCTTAATGAAAATTTGGAGATTCAAGAGGAATTTACCTCTAGTTTTTGGAGAGGAAGATTGACAATAGAACGAGTATTATTTGGAATATTATGAAACTAATGAAGCATTAAAACCATTTTGTAAACCGTGAATAGATGGAGGGGCCACTGTGACAACCATTTTTCAATCAATTGAAATGTATGCGAACAAAATTCAAAAGAAATTTAGGCATTGGATTGATATCCATAGGTACTCATGGAACAAAAATAAGTTCATAAATATCATAGACCTCCATAAAGTTATGCTCAATAGATGGATAAACAAATTCCAAAGATATGACTATATTTAAAAGAGTGCTACAAAAAATATTTGTCCATCTATCTGTAACGATGGATCCAAGCCATCACTATAGGATAGACACCAAAAAGTAGTTAGCACACACCCTTGTAAAAGTGTTGCTACAAAATATGTGGAAAGAAAGTTTCAATTAGAATGGGAGGACCCAAAACAAGACTGAATATCAACATTTCCCCATTTGAAAATTATTTGGACTTGAGACTTGTGGCATGTTGTTATTAATCAAAATTTTAGTTTATGGAAAGAGCTACATAAATCTTGTTTCTTCATGAATGGTGGAGATAAAAAATGATGGAGAAATTACCTGTGGCATCAACGCCCAAGAGCTGGTTGTAATAATTCCATAATAATTCAATGAGGGATGGAATCACCAGATTCGAGCTCTGCTTGATGCGTGATAAATGCAAGTAGGGCGAGTGAGGAAGGACTACTTAATCTCATAAATAACCTTAGTTGATGAGGGTTGTTTGATCCATGCCCTAGGAGCCAAGTCAAGATTTGTTGCCACCTCACCATCAGGACCATATTCAAATCAATGGGTGAGGAAAATATAATCATCTAAAGAAAGATAGAAGGATGTAGATGAATGAAAAAAGGGAAACATGGGAGTTGTTTTCAAAGGGGTACCCCTTATGGAGTAATTATGGAGGGAATATTTTGAAATAGACATGGTTACATGGGTGATTATATAAAATAGTTAAAAAAAAAACATGTTACAACTTTTTATTATTTTCTTCCTCATGTGTAATTCCTTCCATGTCGAGAATAAAGTTAATACATGTTGTATACACACATATATATATAAATACCCTCCATAAATCTATTATAAATTTGGGTCTATAAGTTGAAAGAGGAATAAAATATTGTGAAGTGTATACCTTATATCTACAATATTCATTTCAAGATTTTCACTTTAAAGCTCCATGGAAATAGAAATATTGGCAGCAAGAAAAAGACAACCTTACCCAAGACTAAGTTATGTTGAACTCTTTATGATGTTTGAATTGTTCAACTCCTCTTTATGAGTTTCGAATTTGAGATTGACTAAACTTCACTCAAATCAGCTTTGTCATCCTTAAGTCATTACAACTTTCTGGAGAGTGATTTTGATAGATAAAATCAATAACAATTAACACATGCAAATTAAATATATCATTATGCAATAATTTTTTTATTTATGAAAACAAGTTGATGCTTTAGATTTTTATTTAATCATAATATTATATATATTTAGTAAGGCCTAGTGTTGTAGACAAAACAAACTATAATATGTTATTAAATCATTTCTTTTGTGTTTGAAATACACAAAATTCTATAAAAAAATACCCACAATAATCTGGTTAAATAACACTTATTCAGCTACAACGAAATCTTACATTGGAAAAAGCATTAACAACACGCATTGTAAAACATGATTTCAAACTATTTATGAAAAATACATGTAGAGACCACACATTATCATTCAAGAAAGTGTTGTAGAGTATTTGATACTAAAATTTATATTGATAGCAAATTAGAGAGTGGAACATTAGTAAGTGTCTTCCGCGTCGACAATGATGGAATTATTGCAAAAGGGCCCAATGGCATAACCCATGAGAATAAGGAAGTTGATGCAGTCAATGGGATCAGGTAGTTGTGTGCTACTATAGATTTCTTGTGGGTAAGTAGTTGTGGTGGATACCTCCCACCTAGTTAGTTGGTCCTGTCGAGATGGCCAACATGCCCCCTTTCATATCAGTTACAATCTGTTTTTCGTCTTTGTTTGCATTTACAGAAAAAACCTCTGTTGAATTCTGAAACTTGGTGTGTCTTTCACTGTACTCTACACAACCTGTATTCATATGTTGGAAAGGCTCGTTGCTCAAGACTCAGTTTAAAATTCTTGGTTACCTTTCTCCATTTTCCATAGCATTCCCTTCTTCCCAATTCCCCCACTATCCCCACAGCTCAGCCAGTTAGCACATAAAAATATCTAATTCACGAAAACCCAAGCCTTTCTAGGTCCCCAAGCCTTTTCTTGTGGCCCTTAATTTCCAAGTCCTCAGAAGCTTCGCTAGTGGCCCCCCTTTCCCCTTTGTGGTTTTTTTCTTAGATACCTATGATAGTTATCGATGGACGGAAGAATAACATGAAATAAACAAGGAATAACTCCTCTCCAGAGGATTGTGATTGGAATTTATTTTCTGTTTAGAGCATGCTGAATGCAACTCTAACTGAAAAATAAGATAAGATAATACATGTAGCAAAAAAAAATGACTTATTTGATATCCCCAAATCACAATCCCTTTGGTTGGTTATTTAGTTAAGCACACAATTTTCCATCTTTGAATAAAATAGTTCTTTACTCGAAAGGATTATTAATATTAACATGATCCTTCAAATGTTTCTATGATGAAATCCATAACATGAGAAGTTCAAGTATGGCCTTGGATATGAGCCTTCTCGTGAGTGTTTTAAACTCAATATTTGAAAAATAATCAAATGTATAAGCTTTGTTATGTAATAATTGAAAGAGGAGTAAATTTAAAGAGGAGTAAATGGTTAGTAACTATTTAGATAAAAGTAAATTAATTTTCATCAATTGAAAAAGTAATTGAAAGAGAAAGTAATTGAAAAAGAAATTAAATGTATAAGGTTGATTATGTAACAATTTAAAGAGTAAATGGTTAGGTAAAAATTCAGATAAAAGTAAATTAATTTCCATTAATCTGTGTTTTATGTTTGTAGTGCATAGATATATAAAATTAGGTTCAATACACTAAATAATAAATAAATTTACTTTTACTTTTTTAGTGCATAGATATATAAAATTGGGTTTAATACAATAACTTATAAATAAATTTACTTTTATTGCATGCACATCTTACATGTTTCATCTCCGAAACATAGAAAGACAATATTTGTATGTTTTATTTTAAAAATTGTTATTGCAATTTCAAGTAGTTTCACATAGGAGATGAAGTAATAAAAGTAAATAATTTCTTTGTTCCATTTTAAAATTATAGTTACAATAAAATTACAAGTATATTTGTATGTTATCCATATGAATGGTTTATGATTGTAAATATTATATAATAGTTTGCAAACACTACAAAATTATATAGATATGTATTTTATTTAAAAATAAGGTATTTAGAGATTTAATTCAATTATCAATAATTGTTATATTGATGGTATTGATTTAATCTCCACAAAATATTCTAAAATATTTTTAATAGTATTAACAATATCAAAGGTTGATATTTATCTCAAAAAACATTATGTATTTTTTATATATTTCAATTAAATTGATAAACTAAAAAAATATTATATGAATGTGATTTATGATTTTTTGGGTATGGGGTAGTAATAAATCATGGTATCTGTAACAAAGTCTATTTACAAGCTAGGAATATGTAGAGATGAATTCTCATCCTTACAAATATTGTTACCAGTTTTTTTCAAATGTAAATATGTAAATATGTTTAACTCATGTATTAATTATTTTTATAATTATTATTAATTAGTACATTTAAAATAAAGTTATAATTTAGTTAATTTTTGTAAAAAAAAAAATTAATATGAATTATGCAATTAGATCTCTATTAACTCTTCACCCATATATGGGGCTTGCACTAGGGAACTAAGACCTCTTGGAATATCACCCATCTCAAGATTCTTCTAGCCCTTAATTGTGGATTTTTTCCATGATAAAACCGACTTGACTTGCTACCCTATTTGAAAACCCTTAGAAAGTATTTTGGCATATGAACTACTCATGTCAATACAATTTACAATTTTTATTAAAATAAATAAAAAATATATCAATTTTGGACATTTTGACCATGAATGTAAACAATACTCTAATTCATAAATATTATAAAATAATAGTTTAAAGGAAAAAATTAAAATTTTATCATTCAATTTTATATTTCACTCAATGTTCTTTTTGTGATAAAGTTGGAAACATCAAAGGTGGACAAAGCACCAAAAGTGTGAAGGGTGTGTTAGGTAGAACACACTATTTTCATGATCACCAAAGAAATTTAAATTTATTAATATCAAAACTATATTCAATATCACTAAAGAGCTTGAGACTTATATCAACCTAGAAATTTATTATTGAGACTCAAGGTTTCATTCGTAGGATCGATCATTATTATAGCATGATCGAATAGTATTCATTCAAGTAAATAAAATGGTGAGTTTGTGGAGTTTGTATTTTAGTTATCCCTCAAATTTTATGAGAAATATCTATGCTAGGGAAAATTCAATTGGTAGTTACACATACCTAGGAACATGTTGAGTTGTACATATCTCCATAATTTAATTTAGAAGGCGAATTCCATAATGTACTATGGGATCCAGTGATGGTCTATAAGAGGCACCCTAATATCAATGAGAAGGTGCATTCCAAAGCTAAGCTTAATGATCATGGCGATGCAATCAAGTCAACTAAAATGAATTTAGATGCCAAGGAAATGAAAATAAGAGATCAATTTGATTCTATTTTTTTATAGAGTTAGAACTAGTTTAAGTTTGATTTTTGATACATTTTTATATATGAACATGTCTATAAAGTTTTCATTTCAATTTTTAAAAAAGTATAAAAAGGAAATTTATATTTTATTTTTATTAAGATTCATTATGGATACTTTTTATAATGTGATTCATAGAGTACAAGATAATATTATTGAAATACATAATATTTTAAGATGAATTCTTCCACCAATAAAAAAAAAAACTCATAGAACTATTTCAATGAGATTCGATGAAGTTCCTATGGGAAAATGAGAGAGGGAGGTGGAGACAAAGAGGGAAGAAGAAAAAGATAGATTAAAAAAAATATGTAAATGGAAATAGACAGATAGAGAGTGTTGGGTATAAATTAGTCATCTTGAGCTTGTATCTGTTGACAAATGACAACAATTAATGTAAATGAGTTATTTGGGTAAATATACTTCACTGGTCACTTATTTTTATAAGAAAAGATGTTATGTAATAAAATATTCCATGTTAATTGTTGATTTCAAAATAAGCTTCTTGTAACTTGGAGAAACATTCCTGACAAATAAAATTTCCAATCCCTTATCCCATGGAGGTTTCCTTAACCCACTATCAACTTGTTACCATGTAATTTCTTACGTGAATTTATGTGATTCAGTTTCCTAAATTTTTCCTACATTCATCTCTTATTTCATTTTTTTTAACCGGCTCTGAATATCAAGTGTTATGAGAGCCTTCCTTGTGATGACTGTGAAGACCGTGAGGTGTACAAGTCGGAGAAGAAACATATTGCCAGTTTGTGTAAGAAAGAGCCGCCAATTCCAATTTTTCTAAGGTCATCGTTATGAACAATGTGATTAGAGAAGTAGCTAGAATGACAACCAACGTGATAGAGACTCTGATGTTGCTTAGCAAAGTCAACCTCCAGTTGAAGAGTAATTTTTTTTTATGACCATCGATCATCATGCGTTATATATTTTTGAAACAACTGTCACAGAGACCGTTGTGTGAATGTTGAGAGAAATACAACCTCACCGCCAGGTTGATTTAGAGAAATTCAATCTCAAGCAACCGTCAATTGACATTGATAAGACCTCTGACTAGATCCTATGGACAAATAAGTCAGAAGGTGTAAGTCAAGCTGCCTGTAGAGAATCATGGGAGTAATCCAACTCCAATTTTTTTTTCTATGTGAATATTGAGAGAGAGGGTTGTTGGCATAACATAATTTTTTTGAGGAGCCAAAAAGAAGATTGAATGGAATTTTATTTGAGGGTTCCACATGGAATTGTCTTCGAGGTTCGAGGGTTCTGAATCAATATTAAATTCACAATGTTATATGTAGTGGAATAAGACAGTGAAACAGTTTATTCTTTATGCAGAGGTGGTTGTTGACACACAAAGAAAAAGTTTTTTTTTCTTAAATTTGCCTCATTAATTTACAGAATATTGTTTTACTATGGAGTAAAGAGGTATGGTTTTTTGGGAAAGAAATAAATTATTAGAACAATTGTTGAAAATTATTTTTTTGGGGGGTTTATGAAGTTTTTTTTTCAAAAGACTCTTTGGAGATTTTTTGGTCAAAAGTTTTTTGAAAGACAATAAAATATAAAGCCATTGTTAAAATCAGAAAGGAAACTCTAACATATTTTCTTTTTGAAGAACACCATCATTAATAAGTGTAGTAGTAAATGGAAAAAAATGACTAATGTTAAATTTGACGTGAAGTTCACCGATAAGAATAATTTTGCATTGTTGAAACTAAAAGTAAGGGATTTGATTATCCAATAAGGGTTGCATAAATTTTTAGATGGGTTAGGAAAAAACATGTTTGAATGCCGTATATGGATTGGGAGGACATGGATGTCCAAGCTCTCACTACCATCAAGTTGTGCCTCGAAGATGAAGTTCTCTTCAATATTGTTGAAGAAACTTCAACAAAAGGTTTGTGGGGGAGCCTCGACACATTGTACTTGACCAAATAATTAACCAACATAATTTAATTGAAGAGGAAAATATATAGCCTTCCGATGAAGGAGGGTACTAAAATTTAAGAACACTTAAATTATTTTAATAAAATTATTTTCCAATTTTTCGATATATTGAAATAAAATTTTAAGAAGAATACAAATCCATTACCTTGTTGTGTTCATTTCCTGAGTTTATGGGTCACTTTGTGACTTATATAAGTTTTATCACAAGCACATCGCTAGTACAAAAAACCAAGATAATGAATATGCCATTGAAACTCTTGAAGTATACACAATAACCATACTCACTTCTAGTAAAGTTATCACTCACCACGAAGGAGTAAAACTTCTTGTACGAATGCTTGGGAGACTACCTGAGGCCATACAATGATTTTTTGTGCTTGAAAAATAAACTTCTATTGCAACCTTCTATAAAACCTTCTCGTTGTGCCATATAAATCTCTTCATCCAAATATTCTTGAAGAAAAGTTGTTTTAACATCTAACTATTCCAACTCAAGGTCAAGTAACACAATTACTGCTAAAACAATATGAATAGAAATAAGTTTTAAGACTTGTGAAAAAATCTCGTGAAAATTAATACCATTTTTCTACGAGCCTCACCTTATACATTTAAATACTTCCATCAACATTTCATTTAAATTTGAAGGCCCATTTACATTTGATAATACTTCTCGCTTCACAAATTTCTACAAGATCCGAGGTTTTTTTCTTGGCCAAGGAATCCATTTCTTTGTCCATATCATTTTTCCACTTTTTTCTATTTACATCATTCATTGCTTTCTGATAACAAGAAGGTTCCCTATCTTCAACAATCAATGCAATAGGTGAAGCATAATATTAATCCCATTTGGGTGTTCTTCTTTCCTTTGTAGACCTCCTTAGAGTGGCTGATTTTTGAACTGAATCTTGAACTTCTGCAGTTTCTTTTGCATCATCTTCACCTTTTCCTTCATAATTCTCTCGTTCATTTTGAATTTATGGAAAAGGTTTAGCCTCCAACTGAATTTTTTGATTCAACCATACTTGTTCTTGTTCAACTTTTACAACATTTTATTTTAGAAGAGAAGATTCATCAAATGTTAAATCTATATTAGTGAATATATCAAGTGAAGAAGAATCCAACAACCTGTATCCTTTCACTCCATAATAGTACCCAAAAAAGATATAAAATTTTTCTTTCGTGCCTAACTTTGAATGTTGAATCTTTGGAATAAGAGCATAGGAATGACAACCAAAAATCCTTCAATGTGAATAATCAAAAGACTGACTCAACCAAATTATTAAGGAACTTTACAATTAATGGCAATTGAAGGTGATATGTTTACCAAATAACAAGTAGTAGAAATTTCTTCTTCCCACAAATCCTTGTGCAGGTTAGCATTGTTGATCATGCTTCTGAGTCTTTCCATAACAGGTTGAATCATACATTCAGTAACACAATTTTGCTGAGGATTCTAGACAATAGTTTTATGTCTAAGATTCCTTTCATTATTCGCAAGTGGGATAATTTTCCATGTTTTTTCCAAAAAAAAGATTCACCAATTTCCATTTTTTTATAAAATCTATTCGCCCAAATTTTATAGTATATAAATATTTTACCTAAAAAAACACCAAAATTTTATATATAATATTATAAGTTTATTATAGATAAAAGTATTTTTACAAAAGGTATCCTCAAAAATTTTGAAATTTACATATTACGAACTAGTAATATTCGCCAATGCTTCTAAACTTTAAGATAAATTTTCGACCTTAAAATTTTCCCTGGAAAGGAGTTCGTTGAAAACTCAAAGGAGGGAGAAAATAAAGTTTAGTCATGTATGATTGATGAATTTTTATCTGCTGAATTAGGTATGGTAGATGAATATTTACCAATTTGCAATGTCTCTTAGAAATATGAAAACTGATTGTTAGATTTTGGTGCTTCTCATCACATGAGTCTGCACAAAAATTTAAAGCTAGAAGTCATAATAGTAAAGAAATTTTGAACTACATTCAGTCTAACCTTTGGGGACCATATCCTACTATATATTATGGAGGCATATTATACTTATTAGCATTTATTGATGATTTCTCTAGGAAAGTTTGGGTCTATATGTTAAAAATAAAAGTCAAAGTATTTAATGTTTTTAAACAAATTAATGCTATTGTGGAAAATAAAATAGGGAAATCAATTAAATGTTTAAGAACTGGAAATGGTGGTTAATTTACCTCCTTATAATTTGAACATTACTGTAATAATGAATGGAATTTTAGACATAAAACTATTGGCTATTATCCTTAGAAAAATGGTGTTGCTGAATGGATGAATCAATCTCTTATGGAAATACCTAGAAGCATGATCAACAATGCTAACCTGTAGAAGGAGTTGTGGGAAGAATCAATAGCTACTACTTTTTATTTGGTAAACATATCACCTTCAGTTATCATTAATTGTAAAACTCCTTAAGAATTTTGGTCGAGTGAGTGTTTTGATTATTCACATTCAAGGATTTTTGGTTGTGATTCCTATGCTCTTATTCCAAAGATTCAACATTCAAAGTTAGAAAAAAAAATAAAATTCTTATGTCTTTGTTGGGTATGATTTTGGAGTGAAAGGTTATAGTTTGTGGGATTATTCTTAACTTAATATTCATCAATATAGATGTAACATTTGATGAATCTTCTCTTCTGAAATAAAATGTTGTAAAAGTTGAATAAAAACAGGTATCGTTGAACCAACAAATTCAGTTGGAGGGTAAACCTTTTCCATAAAATCGAAATGAAGGAGAGACTTACGAAGAAAAAGGTGAAGATGATGCAAAAGAAACTGTAGAAGTTCAAGAAACAGTTCAAGAACCAGTCACTCTAAGGATGTCTACAAAGGAAAGAAGAACACCCAAAATGGATTAATATTGTGCTTCATCTATTGCACTGATTGTTGAAGCTTGGGAACCTTCTCATTATGAGGAAGCAATGGATGATGTAGATAGAAAAAAGTGGAAAAATGATATGGACAAAGAAATGGATTCCTTTGCCAAGAACAAAACCCTGGATCTTGTAGAACTTCGTGAAGCGAGAAGTATTATCAAATGTAAATGGGTCTTCACATTGAAATTAAATGTTGATGGAAGTATCTAAATGTATAAGGTGAGGCTGGTAGAAAAAATGGTATTCTCGGGTTGAAGGTATTAATTTTCATGAGATCTTTTCACTAGTTGTAAAACTTATTTCTATTCATATTTTTTTAGCACTAACTACGTTAGTTAACCTTGAGTTATAATAGTTAGATGTTAAAAAAAACTTTTCTTCATGGATATTTGGATGAAGATATTTATATGGTGCACTGAGAAGTTTTTATACAAGGTCGCAACATAATATTATTTTTCAAGCTCAAGAAATCATTGTATGGCCTAAGGTACTCTCCCAAGAAGTTCTACAAGAATTTTTAATCCTTCATGGTGTGTGATAGCTTTACTAGAAGTGAGTATGGTTATTGTGTATACTTCAAGAGTTTCAATGGCATATTCATTATCTTGGTTTTGTGTATTAGCAATTAGATTATTGCAAGTAAAAGAATGGAAGAGATCAATAGGTTAAAGGCTCAGCTCTCTACGATGTTTGATATGAAGGATCTTAGAGTGAAAAATCATATCTTGGGCATGGAGGTACACAAAGACATGAAAAATGGTAATATTTTGTTACCACAAGAGAAGGAAAAATGGTAATATTTTGTGAAACCTGTTAATGTTCCATTATCTTCCCATTTTAAGATTTCTTTAGTTTTGAGTCCTAGAACTAATGAATAAAAGAAATATATGTCTCTTGTACCATATGAAAATGTGGTAGGCAACTTAATATATGTGATGGTATCTACAAGACTTGAAAATTCACATGCAGTTGGAGATGTCAACGTACTCATGTAAAATACAAGACAAGAACATTAACGAGTAGCGAAATGGGTTCTTCGGTATTTAAAAGGAAAAAGTAACCATTGTATAACCTTTAATGTTAGTTAAGGTTCAGTCTATGGATATGTGGATGATTATTATGAAGGTGATTTGGATAAAAGGAGATCTACTACAGGATATGTTTTTACTCTTGCAGATGGAGCAATTAGCTGGATGGTAAAGTTTCAAGAAATTGTTGCTTTTTCCACTACTGAAATAGAGTATATAGCTACTTAAGATTCATGTAAAGAGGAAATCTCATTGAAAGGTCTACTTTATGAGATTGGAAGGATGCAGGAGAAATTTAATGTGTCGTGTGATAGTTAGGGTGATATTGATTTTGATACAAATCCAACTTACCATAGCAAGACCAAGCACATGCATGTAAGGTACCATTTTGTGAGACATGTGATCAATGGAAACAAACTAGCTCCCAAGAAGTTCCATACAGAGGAGAATTGTGAAAACATATTCAAAAATCCAGTCTTCATATAGAAGTTTTGATGGTGTTTGGCTTCTCTTGGCTTGCAGAAGAGATAATGAATTAACATGGGAAAGGGATTAGGAAATTTGTTTTCAAGGCGGAGATTGTTGAAAAAATGACAAAAATTAATGAAAATGATTTATTTGGGTAGATATACTTCATTGTTTAGTCGTTTTTTTATAAAAAAATGAAGTTATATAATGAAATAGCTCATATTAATTTGTGATTACCGAAGAGACTTCTTGTAACTTGGAGAAACATTCTTGAGCAATAATATTTCCAATCCCTTGTTGGGTGGAGTTTTCCTTGACACATTAGGAGAGTTTTACCATTTAATTTATTGGGTGAATTTGTGTGATTCATTTTCCTAAGTTTTTCTTGCATTTATTTTAATTTGTTTTTTAAGTGGCTCCAAATATCAACAAAATCTCATTAATCTCTAATAAGGAGAAATATGTGAATATTTGTGTTGGTATGGGCATGAAAAGCAATATATGTTAATTTTTTGAATTTGATGGACATGGTTTGTTTGTATTTATATCTCTTAGACCTTATTTATGTGCTTTGTGTTATTGAGATGCTCTTAATAAGTGAAATTTATATATTCTCATGTGTTTGGGAGCATGCTAATTTTCCATGTGGTTATGTTGTTTATATCAAATATGTATCATATTATCATATTTTAGTGGTGTTATTTTATTATTGGCGAGGAAAATATGGTAACTGACTATTATGATGGACTTCTATATTGGTATTTATGTCTCTCTACAGGACCCACTGAAGCATTGTCACTGGAGAAAGGAGAGAGATTCTAGTAGCTAGGTATAGGATAGGCTTTGTAACACCCATGAGACAAGTAGTGATGACTGGGAGAGACAAACATACTTGGATACGATGGGCAGTTAACTCAGCGACCATGCAACGAAATAAAGGTTGTGCAGCAATGAGACTAGCTACGCGTAGTGGATGGCCACACCAACGGACACAACGACAAATGAAAATTTGTTGACCATGTGACATATGATTGGTGAACGAGCAAAAAAGAGAGTGCCAGCCAATTCATGTGTGCATATTGGCAAAGTATTGGGCATGGAAAGATTTATATGGCTAACTGTGGTGGTAGGCCGACATTACAAAATGAACGTCAAACCATCACCATGATCTGGCAGACATAGGGTGGGTTGACTTCATATGGAATGAGCCTCACCTGCAAGGTAAATGCGTGGAGATGACATTGATAGAGGGTGGATTCGTGTGATGGATAAAGGCATCAAACCATGGGTCATAAACATGTTCATGAGGTTTACGCATAAGCGTAAGGGACTAGAGAAAAGAGCCGAAGGCGGAGGAAAGCCAGAAGAGGAGAAGTGTGTAGACTCGGGTCGAGTCAGATCGTTCTCGTTCAAGCATGTGCTTGCACTGTAGGTAGGGTGCCATGCAAGTTCATGGGTCGAGCCGTGTTGTGGGCTGCAACGCCTTCAAGAGCAGTGTGCGGGTTGGGTTCTCAGGCATAGTCGGGTTGTCTGTTGAAATGCATTCAACACAATAACGTGTAGATAGAGGGCCTGAATGATGGTCTGCGAAAGGCATGCAGCAGGTCGGGTCGGGTTGGAAATGACCCGAACGCTTAGGAGCCAAGGGTTTCTGTGACCCCGGTGACCCACCTAAACACATATTCGGGTAGAATTCCAGAAACACATTTTGAAGGGATTTTCGGATTCCTGATTGGTTGTTTGGATTTTTGCAAAGTTGTAAAGCTATACCAAGGCACAAACACACTTTTTAAAGAGGTGTAATTTTTTACACAGGCTTGGCATGTATGATTATTGAAAATTGTACATTATTATTGAAACATAATATCGGGCACTCATATTCAGGATTTTCCCCTGCCTTTAATATATGGGCGTTCTTTTGGATTGATGTTGATGTTTAGTGTTATTTTAATGTCCTCTTCGTATTGATAAGGAACACTGGAAGATTAATAACTTAAGTGTTGAAGATAGGTTGAGTTTACTTATTGGGAATCATGAAAAGAAAATTAAGGTAATAGGTAATACCGCACCCATTAAAAGTTGGTTGGAATATTACCACTAGCGTAGGCTCATGACAAGATTCGTTCCCTAAGCCATGTAAGTACTTAGAGTTTTCAATCGGATAATTTTTGGGGTATCACTACTCAGGAGTAATAACGTTATAGGTAAAGTGAAGCCAAATTAACTCACATTTCATCAACGATGATAGTTTCATGCAATTCATTTCTTAGCATGCATGACATTCTCCAAAGTACCCCTACATTTTCAAAAGTACCCATTGGGACGATATTTTAGTACTATAAAATGGATGTATTTTATTTTGTGTTAGTTAATTATTTTCTTAATATTATTATGACCTAATTCTGTTGGGTTTAGAGTATTTTAACCTTTTTTTATTGGATTTAGAGTATTTTAACAATTTATTATTGTTAAAGGTAATACAATTTTAAATTTTACTAGATTTATTTTATTTTATATGACAATTATTTTCAATAATATCATTCTTATTCAATTGGAGTAGAATTTATTATTATTAAATGGATGTATTTAATTTTGTGTATATAATATTTTTCTTTAATATTATTGTATCAAATTGGACTAGATTTTAGTATTATGAATTGGATGTATTTCATTTTGTTTCAGCAACTCGATTGGACTTTAGTATAATAAATTAGAAGTAGTTCATTTTTCTTGGGAAACTCGACTAGATTTTAGTATTATGAATTGGATGTATTTCATTTTAATTGGGAAAATCTATTGGGTTTTAGTATTATGAATTGGATGCATTTCATATTGTTTAGTTAAACAGTGGATTTTGGTATTATGAAGTAGATGTATTTCATTTATTTTGGGAAACTGCATTGGATTTTAGTATTAAGAATTTTGTGGCTAATCAATATAAAATAAATTGAAAAAATAAATAAAGAGTATTAGTAGAATATTATATAGTTATTTTTCCACAAGGATTTAAAAAAAATAAAAAGGAAGTACATCAATGAAAACATGGGGTTTCAA
This sequence comes from Pinus albicaulis, assembly GCA_034641835.2. Classification (NCBI taxonomy): domain Eukaryota; kingdom Viridiplantae; phylum Streptophyta; class Pinopsida; order Pinales; family Pinaceae; genus Pinus; species Pinus albicaulis. The sequence continues at coordinate 202,139,876 of CM076573.1, read as the reverse complement.
ATCTAGAATGGGTACAATATGTGCACACCTAGGTAGACTTTAGTAGTCAAATTGTTACAGTGAGGAGGGCCAACTCTCAAGGGGTGTCATACACCAATTTGTTGTTTATCTTGTTTTAACCTTAAAATTAGACTAATATTGTTACTAGTTCCATGGAAAGTATAATCATATGAACAATTGTTATAAGCAAATATTTTAGGATAAACACAACCATAAATAAGACACTAAAAAAAAAAACAAAATTAATGAATTTTCTTTAAAAATTAAAATATTTGAAGTTCTTTAAATAAAGAAAACCAAAATTTGTTGTAATCTTTGATATCATTTAAATAAAATCAAAATTATGAGTTTCGTAGTGAAGGTTTATGGACTATGCCATCCCTATGTGATTATTTCAAAAATGAAAAAACCTTTCAATGTACTACATAAAATAATCACAACCTAAATCTACATACTCTGGGATATTCCTTATTCACCCATAAGGATACTTACATAGTATATTTTCGCTCAAAATAAAACTAATATTTAAATGCACACACACACACACACACACAGATATATATATATATATATATATATAGATATATATATATATATATATATATATATATATATATATATATATATATATATATATATCTACACACACACACACACATATATATATATATATATATATATATATATATATATATATATATATATATATATATATAAACATTTTTAAACATAAAATAGATTAAATTTTTAAGCCAAGATTCTTAATCTAGAACATATAAAGTGTGTCAAGATTTGGACGTCTTCATGGAATGGGGGGTGAAAAGAGTTAATAGTATGGCCCTTATTGTCTTCCAAAATGTACCATTGAAAATGTATCATATTATTTTAAGCTTTTGAAAAATCATTCACATATTATTCTTTATTTATAAATACCATTAGAAAAGGTAGATGAAAACATTGCAAATCTCTCAAACTTCCTTCAACAATGGTGAGAAAAATTTATAGAATTTTGTTGCTTCATTCATATTATCATATTTACTGAATCTTCAATAAATTACAACTTTATGGTTTTTTATTTTATTTTCATAAATAGAAGAAAAATTTGTTTTATATCCATCAAATCAAGAGAGTTATTAGTTCTTAGGCTAAATCCAACTCTGAATTTTCAATTATGACCTCCACATTGGTCCATATATACCCCACTTGTTAGAAAAGTGTGAAAAGTGTTGCAAATCTTATTATGCATGTTTTATGCTAAAAACGGAGTAGGTAGGGTCCCCTAGTAAAAGTATTGCATATGATTTATTTGATTATATCATTATATGGAGTGTGATTCTATGTTTCGCTTGAGCATTATGGACACTTTATTTATCATGAATATTTCTTTTAGTTTTGATAGATTCTAAAATTCTTTTTATAGTTGATGCCTCATATTACAAAGAAGTTTGTTTAAGCATGTATCTTTATCATATGGGATTATCCAAAAATCTTGATCATATGCGGCATAATGCAAGGATTAGAATATGGTTTGAAGCTCATCATAACTCTTATTGATCCTAGAGGTAGCCAAGTGTGAAGGAAATGTGTAAGTATGTCCAATATTATCTAAATAGAAAATTTTGACTATCTTAAAATAAAAATAAAACATTCTCTAAAGACAAAAGAGATGTTAATAAAAAAGAAAAAAAGGTATATGCTATATATATTTAATTAATTTTTCATATGATCTAATATAATTTCATGTGTATATATATATATATATATATATTTGTAAGATACTTAAACCTTATACTTTTAAAAAATATTAACACGTACTATTAGTAGAAAATATTTTAATGTTGTATAGAATAAAATATCCAATTTGGGCTATGAATAAAATATTTTAATATGAATTAAGATTGAATTATGTTTGTAGTGATAAAAATGGCTCGATGAAAATGTTATATAATCTCTACAACATTAAGAAATACATTTTAAACAATAAAAAATTACACATTTTTTCGGTAGTCTAAAATAAGTTTGGACCTGAAGAAATTTGATCCCTCTTGGCTCATATTATATTTGTATTTAAGATGGACCTGTACTGGTATTTAATGTGCATTACATTAGTTAATGTAATGTAACCAAATCGTGTGTTTTTTTATTTACAATCAACTTAGATCCATCTTAACTTTGTAGCTATGAAGCGTCGAGACACCTCAAATCTATGGAGGTGCGAACCTCAATTTTAAAATAAAAATAAAATATTCTTTAAATTAAAAAATAATGTTAGCTATAGTCAAAATAAAAAAATGTATATACATATTTTGTTAGTTTTACTTGAAAGTATTATAAAACATAGCCCCACTCTAAGTGTGTTTACCTTATTGATTGTTGATACTACAATAAAATACAAAGAAGATATGATAAAAATATTTATTAGTTGCTTTTATTATGAACTAATACAAAGGAGATATGGTAAAAATACTTCACTCTAACTCTTAGTTATAAATAAAATGATTTCATAGTGATATGAAATAAGATGGGGAGGATAAGCTGCTTTATATTAGAAAAAATATTGTACATAGGATACACGAAAAAATTCATTGTTAGTCCTCGCACCAACATAAGAGCATGAGGAGGAACGTCTACCTTTGAAAGATGAAACCCGAAGGTTTATTATGAAGGGAAAAGTTTGATTCAATTTTATTGTATGGGAAAAAACAATAATATAGATAAGTTAGGAATTATTCTGCTATAGTGACTAAAAATGTGGCTGACCATGCATGAGAAAATGTGAAAACGGAGGAAAACATAAGTTAAATAGTGAATCTTCTCATACTAAGTTCTTTTCTTTCGAGCTTGAGGGAGTTGGCTTCTCATAATCACAACTTACTTTTCTAATTTTCCTGGTTCCAAAGGGACATGTGTTTGGATTTTCCTCCACAATGAATCATATGTAGGTGTTGGGACATTGAAGAGTGGGAATATTTTCAATGAGTTTAGAAACATTGATGTGGAGTGACAACTGGTTAATCTCCTTAATTGTGGACCATTGAATTGGAAATTCATCACCAAACGAGCCTTTGCCATGCCATCTTAAACTAGGATAACAGAGAGAGAAGGAGAGACAGGTTAGTGAGAGTCATGATGGCTAATGTGCCTTTCCAAAGAGCTTGAATGTGTGGATGTGGTTGAAAACAGAGGAAAATGTATGACAATGGCTCTCGAAAGGTGGTGAAGCGTAGTGCATATGTCATTGATGTATGCATTTTATTTTGTAGCTCTTACTGTGGCTCCATCTACCATGCATTCCATGTTTCAAATATGGTGCGACTTTAGATTTCTAATAGCCCAGTGCCCATCTCCTAGTGTTTGGAATTCCTCCACCTCCATGGTGGCTAAACTACATCTGATGCGCTTTGGGATTTTAGGATGGACTAATTCCATGTGATCTCCCAGCCAAGAAACACAAGGTGGGTTCCCCAAACCTATATCTTTGCGATGAGCATGTCTTCGTTTTCTAACCATGGTGTTTGTTCGAAGGTCTATGGAGCCGATAGAAGTATCTTGAAAATAATAGTTGTGGGAGCTCAGAGACATTGATTTCAGTTCTGTGTAAGACACAATATGAATGAATGAAGGGAGGGGCTACTTATCAGGAAAACATGCATGGTAATGCTAATTAATTGAGACATTTAGGTTGACATAAATGAGATCACTATATATATGTGTATGGGGTGAAATGGACAAACAATAATGACTCAATGATTGTATGCATGGAAATTAGAAGTTATGAAAGGCCACCAAATTGAAGGGTTCTTCATGACAGACGTAAATGGTGTCCAACCAACATTAATTAGGCATGTTTGATGATGAGACACCTAGATATGTGTAATAAATAAAGTTGATCTTACTTATATTTTCATATTTTAATTGGATACTTAAATAACCCATTTTAATATCATGGTTACCTAATCTATTCTAATATCAACTTCGAAAAAACATACACATATATGTATATATAAGAATCACAATAAAATATTTTAATGTGAAAACAAAGGAAGTATAAGAATAAAAGGATTGGACGTAATATTGAAATAAACTCAAAAAAATATGAATAGAAAAGAAAAACGCTTTAATACAAACAATGTAATCCATAAATAAAATATCTCAGTGTTCATGTTAAGTAAATTATTTTAACATCAACACTTTACATATTATATATGGTTTAAACTAATAATAATAATAATAATAATAATATAAATTAATAAAAAAATTAAATTATATTATTGTAGCACTTCAAGTATCATTAATGTACATTTTCACAATTTTTATTAAGAATTAATTTTGAATGGAGCAAGTCGTAATTTTCATTAATTGTAAGGAAAATTACATGTAGCATTTACAACAGATTGCATCTTAAATAATATGTATTCTATCCAAAAAATATATCTAAAGAGTTATGAAAAAACATTTCAGCAGATAATAACAAAATTTACAAAAATACTGTGAAGGTCCATATCAACGTATAATCATCAAAAACTATAAGACCGTGTAATAAAATACTAAAGAAAAAGAGAAAAAAAAAAGCCTTTGATCAGACTAGATGATCAGTAGGCTCCAAGAGTCCAAGGTATTCAATGAAGGGTCGTTGGTAATACTGATATATAACATGCCCCTCATTTTTGGTGATGTGCCAATGTCCCCAAGTTAAGTGCACGACTTCTTTGGACAAGTAGTCAGCACCCTGGTTCCTTTGCCTATAAATGCGAGTGGCAATGAAAAATCAAAAAAGATTTTAAAGTGCCAATACTTCACCTAAAAAACTCCTAAGTGCATGAACATGACATGTAGCATTATTATTGAAATATTTAATAATGATCTTAAAGTCCCCAAAGATATGTATCATGTTGCATATTTTTTCTAAGGCAAAAATGATGAGCAGACAGAGACTCTTGAGCTGAGAGTAATTTTTGGTACCCGGGCCCAAGACCATTTTAATTTGAGAATAGTGAGTGCTCGATAGATGCATTATGGCCCCACCTCTGCTACCATCCATACCGGCAGCACCATCAAAATAGGCCCAAGGATGATTTTTGTCAATGTTTTTGGATGAAACAATCCTATTGAACTTAGAGCTATCTTATTTAGGAATGGAATGATACTAAGCCAATATGGAGCTGTGTATGGGTGTCCAAGAAATCGGGGGGCTATGAAATATGATAAGGTTTCGAGTCAACCAAAGGCCCCAAGAGATCAGGAGAGGTAGGTTGCGAGCCTTTGTCAAGGGACAAGAGCGCCACCAGTTAAGCAAAGCCATGGAAACAATATCCCCCTTCTAAAGGGTATCGATGCCATGTTCTTTAGTCACCACCTGCCAGGTATTACAAGTCATAGATAAATTAGGAAATAGGTGACTGATATCTTCCAGCTCTTCTTTGCATAGTCCACACTAAGAGGGAACATTAATGGATCTCTTTTCTAGATTGTCCTCTGTCGACACACAATTAGTTAGTATGCAACACATAAAGAGTCGATATTTTGAGGGAGATTTCAACTTCCATAGAGGTTTCCACCACCAGCTCTGATCCAGAGGTTGAAGGGAGGCTGTGAGAACAGAGTAACCTTATTTGGGAGTATAATTTCCTTTATGGGAGATATCCGAGATCAATTCATCCTCGAAATATGACATTCTGATAAGAGAAGCCTTCAGAGCCCTAATGTATCTATTCCAAGCACCCTACCATTGAACATGGATGTTCAGCTCAAGAGGTGACTTCCACGCTTGAGTAATCCAATCAGAGGTAGCCCTATCTACAAATTTAATGAGCTCAAAGATCCCTGCTCAATTAGAAATTTCTCGATCTCCTAAGGGAGAAGATGTTCCCTGCCACTACCCGACCAAGGGTCCACACCTATCTAAACCTGAGTGTCTACACCAATGCGTAAAGTAAGAGCATGTTTGATGAGAGAAATGGTATTCGAGGTAGTGTGCCAAACTATATATGAGATGGTCCTGAGGTTGAGAGGGCTTCATATCCTGTCAAGTGTGGAAGCATCAGCGATATATTTAGAATAGGTGACCTCCTGCCACAGACTGTATAAGGTCAAGAGGTGTGAGACCATTTTGGAAGCTAGTGAAGTAGTGAAGAGATTAAGGTCCTTGAGACCCCACCCCCACCCCCCCCCCGCCCCCCCACCCCAAAAAATCTTTAGCTTGGTGATCTTTTCCCATATCAGCAAGGAAAAAGTGTGGCCTAAATCATTACCACGCCAGAGGAAATGCCTGCAATTTCACTGAATTCTGCTAGCAACAACTTTTGGGATCCAGGATAGCACCATAAAATACACCATGATTGCTTCCAATGCTGATTTGATCATAACATGTCTACCAGCTCTAGAGAACCATTTTTCTTCCAGATGTTTATTCTTCGCTCAATTTTTTCTATCAACTAATTCCAACCTATAATTTTATAATCATTGTGATTGATTCTAAATCCAAGATATTTTAGACCTTCTTGAATATGTGTATGATAAAATTGAAACAAGTGAAGGGAATGCCTACTCTCTTGCAAAGTACATCTAGAAAACATAATGTTGGATTTTCTTTGATTGGGAAGCATACCATTAGCGGTGCAGAAAGTGGAAAATTTTGTATTGAATAATGATGCACCTCACAAGGATCCATCTAGAAATATGAGTGCATCATAAGAAAAAGCAAGTGCATCAGATGAATAGTATTAGTAATATTGACTCCCAGGATTTTTCCATCATTCCTAGCAGAGGCAATGAGCATAGTGAGACCCTACATAATCATAAGGAAGAGAAGAGGGGATAGGGGGTATCCTTTTCTGAGGCCACAACCAGCATGGAAGAAAGGAGTAGTTGCCCCATTGATAAGGATACTAAATGAGGCATTTGCAATACAACACGTAATGCACTGGATGGAGGGGTCAGGAATCTGATATAAGTGAGAATAAATTGAATATAGGTCCAGTAGGAAAATTCAAAGCCTTTGGCCAAATCAATATTGATAATAGTGCTTTTAAGATTTAAGAGCAGAGAAAATTTTAAGAATGGAAAATTATTTTGAAGTTTAAAAAATTGGCGAATCTCACTAGTCCTTAATATGCAAAATTTAAAATGTTTATTGATGTATTTTTAAATTATTCAAATTTATAATGATATTATATATATTGTCTATATAATTTTTGAGATTTTTAACGTAAAATAATTTTATATTTTAAAATTTGGGTGAATCATTTTTATAAAAAAATGGAAACTGACGAATCTTTTTTTTCAAAAACCCATGGAAAATTAACCCACCTATGAATATTAGCCCCTAAAATTTTCCATGTTTAAGAGCTTGATGGAGTGAAGGGCTTCTTGAAAGGTGCCAATGGGCTCATGGATTTGTATATTGTTAAGGAAGGAAAATTGCTACGTTCTCAGATAGGATTGGCTTGATACGATTTTCAATAATTTTAGCAACGATTTTGTAGAGACAGTTACACAAAGAAATAGACCAATAGTCATGGAAGGAAGTGGGGTGGTCCACCTTGGGTATGAGGGCAGTGAAAGTAGAGTTTAAACTGTCATAAATTCTGCTCGATACTATGCAATCCTTAAATACCATTAGCAGATCGTTCCTAGTAAGTTCGAGGAAAGAAAGGTATAATTCAATAGGCCAATCGTCCAGACCAGGAACTTTGTCTTTTTTGAACCACTTAAGGAAAAATTCAATATCACTAACGGTGATAAGGGTGATGAGTATGTTCAAATAATTATCATCCACGAACCTGGGCATCCACCTTGCAATACTAAGCACTTCTTCAATATTTGCAACCTAGGGATCTCTGTAGATGTGGGAGAAGTGTCTAATTTCCATATCTAAAAGTTGTTGGTGAGTCTTGGCCCCCATAACACGTTGATTGTTTAATTCCCAAATAGTATTGATGTTCTTTATACCTTTGGCACATTGCTGAAAAAATTTGGTATTGATGTCCCCTACCTCTAGCCAGATGGCTCTACTCTTGAGTCTCTAAGCTTCCTCCTTGAGTATTGGGAGCTTAATTTTCTTTGCTTCCAATAGAGTGAGGGTCTCCTTCTTCTCCGGGGAGGTGTACCCAAAACAATATTCATCAAGCATATGGGTGATCTCCCTCTCAATCCTCCTCGACTCTTCATCATCTCTTTTATTTTTCTCCTTTTCCCACTTGATATTCTTCTCCTTTATGATAGACATTTTAGTGGCAATAACTATTGTGGGTGGGAAATTAGGTCTCAGGTGATAATGATTCTAGCGCTCAAGGACAATCTGTCTGAATTCAAGATCATCGAACCAGGAGGAGTTGAACTTGAAGGGGATGTGAGGTTTCTTGTTCTCATCGTGAATCTCAAGGTATACAGGAGTTTGATCCAATAATCCACCTGTGCCCACCCACTGTCTATCCCTATCCATCCAAGCAACTAAATTTGAGGATATCAACAAATGATCCAGTCTTCTAGCAAGGGTTGCTTCCCCAATTCTCCTATTACACGAGGTGGGCATGTTTTTAGCCATTTCTAAGTCAATCAAGTTGGCTTTGTCAAAAAATTTCTAAAAGTAACAGGAAAAAGGATCGGATGATGCATGGGGACACCAAGATCTCCCATGAACAAGAGATAAATTAAGGTCTCCACCCAATATTATATGATCTGCCTACATAATAGGGGATTGCATTAGCTTATCCCAAAAAGTGGGTATGTAATCGCAAGACCCATAGATGTTGAGGATTATCAGAGAGGTACCAAGATCAGAGGTGTTAATGTATTCCCTTAGAATCCCATCTTATTGCCACAGATTTTGAACTTGTATGGCCCGGTCATTGAAACCAATGGCACTACCCCTAGATTGGCCATGGACATCCAAGGTATGAAATGTCCATAACGAACAGATCGAAGAAAGAAATTTGTGAACAGACTCTCTGAGTCCCATAGTTTCTTGAAGCATGATAATATCCAAATTTTCTAATTCAATTAATTAGTGGAGCACCAACTTCTTATCCGGGTTAGCTAACCCTCTACAATTGAAGGAGAGAAAAATCATGGGGAACCATTGGCTCAATTTTTCTTTGCTCTAAGAACCGAGTCAGTAGTGAATTGTTTCCCTGAGGCAACATCAACCCTAGCTTGGTGGATAGCTTTGGAAAGCGAGGATGGTCTGCCTCTAGTGGATTTTAGTGTATTCATGGCGGGGTCATCACCTAATCTACAAGAAAAGGCCCTAAATCTTGCGGTGATCATAACGGACAAAACCAACTGTTGGAATCGAGATTCGTTAGTTGCAAGTAAGAGGCCTAACCCTACTCTTTCATTTTAGTGGATTGAAAGTTCATTTTAGGTGCCCAGAGCTCAAGAACAAACCCCTGCTCTGCTTCACGGCCGGGTTGCACTTTTTGGGGCAATATCTGCGACCTGGATAACAGGTTTTTGGGAAAAAACTGTGACCTATCAGAGGAATTTTCCTGAAAATTACAACTTGACAGAGAAGGGGATTTCAGTGTTGTTTCTTGGCTTAGAACTAGGCTTTTATAGTTGAATGCAATATTTCCTTTCTATACACTAACAAGTATGATAGTTTTGTGCAAATATGGCAGAATTGAGGATCAAATGGAGAGAGAGAGACCTGGACACATTATGATAGAAGATCTGAGAGGATCATGGTGTCTATACTGCATTGGCTAGGTTTGGGGTCCTGAATTTTGTGGAGAACCCTTTGATGAGAGTTGGAGAGCCCTTGTTGGCCCGAATTGTCATTTACTGGGATCCGAAACATGAGGTCTTTATAATGCAGGGGCATGAGATTGAGTTGACTGTCTAGGATATATATTTCCTGACTGGTCTCCCTCCACTTGGGATGGTGGGGAATACGGAACCAGTGTTACTGTGAGGGCGGAACATCATGGAGTTTGTAGAGCATCATTGCCGACCAGGTCTCCATGTGAAGGGGACACGGATACCGATCGAGGATCTAGAGAGGCTAGAGAGTCGTGCTATGGACAGAGCAGTCTGCTGATCTTGGGAAATTAGGCACTCCACCACATCACTAGGGGTTAGATGATGATTTTTGAGAGCGTGTTGAGTGGAACCTACTATGGGTGGGTGCAAATGATGTTGTCATCATTGAAATGATAATTTTCACTATACAAGCAGCAAGTGAATCATGACTGTACATATGGCACAATGTTGTGCTCGCTCTTCTTTGAGAAGATCCTGACACTTCAACCTCGCATACAGTTCTAGGATGGGGGCCCAGGAGAGCCTAGGATGCACCACTGGGGATGGATACTATGCAGAGGGGGAGGTGCGGCAGTTGGACGGGTGTTCTAATGTGAGTTTTTCACTCATTGTGATCAGATGCCACTGTACATAGATGACTATCCCTCTAGTGGGATGAGTTATTTTGTGGACCCGGACTTGCCACTACCACTTGGTTGAGTATGGGGGTCGAATGGTAAGTGAAAAGTTGCTAATATTTTATGTGCATTATAAAGTTTCAAAATATTGTATATGGTAATAATTCCTTCACTTTTGGTATGGAGATACAACACCGGTGAAACCGGCCAGGTAAATGGGATAGCCCGCAATAGCAGGAGCTACAGGACCTAGTGGGATGAGAGAAATGCAAAATGAGGATGCAGTGGCCGTCATGGAGGAAATCCATCATAGACGTGAAAGTCTTCTTACCCGCATTTCAGAGCGCGGATGGGAAGACTTGGATGACTAGTATATCGAGTGATGTATTTGTCTACCTACGGAGTGGCGAGGGGTGATGTGGCGCATGGCGATGGCCGAACAAGGGATGAACGATCTACGAGCTATAGGAGAAAAGCCATTGTCTCGGGATCCTCCAGATAGTGGTTAGGTGTAGGGGCATGTGGTTTCCCAGTTTTGAGTTTTTTTTAACATGCTATGGGCATGTCAAATGCATCAGAGTTGATGGACTCTAAAACATTTTGTATGACACATATAATGGATATGCATCGTTTTTATGATTTGTGTTATTTTCATGTCTTAAATGTGTGTGCTAAGTGCCAATCTAGAATATTTTTTGCAATGTTATCTACATAGTGATTTTGTGCTCTAGGTACATGACTAAATGTAATGATTTCAGATTCACCAATCAAAATGCTTCACTCATAAATATCTTCTAAAAAGGATAGGGTTATGAACACGATAGACACCATTCAATTTCATGACAAGAAGCAGGGAATATAAATGAACATGGAGGTGAAGGATGTGATGGGAAATGACATCAGCTAATAAACCTCACACTGCATCATATTCGACCTGGTTATTGGTGGCAGTACCAATGCATATGTCGTATGAGAGAACAAGTGAATGTAAGGGGTAAAAATGGCCCAACCTGCTGAGGCTAGATTCTGGGAGTAGCGACTTGTACCATCGGAATAAGTGATATAAGGTGTGGATGGGGGTTCCATCTGAAATGTGCCATAAGGCAACAAATGAGAGGATGATGAAAAATGTTGGAAACTCGAATGCAAGGTAGAATTCAAACAAACCCTGCCAAAGGGAGTGCTCTGAGTAGGATGTCTACCACCCATACACCAACGAGTAGGTTTTGTGTGGGTGCTACCTTGGGGAAAATTCGTGCTTAGGTCATGAAACTCACCATAGACATGAATGTTGCCATCCCACTTATGGGTGCGAAAGATGAAGTAGGGGGTGGAAATAGCTTCCATGATGTCGTCATCACAGTAGAAGAAGGGGTGACTAGAGGAAGAGAGACCACATGACGTGGTGAAGCTACGTGACTTATCGTCATGAGAAGAAAGTTTCACATGCGCATCATCATGGGGGATGACGGAAGAACAACCAGATAAGGGATCCACTGATGTTGAGTCCAGAGCGGTCGCTATAGGGAGGTCAAGAGAAATAGAAGGGGAAGTGCCAGAGGGGTCTTCCACCATAGATCTCATGAATGATGATAGGTAGAGGATGGTGGCCGAGGGCTCCATCGTCTCGACATCGGGAGGGGGAATGTCAATGGGAGTGGGTAAATCCTCAGGTTAGACTGAAGAATATTGCGCAAGGATGGGAGAGGCGGACTGGTTCTACTCAATCTCGTACTCCCATACTGCCTCCAAAGAGGTGCGGTAATGAAGAGGCATGGAGAACGGTGGGTATAATGGCCATGGAGATCAGACAAAGCACAAGGGTGGTTGGTGTGAATAGTCGTGGGGTTCTTGGTTCAGGGACTGTAGACTCAGGGAACACGACATTTATCATGGGCTTGACACGAGGCAATTAAAGACAATCATGGGTGGAATTACTAAAAACATCACACAAAGAACACAAAGGGGTACGCTTTCAAGGCTAAGGAGAAGCAGGGTTTGTGTAATGTTCCTTTTTCAGGATTTCTCATAAAACATGCATGAAAAATGCTCTTCCAGCAACATATGCAACAAAATACTAAAATGGAATCTTGGATCCCATAAATTAATCAATATTCAACATAAAACCAAGAATAGAGCTGAAACAAATAAAACTAGGTGGGCTAAACAGATCTCCCACACTAGTGTAGCCAAAACTAGTGAAAAACCCCAAGACTGCAAAATGTCGGAGCAGCTGCTCAAGGGAGTGCGTAGTCAAAGAGAGGGCTTACACATAAAATGATAATATAACAATATAACTACTCATGTATTTATAAACAATGTTGAAGGACAAATATCTAAGCTCCCTTTACAAAATACAAAAGAAACCGGTAAGGGTTTCTTGTCAAACACTCTGCATACAAATGTGATCTTCAGAAAGTAACTGAATAATCAATACAAAAATGAAGTACATGAGTGTATAATTCTGAATGATGTCTTATCTGATGTAGAACCCTCAATTTCTTCCTCCCATGAAAGTATGAACCTCTCAATCACAAGGAAACTCAGGAATTGAGCCACCAAACCATGCAATAAACTCTGCCTCCTAAAAAATGCACTCCCTAGTAGAAACAATGCTGGGAGGGTGAGAGAAATGTGTGGTCTGATACCACAGATCTGAAATAAGCTCTGGAGTTCTCCAAACATATCTCTCAAGTGAAGGAAACCTTCCTCCAATGAGAAACTAGCTCAGAAGCCAGGATTCCAATCCCTTCCACTGCTGCACCCAGCAACACTGCACAATCTCTGGCAAAGCTGTGCTGATGTAGATGGTGTTGAGCCCTAGAATTGCCTTCTCTTTTACAAACCTTCACTTCATTTCATCATTATTTTATCACTTCATAAGCCTAAAATCAATGAAGAACGATTAGGATTGCCTAAAGGTTACATGCAATTGATTAACATATTGTATTTTCATGATTTTTGTTGTTTTAATAATTTTCTGCAAAATAGCTACAGAATACAGGCGTTCCGTAGCTGATCACGTTTTCCGCAGCTGTTTTAGAGTTTAAGTGGGTTACATGTGTCATCTCAAAGAAAGGCGCATATGGGTAAATTCCAGACTTCATCCACATCATTCCTTGCTCCCTACAAAGTCTGAGCACAATTCTACAGGTGGTTATGCACGTGGGAAACCAAAACCAAGAGGTAGAGTTCTACCGGGACACAGACTCTACAGCTGTCTGCAGCAAAGTATGCAACCTTCAATAAGAGTTTTAATTCGATTAGAAGTGGGAAAGACACTTACCCCTGCTTTTCTCAAAGAGTAGTTATGTAATTCCATTATAAGAATCACTTGGGAGACCGAGAGATGGTAGTTAGTGGATGTTTTGTTTTTAGTTCTCCAAGACTGTGTTACTCTGTTTTTCTGAACGTTTTCCTTTAATAAAATAAGTTCAGCTTTGATGCATGAATTGAAGCAACTTTGAGGAGTTAAAAATTTGCGTGCTACTCGGGTGGTAGAGGGCCCCTACTGCCCGAGGAGTTTTTAATTTAGATAAGTAACTCTCGTTTCATTCTTAGCTTAGTTAATTTTCTGAATTCTGTGTTTTTATGTTCATTTGTATTGAATGCTACAGTTTAGTCTCATTCTAATGAATTCTTCCAAAATACCTCTAATGATGAATGGGAATTAACTGTGGTATTTTAGGAGTTTAATTGTGTTTTCATTTCGAACTGTGTGTTTTATGTCAATCTGCATTAGATAGTACAGCCATAATTTTTTTTACAAACTCTTCCAAAATATCATTCACATTGAACAAGATGGGCTGTAGAATTCCATGAATTAGTTGCATGATTAATTTAGTTACAGCACTTCGGAGGTAGAATGCATCTAGTTCAGCTCTGTCATTTCATTTCAAGTTTGATTATGGCATTTAAGTTTGATTCTGTTCACCATCTTTCCAGTTTGAATAATTGCATTTTAGCCCAGTTGTGGTCACTGTGTTTTTAGTTTGATTAATTGAACTTTAGCTTAACTCTGTTATTTGTATTTCAAAGTTGATTAATTGCATTCTTGTTCATGTTTTGCTTAATGTATAGTCAAGTCTCATTAGTTAGTTGTATAATAGTTCTGTTTTACTAGACTAAGGCCTTCATTATTTACAAAGACTATCCCTGTTATTAAACTTTTCCAACATATCACCATGCAGACAAAAATTGGTAATATCATTTCACAGCCTTTACTATTCTGCAAATTCTCATAATTGTGCAACTAGCCTTTTCCTCAAACTTATTCCAAAAAGACTTTAACTTCCAAATAAGGTTTAGTAATGACAATTTAGGTTGCAGAGTAGATTAGTTTCAGTACCCTTGATTAATTTAGAGTAGAATTATTCACTATGTTGCAAAACTATCTTTTCCAAATATATATTCAAACAAACCTTTAGTCATGGATAAGATCTGCTTTTTGATATGGTAAATTGTTGTTTAGGAAGACCTCACTGCACTAAATCTATCCTTTTCTTGAAGTATTCCAACATATCTCTAACAAAAGAATTGGACTAAATTTGTGTTGTGAGTTACTGTCTGGTTTTGCATACCACACATGATTTAGGATTGTTTGTAGTGTGACCAGCAACTACTTTTCACCAATGTTTAGTTCTTTCTCTTCTTAACACAAAATCCATAAAACCAAAAACATCATAAAAACACTAAACACAACGAAGTAGGAAGAGGTTACTTAGGCACATATGGTGCACTTCACTTCAGCAGTTTACCCACCCTGGTTGACAATTAATGAACTCAATTTAGGAGACTAGGTTGAGCACAAACATTTTGGCGCCGTTGCCGGGGAAGTGTAACTAGGTATCCTGATTTCCTACATCCAAAAAAAAAAAAAAACTTCAATCACCTACCACACCCATTATATCATGTGGTGCAGTAAGAGCCACACATCCACATCATGAATTCATATTTTTTCAGGTAGAAGAAGAGGTGACAAAGGAGGTTGAAGAAATGGATGGAGATGATGACATTGAGGAAGATCCTTTTGGATTTCCCATTAAAGAAACTGATATCAACATTCAAATGAAGAACATCCATCCATCTGTACTTCCTAACTTCAAAGGTATGAGATCAGAAGACCCGAAAACCTTTCTTTTTGAATTTGAAATAATTTGTAGATCTTATGGCTACTCATTGCACATGCAAAAATTGAATTTTTTTCCGGCAACATTGAAGGATAGAGCTCTTAGATGGTTCATGACTTTAGGAACAAATTCTATAAGGACATGGGATGATATGAAAAGATTATTTTTGGAAAAATATGAAGGTTATTGCATGCACCATGACCTTAGAAATGAAGTCTTTAACATGAACCAAAAAGAGGATGAAAGCCTAGAAGATTTAGTGGAGAGATTTACTTATAATATCAAAAGATCTAAATTGCATAATTTAGGATCAGATGCATTAAAAACCCTCCTACTAAATGCTATAAAGGATGAATGGATTGATGTTCTTAATATTGTGGGAAAAGGAGATGTTTATCGATTGTCATTTCAAGAAATTTGTGAACTATGCAAGAACATATCAAGAGGAAAAGCAAAGTGTGTAAGGTCCCCTCAAGATCCATTTATGACAAAAGTAAGTAAGTCAACATCAGGATTGGTAAGTCAAACTGAACCTAACAATTTGCTAAACATTCTTGGTAATTTAAATGAACAAACTGACATGCTAAGAATGCAAAACAAGAAAAAAGTTTCTTCATTTATATTTTTCCCTAAATGTAGAAAGAAACATGCTTTGCATGAATGTCCACTTGATAACATTAAAATGTGTAAAATTTGTGCAGGATCACATACTACTAAAGATTTCCCATCATTACTAGGGTTGAAGGCAATTTACCAGAAGGATAATGGAGCAAATCAAGCACAAGAGAAACTTTGTTATGTAGCTCCAATAGGGCTATGGAAGCCTCATCAACCCAATATGATGCAATATCCTTATGCACAGTTTCAAGGTTATGCACAACAACCTCCAGGTAATTGGAGAACACCCTTGCCTTGGCAAACTTGGCCATCTCAATCCCAACTTCAAAACCAACCTTGGAAACCTTGGCCATCTCAATCCCAACCTCAAAACCAATCTTGGCAACAAAGTTGGCAAAGGCCCTATAAAGGAAATCCACCATATCCTCAATATTTCCCTCTCTATCCTCAATACCATCATCAATGTTATTCATACCATTCGCCTCCACCACAACATCAAAATCACCCTCATTTGACCTCAATTCAACCTTTTCCATTACCATCCACACAAACACCCCAAATATTCCCCACTCCACTACCTCCACAACCATTTCATATCCCCAACAATAAAACACCTCAATCAACTTACAATTCTGAGGTATTGCAAAATGATTCACCAGCTGTCATTGAAGAACAACAACCAGAAGAAGAAGACTTAGATAAGGTCCAAGAATCATGGATGTCTATTGATAAAGAGGAGATATTGGAACTAGAGATTGAAAAGTCTCATGCATGCCTATCACCGGATTCTATGAATGAAGATCACATCTCCGAAGACTTGCATTTCATGATAGAGGAAAGACAAGGAAGACAAGATTACATTGAATCTTGGTTCAATTCAGTCATCGGATCCCAATGCTCAATTATTCAATATCTTCTGACATCATCTAAATCAAGACAGTTGGCATCTCATATACTGGTACATATCAAAGAGTATCTTTCAAACCTACATATGAGTTTATCTATCATCTTGTTACAGACATGGTTCCACTGGAAGTATTCATATACTTGAACAAGATTTTCTTTTTCAAGTAGAGTAGGACATAAAAAAAAAAAAAAAAAAAAGGGTAAAGAGAAAAATAAGTCCTATTGTGAAAACCAGCTTGCTGGCGCAATTGGACATGAGCTTTGCTTGAAAACCA
This sequence comes from Pinus albicaulis, assembly GCA_034641835.2. Taxonomy (NCBI): domain Eukaryota; kingdom Viridiplantae; phylum Streptophyta; class Pinopsida; order Pinales; family Pinaceae; genus Pinus; species Pinus albicaulis. Next base: position 202,122,569 of record CM076573.1, on the reverse strand, counting down.
GGCAACTGGCGAGAAAAGTTCACAATAAGTTCTGCAATTTCATGATGGTTTCAATCTTTCGTGGTTCTTCAAATCATTTTTGGTTCTATGCTCGAGTTGGATGATGTGGAATTCCTTAAGGTCCACCTTCCAACAGATCTTGTCCCATCGACCTCAACACTTTATCTGGGATCAAGATTAGAGATTATTTAAAGTGCCTTGGAGCTTGCATTCATCAATGGCAAGCCTCCTCGTTGATAACAATGGGAATACAACAATGTCTCTTGATTGTCAAATCTTGCAGGCGACTCGACTTCGACACATTCATTCGTCCCTGTCAAGATGCACTGAGGTACCTTGACACTCATTTACATTATCGGTGAGTTGTATCGCATTGGTTAACGATTTTCATTATTGATCGGTAATCCAATGATTTCTTCCCATGCTCGACTTCGACACATTTATTCGCAAGGTAAGAATTGTACCATGAATGTTGGCTTTGATGAAGACTAATGGTTTTATGGAATCAACAACAACTTGCAGCAGTACATTTCATTAGTTTATTGTAGCAGCATGTTCATCTTTTTTTCAATTCAATAACAGCTACGGAAAGTGGCAGTTTCTGCAGCCATTGCTGTAGCAGCCTGTTTTTGTTTTTTGCAACTTTTTCCAGAAGGCAGTTTTGGCGCAATTGTTGCAAGAGATTGGAGCAGAAATAAAAAATTCTGAGCTTCTGGGTTTTCTCAGAATATGATAAATTGAGTAAAGAGCGGACAGAATTTGAAAAAAATCAATTTTTAAGGGCATTTCAGAAGGGGTTTTCAGGCATATTTTCAATTTTCAGCATTATGGACAGAATAGGACAGATTTGAGTATTTTTGCACAGCAACAGCTTTTCTTCATCAAAATGAAATTATGGAAGCATGTGGCAGTATAGAAGGTAAAAATACACAGTTTCCCTTTTTAATCCCTCAATTTGGCCTTAAAATGTGTTCGTGGCGTACTTTTTTGTTGCAACATTGGGCAGAATGAAGGGTGAAACAGGGCAGAAATTGATTTTATCATAACTTTCAAACCATGCATCCATTGGTCCTGAAATTTTTATGGTAAATGAATTGAGGTATGGTGAATAAACACAAAAAATTTCAGAAAATTTCAGTATGTATTTTTCAAGAAATTGGCCACTTTCACCTACAGCCATTTCTCATTTTCCGGGAGATCTGTGTAACCAATGGCAGAGATTTTTCGTCGAAAGATGAATAATAATATTGGTAACAACCTCAAAAAATTTCAGGTAAGTTTGATGTACCATTTGAGAGAAATTGCAAAATTCATTTCATTCTACAATTCCACTCCATCTCACTCCACTTTCACTCCATCTCACGCCATTTTCATTTCATTTCACAAGTCCTATTCCACTTTCACTCCATTACATTTCACATCCATCTTCCATATTCATACTTCATTTATTTTTACAGATTGCATGTTGCAGCCACATCTTATTCAGCAATTCTGACATAATTGTACAGCCTACAAAGAGATGATGATTACAGGAAATTGAAGGATTCTATTTTGAAGATCAACATGCTAAAAGGGGACCAAAGGAACAACATCAAGCATAGCAATTAACAAGGTCAAAATTCTGAGGTAAATTTTGAAAATTATTTTAATAGCAAAAAGTTGAAACATGAAATAGATACAATGTGTATAATCATATGTTTCCTAAAACAACCTATCATTCGAATTGATTAACATATCTTGGCTATATCCCTTATCCAACATTCCAACCTACTATTCCACATCTCCTTAAGATTGTATCATTCACTTATTTCACCACAAGTTCATCATAAATTCTCCATTAGATCCATAGCCACTTCATTTTCCCTTATAGCTTAATTACCTCCATCCATTCACTTCCATTACACTTTGCAGCCAATCCATCTCTAAGTGCAGAAAGGTAATTCTGAGGGTGAAGCATCATTCTTCAACTAATCCATCTTCAGACACAGAGATACAGTTTCAAAAATAAAGCATTAGACTCTGTAGTCAATCTAGCTTCAAGCATAGAAAAGTAATTATGAAAGGAAGATAATCTGCATAGAGGAGGAATGTGGCTAATTGTCAAGACAGAACCAGTTGGAGTCAAGTATTTGGAAGGATATCCACAAGTCAAGGAGCTACTACAACAAGCAGGGAGGTTAAATTTTATAGAGAAATTTGATGGCTTCCATAAGGAGATTACAAAATCTTTTGCCAAATCTTTTGATGGAGCAGAAGAAGAAAAACTGACATGGTTATTGAAAATAAACTTGACACTCCAATACAAGAGGAAGATGAAGAACTAATTTCTGAAAAGTTAACAGAGATTAGAAAATAGATTAGGGCCAAAAGAAGCAGAAAGATAAAGTTGGATGTTCTAACAGAGGTTTCAGAGCACATGGAATAAAGTTTTGATGAAATTGCATGAGGACATGCAATAGTCTTGTAGTGGGGGTATGTTGAGCCCTAGAATTGCCTTCTCTTTTACAAACCTTCACTTCATTTCATCATTATTTTATCACTTCATAAGCCTAAAATCAATGAAGAATGATTAGGATTGCTTAAAGGTTACATGCAATTGATTAACATATTGTATTTTCATGATTTTTTCTGTTTTAATAATTTTCTGCAAAATAGCTACAGAATACAGGCTTTCCGTAGCTGATCATGCGTTCTGTAGCTGATCACGTTTTCTGCAGCTATTTTAGAGTTTAAGTGGGTTACAGGTGTCTTCTCAAAGAAAGGCGCATATGGGTAAATTCCAGACTTCATCCACATCATTCCTTGCTCCCTACAAATTCTGAGCACAATTCTACAGGTGGTTATGCACGTGGGAAACCAAAACCAAGAGGTAGAGTTCTACCGGGACATAGACTCTACAGCTGTCTGCAGCGAATTACGCAACCTTCAATAAGAGTTTTAATTCGATTAGAAGTGGGAAAGACACTTATCCCTGCTTTTCTCAAAGAGTAGTTATGTAATTCCATTATAAGAATCACTTGGGAGACCGAGAGACGGTAGTTAGTGGATGTTTTGTTTTTAGTTCTCCAAGACTGTGTTACTCTGTTTTTCTGAACGTTTTCCTTTAATAAAAGAAGTTCAGCTTTGATGCATGAATTGAAGCAACGTTGAGGAGTTAAAAATTTGCGTGCTACTCTGGTGGTAGAGGGCCCCTACTGCCCGAGGAGTTTTTAATTTAGATAAGTAACTCTCGTTTCACTCTTAGCTTAGTTAATTTTCTGAATTCTGTGTTTTTATGTTCATTTGTATTGAATGCTACAGTTTAGTCTCGTTCTAATGAATTCTTCCAAAATACCTCTAATGATGAATGGGAATTAATTGTGGTATTTTAGGAGTTTAATTGTGTTTTCATTTTGAACTGTGTGTTTTATGTCAATCTGCATTAGATGGTACAACCATAATTGTTTTTACAAACTCTTCCAAAATATCATTCACATTGAACAAGATGGACTGTAGAATTCCATGAATTAGTTGCATGATTAATTTAGTTCCAGCACTCCGGAGGTAGAATGCATCTAGTTCAGCTCTGTCATTTCATTTCAAGTTTGATTATGGCATTTTAGTTTGATTCTGTTCACCATCTTTCCAGTTTGAATAATTGCATTTTAGCCCAATTGTGGTCACTGTGTTTTCAGTTTGATTAATTGAACTTTAGCTTAACTCTGTCATTTGTATTTCAAAGTTGATTAATTGCATTCTTGTTCATGTTTTGCTTAATGTATAGTCAAGTCTCATTAGTTAGTTGTATAATAGTTCTGTTTTACTAGACTAAGGCCTTCATTATTTACAAAGACTATTCATGTTATTAAACTTTTCCAACATATCACCATGCAGACAGGAATTGGTAATATCATTTCACGACCTTTACTATTCTGCAAATTCTCATAATTGTGCAACTAGCCTTTTCCTCAAACTTATTCCAAAAAGACTTTAACTTCCAAATAAGGTTTAGTAATTACAATTTAGGTTGCAGAGTAGATTAGTTTCAGTACCCTTGATTAATTTAGAGTAGAATTATTCACTGTGTTACAGAACTATCTTTTCCAAATATATATTCAAACAAACCTTTAGTCATGGATAAGATCTGCTTTGTGATATGGTAAATTGTTGTTTAGGAAGACCTCACTGCACTAAATCTATCCTTTTCTTGAAGTATTCCAACATATCTTTAACAAAAGAATTGGACTAAATTTGTGTTGTGAGTTACTGTCAAGTTTTGCATACCACACATGATTTAGGACTGTTTGTAGTGTGACCAACAACTGCTTTTCACCAATGTTTAGTTCTTTCTCTTCTTAACACAAAATCCATAAAACCAAAAACATCATAAAAACACTAAACACAACGAAGTAGGAAGAGGTTACTTAGGCACATATGGTGCACTTCACTTCAGCAGTTTACCAACCCTGGTTGACAATTAATGAACTCAATTTAGGAGACTAGGTTGAGCACAAACAAATGGCTGAAGCTTGGCCTGAAAACCTGATGTGTAATGATGAATACAAACTCTTCCAATGAGCTACTCAAAGGGAAGAGGTGGGATTCCCGCCCGGGAACACCCAGTGCTAAACAACACTGCAACTTTGCTAAGCAGCAAAGGAGCAACAATTCTTGGCAGCCAAGAATGAGAATAATATACAACATAATGAACAATTCTGCCATCCTTTTCTTTATATCATAAGTTAGTTTTCTTGCCCTTGGCCTCACTCACTTAGGTTACTTCTAACCCAAGTTACATTTCCCTCCAAAATTGCATTCTCCATCCTAGGATTCCTCCTCCACTAAAACTGCACTGTTGACTTGGTCAAATCAGCTTCATTTTATCTTTTTTTACACATGGAAGTGTTTTATTAAGATACAAAGAGGGTCTCCTTTCACATTTGGAGTGTGTTTATCCTCCTTAGGAGACTTATGGGCTTTTATACCCATTTATTCACTAGCTAAAGCTGCTGCTAACTCTAATGTTCCATTTAGCTTGGAAGCTAAAATTTTGGAACATTACAGTCCTCCCCTCAAAAATATTTTCTTGTCCTAAATAAAATGCATAAGGAGAGAAAAATATCTCCCCTCCTCCTCATGTGGCCTCCATCAATAGCCTCCATCACTGCATCAAAAGAATCTGCAAATAAACTGTCATTCAATGCTTCCTCCCAAGTGTGCAAAACCAAAGTGTCTGCATCAATCAAAGGTGGGAAGTGTGAATGGAAACATGCTAGCCATCTCATGGCCTCCACAATGTAGGAGTGATGATCAACATGGTGAATGAGTGCTTCCCTCTCCCATGCAATCATCCAAATGAAGTGAGTCACCCTCCAACATGGTAACTCCTGGAAAGTCTCTTCCACCTTGTGCTCTTGAAATGTAGGTGAGCTGAAATTCTGAACATGATAAGAAAGAGGACCTATCCCACGCTTTCCTCTTCTCCACTTATGATAAGTGTAGAAGGTATGATGATCTTGGGCTGCAACATGATTTCCTTCCAATGGCAAGAAGAATATTGAGCCTCCAAAGACTCTTCGTCCAAAATCATGAGTCATGCCAACCCAAACCATTCCATTCAAGATGAATGGCACATCATCACCACATGGCATCCAAATCAGAAAATGGCTGAATGCTATGCGTAAGTTTGGATGGTACATATGGTCCCTCTGGTGGATACAACGCAGTTCTCCCAACTTCTTCTTGAGAATGTCATATGGCAAGTGGTCCTACAACAAGTTACAAGCTGTATATGTTTGTCCTCCCAACATGGGGAAGTAAGCATAAATGTATATCAACTGTACATATATAAAATAACAATACACTTGTCTAGTGTCATGTATAGATGGGCTATTATCATCATAAACATTGGCCTTAAAGTGACCATGAAACCCAAAAATACTATTGCTCTCATATGGAGCAATGCACTGTTTACATATGGTGAGAATGTACAAATACTCAATAGAGTAATCAATAAGCACATAAATGTCTTTCCTACCATGCATCATGTGTGAGCTGAAAGTGAGGCCCATGTATAACTTCCCCCATGAGGATTCTCTCATAAAAATATGAAAAAAGAAGGGGTACATATACTCCTTGGAACACTCCATCAATAAGAACACTCTCCCATGTGACGATGATGTAGGCCTTAGAAATAAGGCTCCATGACTCCTCTCTTTGACATTCCATATGATAAATTCATCCACCATCATGCTGCTATGTGGGAAGATCTCCTTCCTATATGGAAGTCTCTCATGATCCTTCAATGCTAAAGGGTAGCCTCCTTGCACCATGAATGTGCCTTCCTTCTCTTCAGAAATGTCATGAAAAGTATGGGAATAATTTTTCCCATACTCTCCCAAGTGAAACCATAGCAACAAAAACTTTTGTTGCTACCTCATCTCTCCCTCATACAAGCTTCCTTTGAACAAGAACACATCAAAAATACATGGAAGCAAGATACAATATAAACAAGTTGCCAAATGACAACCAGAGAGTGAATCTGGGTCCCTCTCATGGAACCAGCGCAGTGCCTCCTTGGCCTGCATCAAAAAAAGAAATAAAAAGTGCTTTTCTAGCCACTTGTTTGCTTCCATAGTCATCTCATAATATGAAAACATGAAATTACAATATGGTGTCATTGCTGCACACCAAGAGACATATGGCTTCCCCCATAGTTCATCAAAAGGATAGCCAAAATCAATGCTACAAGTAGCTCCAAGTACATCATCATATAATATGCAAAAATACATTTTTCTTCTTCTTACATCATGCTGCTCAAATAATGAAAAGAAGTACAAGATAAAATATGAAACGATACCTCCTCCATTATGTACTTGAGAGGTCTTGAGCTGAAATGGCTCAACTGGAAAGTCTCCCTCACTCCCAATGAGTAGGAAGGTAGCTGTGACATCCTCTCTATCACCATCTGGGCTATGCATCTCTCCATATGCTGATATGTCATGCTGGATGCCCTCCCAAGTGAACTCCTCCATCAACTAGAAATATCCATCAAAGTGCATAGAAGAGAAGTCCTCATTTGCTGCATGTATCAGCCTCTCCTTGAGACTAGAATATCTAGTCAAGAAGATCCTACCATAGGAATATATGGCCACATCATCTACCATGTATCTTTCATCTCCATCGAGGTCATCAAGAATCATGCATGCACCAAGATCCTTGGAGTACTCTACCAAAAGCTGAGATCTCCAATAAGGATCAATCCTCCTCAAAGACAGCGCTAGTAATCTGTCACATTAAGCTCTCCTCAAGTTGTTGCGTGCTACTTTGACATCCCCTATGCCAAAGTCTTCCTCAAAACTCTTCACCTCTCCAAAATATAAGAGTGGTGAATCTAAAGACAAGATGTCTTCCATCAGCTCCAAATCAGGTGGCCTCCCAGGTGGAATTCCTCCATGTAGTGAGATATCGATGTCAAGAGTAGACTTCATATATGATTGGGAAAAATTTTCCTTACCCTCACTACACAAATAAATATGCCTCTTCCTTGCATTAGCCTTCTGAAATAGAGAAGGGTGTGTGCTCCTCATCAACTGATGTTTCTCTTCTTCCTTTCCTCCTCCTTCCAGCTGCAATGCTCCACAATCATGTTGCTCACTGATTGTGCTTTGACCTCTATGTATGAGATCCTGGGGAACTTCTTGCAGAGATACAATAATCCCTCTCATGGGAGCATGTGCTCCTCGTCCATCTGCATGAGGCACTGCATGTGCTCTAGATGTGACAGCGTTGTTGCCTTCTTCTCCATCAATGTGTGTAGGAAACATCTCAACAATTGGATCACTTTGTGAAAAAGTGATCCCCGTGCCCTCTTGTTCAAGAATATGAACTAGAAGTTTTTCTTCCGGTAATGTGTAATGCAAGACATTAGCTTCTCTCATGGTTTTGTAAAATGGGGTTTCCTCCATTACATGCAAGGGTTTTGTTTTCTTAAGTTTTCCTTGCTCATGTGCCTTATGAAGTTCTTCACCAAACCTCCCCATCAAAGTTTCTATGAATCTTGCATAAGAGGAAGTATTTGCATTTTTTAGAGAAGATTCAAAAATCCACCATGCAAGAGCCTTACCTCTGAAATCCAGCACTGCAACTCTGATAGCTTCATCTCTGGCAATATGATGTAGCTGCAAATAGGAGTTTAGCTCCTTCACCCAGGTTCCAACTGAACATGTAGGTGATCCAGAAAAAGTAGATAGAAGAAAACTATCTGCATCCTACTGCGAGCTCTTCTCCATCTGGATCTTGAAAAACTCTTGGAAATCAATATGATCTCTAAACTTCTCAGTTTGAGATTCATACCCCCGCAAAAAATCACTAAGATTTATTCCCTTAGGCATTCTTCCTCCTCCCATCCATCTCAGGATAGCTCTAGGAATTTTACTGCACTGTGAATCATGGAGTTCAGCTGCATGCTCACACTCACCATGTGCAAATCTAGATTCAGCTCTAGAATTAACCTCTTTTGGAGATCCCATCTCCAATCTCATATTTTTCAGCTCTCCTTGAAAGCTCTTCATAAATTTTGGAAGAAGCTTTGTGGGCTTGTCTTCCTTTCTTTCTTCACATACTGAAGCTTTTGGGATTCTGTCCATCTCTCCTTCTTCTAATACCACTGGAAATTTTCTCTTCTCACGAATATCGAAATTCTATTCCAGAGATTGACTGTAGGGGAATTTACTGGATATGTCACCTTTGAAAAAAGGATGAGATCCAGAGGCTACATGGCCATCTACAGACTCTGAATATAGAGCTCGAAACATTCCCCTTTAGGGATTCAGTACTTTGGCTTTAAGCCATAGGCTGAGCCAAAGATCATGCTCTGATACCACTGTAATGTTCCTTTTTCAGGATTGCTCATAAAAAATTCATGAAAAACGCTCTTATAGAAAAATATGAAGCAAAATACTGAAATGGACTCTTGGATCCCATAAATTAATAAATATTAAACATAAATCCAAGAATAGAGCTGAAACAAATCAAACTAGCTGGGCTAAACAAAACTCCCACACTAGTGTAGCCAAAACTAATGAAAATCAGAGAACAATATATCTACTCATTTATTGATAAACAATACGGAAGGAAAAATATTTAAGATCCGTTTACAAAATACAAAAGAAACCGACAAGGGTTTGTTGTCAAACACTCTGCATAAAAATGTGATCTTCAGAAAATAACTGAATAATCACTGTAAAAATGAAGTACATGAGTGTGGAAGGCTGAATTATTTCTAATATAATGTAGAACCCTCAAGGGATTCCTCCCATTAAAGGATTAAACTCTCAATCATAAGGAAACTTATCAATGGAGCCACCAAACCATGCAATAAACTCTGCCTCCTGAAAAACGCACTCCCTAGAAGAAACAGTGCTGGGAGGGTGAGATAAATTTGTGGTCTGATACCAAAGATTTGAAATAAGCTCTGGATCTCTCCAAACAGATCTCTCAAGTGAAGGAAACCTTCCTCCAATGAGAAACTAGCTTAGAATCCGGGATTCCAATCCCTTCCACTGCTGCACCCAGCAACACTGCACAATCTCCGAATTTTTTTTGCTGAAGTAGATGGCTGAAGCTTGGCCTGAAAACCTTATGTGGAATGATGAATACAAACTCTTGCAATGAGCTAATCAAAGGGAAGAGGTGGGATTCCTTCCCGAGAACACCTAGTGCTAAACAACACTGCAACTTTGCTAAGTAGCAAAGTAGCAACAATTATTGGCAGCCAAGAATGAGAATAATATACAACATAATGAACAATGCTGCCATCCTCTTCCTTATATCATAAGTTATTTTTCTTTCCATTGGCCCCACTCACTTAGGTTACTTCTAACCCAAGTTACATTTCCCTCCAAAATTGTGTTCTCCATCCTAAGATTCCTCCTCCACTAAAACTGTGATGTTGACTTGGTCAAAGCAGCTTCATTTTATCTTTGTTCACACATGGAGTTTTTTTATTAAGCTAAAAATAGGGTCTCCTTTCACACTTGGAGTGTTTTTATCCTCAGGAGACTTATGGGTTTTTCTACCCATTTATTCACTGGCTAAAGCTACTGCTAACTCTAATGTTCCATTTAGCTTTGAAGCTAAAATTTCAGAACATTACAGTTTGTCGGGGTGACCTTGTCTTTATGTTCCTTTTTGTGAGATTCCCCCCCTCACCCAAAGCTTTTGCAAGAGGAGTAGGTTCCTGTTGAGGTGGCTGAGGCACGGAAGCGAAGGGAGGGGTCATGGAGACTGGTTGGATCGGGGTCAAAGTAAGAAAAGGTTTGGGCTGACCAGGTGGAATAGTGGCTGGAGGATCAATATACCAGACTGGGATCCCGCAGGTCATGTTAGGAAGGGATAAGGTAGCCATAATAGGTACCGAAAATACTCCAGGAGGGGGAGCAAGAAACAGTATCAGACCAGAGGGGTAATTTCCAGGTAGGAAAACTCCGAGATGGTTAAGGCTAGGAGGAACCGTGTCGAGAGGGTAGAGAGGCTTATGAATACTAGCTGCAGATGAGGGGCTTGAGGATGAGGTCCTGAAGGCTGAGTTGAGGTGCTAGGAGCAGGTTGCAGAGGGCAGGGTTGCTGACTAGTCGAAGTGGGCCTCTTGAGGTCAGACTGGGATGATTGCATCATGCAAACATTCGATGAGCTCAGATCAGAGATAGGAGGAGAAATACTAGGGAATGAACCAAGAAAAGAGGAGTCTTTGTAGACTCTAGGTGAAAAACTAGTGAAAGGTTCAACTATTTGTTTATTGGCCACTAAATAGATGATGGACTCATGGGAGGTCTAAGACTTCGATTCGTAATATGTCAAATGGTCGATGGTGAAAATATTTTTGTTGTGAGGAAAGCACATCTTACGGTGAACCGAAGATGGGATATTAGACATCATATAAGTGTAGCTATGACCCAATATAATGTTGTAATCTAAGGGGGCATCAATGACTTCTACGTCAACATAAACAGTCTTTCCTACAAGAGTAATAGGAAAATTGAGGAATGGGCCTATGGGCTGGGAAGAGTGGCCATCCAAAGCTCGGAGGGTGATAGTGGAAGGGGCCAACTCAGGAGATCCTAGTTGCTTCGAAACTAAAGTAGACATCACACAGGTGGATGCCCCCGCGTTGGCATTCTGGATATTGATAAGGATTTGGAAGGCGATGGAAGAAGGAAGGGGAGGATGTTCTGACTGGTCAACATCGAAGATGATCAAATGATCATCTAAAGGATCCACAGTGCCCATGGAATTTAGTAGAGATTTTCGTTGTGAAGGGCATGACTGGAGGAGTTCCAATGTTAAGATGGTAACAGAGGATTGCGCCAAATCATCTTCTATACTATACGAATGGGAAACTTTTCTAGAAGCAGCATTTCAGCATAAATTTCCCATGGGGATCTTGGTATGAACCTCTACCTTAGGCTGAGGGATCTATAAAGGACCATTGGTTGTCAAAAGAGGCTCTGTGGGACCTAAAGAAGGGGGCTCGGGGGAAGATGTAGCGGGTGGCTTGTTGTACTGACGAGACTGAATCTGAAAGTTGAGGTCAACGGTAATGGGTTGGTCAGAGTTCATCATGAGAATATGGTAATCAGAGGTATTAGATGGAGGAGGTTGAGTGGACGCTTAACCTTTAGGGGGTTAGGTAGCCATGAATCCTTGATGGGGGAAAGGATTAGTAAACAGAGCTAGTTGGATAGGTTCAGTATTTGGAGGAATTGAAGGAGAGGCCTATGGTCCTCGAGATGCTTCTTGAGTCTCCCACACCTAACACATCTGAGGTAAAAGAGGACAATCATGGCTGTAGTGACCATAGACACCGCAACAATGACAAGGCTTATTCGTGCGAATAGGACTGTCCTACTTGGGCTGAGTGCCTTTGTTTCTGGTTAGCAGTGTTAGGTGCTTTCCCTTGGGGAGTGTTTCTTGTATTACCTGGGGCAGATTGATTTTGGTTTCCTTTCCTCTTATTTCTGGAAGTAGGAGGATTAGTCGCACCCTGTTGTGCGTACACCTACCCCTAGGGTGTGGTGGCTGTTGTTGCGGAGGTTGAGAAGGAAAGGGAGGTGGGGGTGCTAATGCTGGAGGAGCTGGAGCTCCTGGATATGTATACGGATAATTATGAGATTGGGAAACATTGTGGTAAATAGGTTTGGAAAAAGGAGGAGCCATGCCATATCCTGGATACATGCTACCAGGAGGGGGAAAAGTGCAGGAGGAGCTGGCCTCTCCTAGAGGGAAACCATAACCCATGGGAGGATGAGTGTACAGATGAGAAAGGGCTCCAATGATACCTTCGGTGGCATGGGATGCCCCTGGTGCGTTGGCTCCACCGGTTCTAGTGATATCAGGTAAGACGGTATAAACATAACGAATATGTGCATAGATCAGGTCATATTTTAATGCAATCTAGATAGCAGCTTCTTCGGTTTGATGGAAATGAGATGCGACATCTTTGCTAATAGAAGGAAAAAGGGATTTGAGAAACCAGTCCATGTAAACATGGTATTCGAAGGTAGGGGCTCAACATAGGCACCTTCTTCTTTGCCATTCCTAGACATGATCGAATAGGTGGGTCGCAGGAAATTGACAAAAAGAGGTTAAAAGTTCAGTACCGATGTCATAACAATGAGGAAGCTGGAAGTAAGACAAAAAAGCTGGGCAAGAGTCGAAAAATTAGTATGAGAGGTGGCAGCTTGGTCACCATATGACTTAGAAGCTTCTCTAGTAAGCGTACGCTGGAACAATCTAAGACGAACAGAGTCATCGGTGATGGAGTTAGATGAACAACACATGTGGAAAGATCGAACATGGTTGATAGGATCCTCTCTAGCAAGAACTTCAAACTTGGGGATGTCGGAAGGGAGCTTGTTCAGCATAGCAGACCAAATAGGATCATGGTGTATGGGGTCATTAATCAACTGGTTAAAATTGGGAAGACTGAGGCCTGCCATATAAGGGAGAAAGGGAGCAGCCGGGATAGTTCCTGTTGTGGTCCCACTAGTAGTATTCCCAGCATTAGGGTCGGGGCTACCACTAGCGTTAGGTCCTGAACCAGACATGGTGAAGGTGATAGGGGGAGAACTAGCGATAGAACTAGAAGGGGAACCTAATGAGCCAAAAGCAGAGTCAAAATGGGGATGCGGTGGAGGAATAACTCAAATCCTAAGCGAAGGAGTAAGTCTTCCTAACAAAAACTGAGGATGAAGCCCAAGAAGTCTCCGGGATAAATGCCTTGGGGGCACAATGATGGAAGAACATACACAGATCACAGAAGGAAGAGAGACCAAAAAGGTCAAGGAGTTGTAGGATCAAATGATTACAATTTTGAAACAAGGGTAAAGAGGTGTGGTATCAAATGATTACAATGTTATAGTCTTGGCTTGGTGGACTAAACCTGAGTCCGCTCATCACTTAGGGTGTGTGTGTATAAGTGTGTTAATTTTAATTTTTAAGCCCAGACGTGTGTAGAGAAAAAATAAAAAGTGTGTTGTATAACTATAAATAAATCTTCAAATAACAATAAAGTAAACTAAATATAACAGAAAATAAACAACTAAAGATGCATCAATCTAAACCCAAGAAGGAGGGCTTCCCAACAACTAGTCTATGGAGTGGGGAAAAATCTGGTCAAAATACACAAAAATAGCCAATGGATCTAAATTTTGGAGGGAAAAATGATCTAAGGGTCATATCTATTGGAAAAAGGTACGAGAGAACAACAAAAAACCAAAGGAAAAAGTATTTACCAAATGGTGTGAAAACCAAAAACTGAAGGAAATAGAGTAGACCCTAGAGAAAACAAACAAAACTAAAGAGGTGTTTTGGATCGATGAATAAACAATCAAATGGATATAAAGGTATAGGATCGGAGAACGGAAAAGGTTGAACACCTCGGATCTCGAAGACGACCCCTTGATAAACACCTCTGGAAAGGTGGAAGCAATGAGGCATCTAGGGAGGCTATGTTCACTTTGAAAACGAGTAGCGAAAGCAAGTACAAGGTAAGCTCAAGTCTGACGGAGGGTGAGCCCGGCCTAGGCAGCCAGAGACAAACCTAGAAAAATCACATAATAATTCCACAAAAAGTACAAGTCATAGTTTCTGACCTATTTTCAGTAGAGGTTGTAGGTTTGAGGCTGTTTTCTACTTCTTGAAGATTGACGTTGCAAGTTTTGGCCCAAAAAGTGTGACCTACACTTTCGGCACTCTCAGGAGCAGGTTTCAGAAAAAACGTGTTGTCTCAACTGTAGTTGATACCTGCCAGTTGCGAAATAGGCCTGGAAACACACGAAAGTTAGATTTTTTACTGTTTTGGGGTTTTAAAGGTTAAAAAAAAAATCAAGAAAAACAAAACAATAAGTTAAATAAAAACCCTAGGGTTTGAAACAGCTGGTCATGAAGGGGTCTAAAAAACAATAACGGTCGTAATCATAAACCCTAGTGGAGTCGCCAGTTGTTAGTGTGAATTCTAATCGCAAGCATACGAAAAAAGCTCACTTTAGTTGTGCATAACAAACACCGCTAACATCAAAGATGACTCCAAATTTATTTAGATATGTAATTAGTTGAACAAGACAAATGCTATAGAAATTCATATCTATGCAATTAAAGATAGGGGGAGAACTGGCGATAGAACTAGAAGGGGAACCTAATGAGCCAAAAGCAGAGTCAAAATGGGGATGTGGTGGAGGAATAACTCAAATCCTAAGTGAAGGAGTAAGTCTTCCTAACAAAAACTGAGGATGAAGCCCAAGAAGTCTCCGGGATAAATGCCTTGGGGGCACAATGATGGAAGAACATACACAGATCACAGAAGGAAGAGAGACCAAAAAGGTCAAGGAGTTGTAGGATCAAATGATTACAATTTTGAAACAAGGGTAAAGAGGTGTGGTATCAAATGATTACAATGTTATAGTCTTGGCTTGGTGGACTAAACCTGAGTCCGCTCATCACTTAGGGTGTGTGTGTATAAGTGTGTTAATTTTAATTTTTAAGCCCAGACGTGTGTAGAGAAAAAATAAAAAGTGTGTTGTATAACTATAAATAAATCTTCAAATAACAATAAAGTAAACTAAATATAACAGAAAATAAACAACTAAAGATGCATCAATCTAAACCCAAGAAGGAGGGCTTCCCAACAACTAGTCTATGGTTGGGAAAAATCTAGTCAAAATACACAAAAATAGCCAATGGATCTAAATTTTGGAGGGACAATGATCTAAAGGTCATATCTATTGGAAAAAGGTGCAGAGAACAACAAAAAACCAAAGGAAAAAGTGTTGCAAATGAGGTGGCGAAAGGCCAAAAACTGAAGGGAAACAGAGTAGACCCTAGAGAAGGAACAAACAAAACTAAAAAGAGGTGTTTTGAATCGATGAATAACCAATCTAAAATGGATATAAAGGTATAGGATCAGAGCTAGAAAATGGTTGAACACACTCAGATCTCAGACGACCCACTTCAGCTAAACACCTCCTGGAAAGGTGGAAGCATACCGAAGCCCTAGGGGGCTATGTTCCTACTCTAACGAGTAAAACAAAGCAAGTACAAGTCCAATACGGGTTGAGACGGAGGTCAGAAAACCCTGAACAGTAGCCCAGACAAACCTAGAAAAATCACATAATAATTCCCACAAAAAGTACAAGTCATAGTTTCTGACCTATTTTCAGTAGAGGTTGTAGGTTTGAGGCTGTTTTCTACTTCTTGAAGATTGACGTTGCAAGTTTTGGCCCAAAAAGTGTGACCTACACTTTCGGCACTCTCAGGAGCAGGTTTCAGAAAAACGTGTTGTCTCAACTGTAGTTGATACCTGCCAGTTGCGAAATAGGCCTGGAAACACACGAAAGTTAGATTTTTTACTTTTTTGGGGTTTTAAAGGTTAAAAAAAAAAATCAAGAAAAACAAAACAATAAGTTAAATAAAAACCCTAGGGTTTGAAGCAGCTGGTCATGAAGGGGTCTAAAAAACAATAACGGTCGTAATCATAAACCCTAGTGGAGTCGCCAGTTGTTAGTGTGAATTCTAATCGCAAGCATACGAAAAAAGCTCACTTTAGTTGTGCATAACAAACACCGCTAACATCAAAGATGACTCCAAATTTATTTAGATATGTAATTAGTTGAACAAGACAAATGCTATAGAAATCCATATCTATGCAATTAAAGATATTAAACAACAAATAATAAGAGTTGCACCATGCATCCAATGAACAAGACAATAATATTTTTAAATAATTTTGTATTTATGACACCTGGGAAGGGAACATAGAAAGATTTTACTAGTCCCCCTCAATGGGATCGGTTCTTTTATGTCCTTAGCACTTCAGATCTAAAATCTCTCTCTCTTGATGGTGTAGAAAACCTAGACAAAAAATGGAATTCAAAGGGAGCTCAGAAGAAAAATGGTAGAAAAATATGACAATGATGGAGGATCAAAGTCAGACCAAAAGTATAGATCCAGAGTGATCTTTAGGAAACAAAAGGTATTGAATGAATGGAAAAACACTTCTATTTATAACAAAATACTGAGTTAGTCTAGATATTGGTGCATAATTAAAATATTATTAACCAAATCTAGATCCAACTTTTATGGAATATTTAATTATATTTGTTGGAGGGAAAAAAGAATTTGATTTTGGTCAAATCCATTTATTTGTAAATAATAAATAAATAAATGATTTATTTATTATTTTAAGGATGTGGTTGAGTAATAATTAAATAAATAGTGATTTGTTCAATTATTTATAAATTATTTAGTCAAATTTAACAAAGAATATTACTTAAATAATGTTTTAAATAATTATTCCTAGAAAATAATAAGATAAATGATGATTTATCTAATTAATTTCCTATTTTGGGTTAAATATGATCAGGAATATTAATTAAATTGTTGTTTAACTAATTATCCCTTGAGTAAAATCAAACAAATATGGATTTATTCAATATTTCCTCATGGTGTTTTCTATTTAGACCATAAACAACTTAATAAATTAAGGATTACTAAGTTATTTTTCATAGTGAAAACAATTTTACTTAGGGTAAAATTGGTCTTACATGGTGTACTTTGGTCCATCTAATAGTAACAGATTAGATGACCAAATATTGGTGTAACAATACATGTACTTATGTATGCATGTCTTGTCTAGGAGGGTCATGATGGTTCATGATTGTTTAAATTCTAACGTTTATATGTATATATATGTGTCTTCCTATGTCGTTGTATAAAATTATCATGATTGGTTTGTGCTAATGATTATATAAATGTATGTATGTGTGTATCTATGTCATTTTCGTATAGGGTTTTCAAGGATCATTCTTGTGAAGGAATGATTGCTTATGTAGGTGAATGGCATGAAGAAGTTCTTGGTATTATGAGGAATCAAGTGGGAAGAGTAACCCTCATAGATCTATGAGGTCAATATAATTTGGACATGAATTGATATCATTTACTTGTATTATTTCTATGTTTATGTTATGGCAAGTAATGCTGAGGGGTACATCATCAAAATGAAAACAACATGATATGTGGCATGCCAGGATAAGCATGGATAATAAAAAGGCTCTAGAACGTTTCTTGTGGGGTCAGTGTATGGTCTATGGCTGTGTAGTACTACTGTTGCGTAGATGTTGCACATGTTGGAAATCTAGTGATTGTACCTATGGTGCTGAATACATGTAACATATGTATAATTGTGTACATATGATGTTGTACATTTGTTGTATAGATAGTGTTGTGTGTATATTGCATAAGAAGTGCTAGGTATAAATGGTGCTATGTACATGTTGGATGTGTGATGTTGTGTACATGTTGTACATGTGGTATTGTGTTCATTAGTCGTCAATATTTTTCATTATTTGTAGATGACTAAAGATTGGTTCTAGATTTCTAAAAACAACATTCTTTGAACATTGTGAGTTTTAGAAATATGACTGCCTTCATTGTCCTTGTGAAAAAAATTTCATTACTCCATTAGCTTGCCATTCCATGGTCACCCTGCCACTCCTAAAAAGCTCCTCATAGGCTTGTGCCACTCATATCCATCCTTTTTTCTGCCTATGACCTCATTACTCTGTTTTTCCCTTGCCCATAACTCCATTTCCCATCTAGGGTTTAACTATAGCCTAACTCATTGTTATGAAACTAGCTCCAAAAATAGAAGAAAAGAGAGATAAACGCCTTAAAAATAGCCACTTCGAGGGGGAAACCTCCAATACATTACATAATTGAAAAATTATTGGATGATACAAATGAAAAAACCTCCTCTCTATATATAGGAGTCCATGGGGCCACAATGTAATCCTAGCCGACCTAGCAATAATAATGTAAGGGCACAATAATAATAATATGGGGCTTACATGGGTACAACAATAACAATAACGGGGTTACACTAACAATAATAAGGGACTATACTAGTAATATAAGGACCTAACATGCTCCTCTCCTTCAAAAAAGTGTTTTCCTCAACACTTGAGTAGCTTTGGGTGCTTATGTATAAAATTCTCATCCTCCCATGTAGAACCTTCAATGGGTAAGTTCTTCCATATGATGAGATACTCTAAAATTGATCGATTTCGTACCTGTCGAGTTCTTTTTTTCATGACTGCTTTAGGCTCCAATATGGTTTTTCCTTCCTCATCAACTTCTGGCAATATTGTTTGAACTGTAAGTTTTTCCCCTATAACCTTTTTTAAGCATGAAAGATGGAAAACTAGATGCACTTGCGAAGAAGAAGGAAGCTCCAATTTGTATGCCATAGTACCAATATTTTGCAACACCTTATAACGACCATAGTACTTTGGCGATAATTTATTATCCTTCTAAGCTTGCTTGACAAACATTTTTTTGTATGGTTTTGTCCGTAAAAATACTCAGTCTCCCACATCAAAACTTCTCTCACTGTGATGTTGATTTTCCTATTGTTTCAATAAATTTTGTGCCAAATTTAGGTTATAGTTTAAGAGTTGGAGAACTTCTTTTTGATGCTCGATGTGATCCTCCACTACTTGAACCCTAGAATTTTCCATTAAAGAAGATGTGATGGACAGTGGAGGATATCCATAAAGTTCCATAAATGGGGTCATTTTTGCTGCAGTATGGAAGGAAGTGTTATACCACCATTCAACGAGAGGTAACAACTTGACCCATTTTTCTTGCTTATTAGATACAAAACAACAAAGATATCCTTCCAAAAATTTATTCACTATCTCTGCTTGACCATTGGATTGAGGATGATAAGATGATCTATGAGCTAGTTGAGTACGCAAACAAGAAAAAAATTTCGTCCAAAAATTTCCTGTAAAAATGGGATCTCTGCCACTTACAATAATCACAGGAATGTGAAATTTATCTTTAATAATGAGCTTATTCAGCTCGCTATAATGTGGACACATGCGCCATGATCCATCCTTCTTCTGCACCAATACTACTGGAGCAGAGAAAGAAATTTGACTAGGTTGAATTATACCAGCGTCTAACATTTCTGTAATCATAGGTTCAATTTCACTCTTTTGGACATAAGGATATCTGTAAGGTCGAATGTTTGGAGGAACACTTCCTGGAATAAAATGAATAGCATGATCATGATCATGAATAGGTGGGAGTCCTTTGGGAGTATCAAACACATTGGAATGATTGTCCAAGAATTTTTGGAGATCTGGAGAAATAGATGATTTTGATGTTGGAACTTCTAGTGAGCATAATTGTGCAATGATGCCTCGTTATTCTTTCTTCAGAAGATTTGTCATGAAATTAGAGCTTATTATCTTTCCTAGCTTCCTTGTGATACCCCGTAATTTGATTTCCTTTCCTTCCGAAAAAAAATTAAAGAAAATTTCTTGAAAATTAGAAGTTACCATCCCCAAAGATTTTAACCATTATACTCCTAGTACAACGAAACTCCCATTGGGATGGAAAGAATTGGACTATTCAATACATATTCCCCCATGGATGGCTTGATATTATGTCATTTTCCAAAGAAATTTATAGTTCCTCCATTTGCAACCATCACTTAACATTCTGGTGTTGGGTATAGGAAACAATTCAATTCCTTGGATACCTTCGAATGAATAAAATTATGGGTACTACCCAAATCAATCAACACTATTACATTTTTCTTCTTGATATGTCCTTCTATCTTGAAAGTTTGAGTGGTAATTCCTGCCAATGCATTACATGATATGTTCAGACTCATTTCTTCTTATTCTATGGTTGCTTCCTGGTGTATATCCTCTTCTTTTGAATTTTCTTTTCCATTTTCTTCCTCCTCTTCACAATATATGTAAAATAATTTCTACTCAGCACACTTATGACCTTTACTGTATTTTCTATCAAAACTGCAGCAAAGCCCTTTTTCTCTTTTTTCTTCCAATTTTTGTGGTGTCAAACTTGTAGGTTGTGGAAGTCTAGGAGTAGTAGCACTTCCATATTTATAGATGTGAGTGGTAGGCTTCCTTGTCGCCATAATTTTATATTCAATTTTTCTTGCCAACCTGAATGCCTTCTTTAATGAATCCAGTTCCAAAACGTGAACTTCATGTTGGATGTTATCCTTTAAAGTCCCTATGAAGACATCAATCCTGTGTTCCTCTGGAATATTAGTTACCCTTATATTCAATTTTTGGAAGTCCTCAATGTGCTCTGCCACTAAACCCTTTTGTTTGAGATTTATCAATTGGCTAAAGAAGGTGTTGTTCTTTGTATCCTCATAATGTGCTATCATTTCCTCCATAAAAATTGACCAAGTGAATTTATTTTTATGGGAGCAAAGCCATCAATACCATAAAAATCTATTTTTTTCTAAATGTAAAGTTGCAATGCGTACCTTTTGTGTGTTTTGCACATTATTGAGATCAAAATATTGCTCCATTTGTAGTATCCATGTTACGAGATCCTTGCCATCAAACTTCCTCATATCCATCTTTGGAATATGGTGGTTCTTTAATCCAACATTAGAGATTATGAAATCACGATTAATATTTATTTTGTTCTCATCATGAGTTTCCTCTACTATCCTTTCACCATTAGGAATCATTTCTTGTATCAACATTGGCAAACCATCCTTCAAACCTTCCATGTCTTCCTTCAAACCTTCCATTTTTTCTTCCATACAATCCAATTCTTCTTCCATACCATTCTTCAAACCATCCATCATAGCTTCCATGCCTTGCTTCAAACCATCCATCTTAGCTTCTAGACTTTTCTTCAAAACATCCATTTCATTTTTTGTTGCTCTTTGCGAGAGCGAATTTTGGTGCAGTTGCTCTTGTAATTTTGATTGATCATGTTGCAATTCTTCATCTTCATGAGTCATAGTATAGTAATATAAGGGATTAATGGGTGTTGAATTATTTTTAGGAGGTATTTTAGAACCCGATACTGATATCTATGCTCAATAGGCCTTTGCAATCACTTAAAACTAATTTTTCAAACAAGACTTATGAAATTTGAAACAAAATACACACTTTTTTCTTAATTTTGAGGAGCTTCATTTTGAAACTAAATTATCTCTGTGAATTTAGATCTTCAATATCTAAAATTTTTCCCTGAAGTATCCCTCTGAATATTATTTCTCATGCCATAGGTCTGACCTGATTTGGATTCTTGAAGGAAAATTTATGCCCAATCCCCTATGATGACCTAATCATGGACTGGTTCAGTAGAGCGAACTTGTACAACATGCCAAGTGTCATTGTTTCATCCATATCTGAAATTTATATAACGAAAAATACAGTCCATTTACTTGTAGCCACTTTCTATAGAATCCCAATCTGATGCTCCGAGAGAGAGTTATGATGTTTTTCCCATGGTCACCTCTTTGAGATGAAATTCGGGAGCCTGAAACAATCCTAACTTCCACAGATCATATCTCCCAAAATATTGGGAGCCAAGATCTAAAATTTTTACAGGAGGTTCCTCATGCTTTCAACTTTGCTCTCTAAAATTTTTAGCTACTGAACCCTCGTAGAAAAAGATTTATAGTAAAAATTCTGCGATGACATGTTTGGGTTAAATTCAGGAGCCTGCAAAATTCCTAACTTCCACAGATCATATCTCCGAAAATATTACAAAACAAGCTCTGAAAGTTTGCAAAGATGTTCCTCAGAATTTTAGCTCCGCACTCTAAAAATTTCAACTTCTAAACCTTCGTATAAAACAAGTTATAGTTAAAATTCCATGATGACTTGTTTGGAGTAGCAAAACCATAGAATCCAAAGCTTTGATATGAAATGTTATGAAACCGTCTCCAAAAATAGAATAAAACAGAGATGAACGCATTAGAAATAGCCACTTTGAGGGGGAAACCTCCAATAGATTACATGAATGAACAATTCTTGGATGATATAAATGACAAAACCTCCTCTCTATATATAGGAGTCCATGGGGCCACAATGTAATCCTATCCAACCTAAAAATAATAATGTAAGGGCACAATAATAATATGGGGGTTACACTAATTACAATAAGGGACTATACTAGTAATATAAGGACCTAACACTCATGCCCATATTCACCTTGTCCCTCAAGCAGTGATGGTCTCAAAAACTATCTTTGTAGGCTTTTTAGATAAATCAAGTACATTGGATTTTGGATATTCAATACACCACTTTGTCAAAACTCTATTTTTCACTTGAAGCCTCCAAGCCAATCTTCAGTCAAGTTAGGTCAAAGAGCCCTCTCACTAGGTCAACTAGGGTTTTATAGGTTGTAAGGTCATCATTGGTGTTCCAAATATTATTTATATTGTGCAAAAGGTTGACTCAAATGTATTGGAATATTGAGACATGGTTATTCAAAGAGGATCTAAAAGTCTCCAAAGAAGACTATCCTGTCAAAATTCAAGTTTTGCAAATGCTAATATTTTGACACTTTTGCAAGAATGTTAAGAGATTCATCTGCAGAAATTTGATGAGGTAGGAGGTATGATCTTGATTCAAGAAAACTCATGGAAATAATATAGGAAAGCATTTTTTCTTGTACAGACTAAGGTTTTGAGCTTGAAGGTCCAACAGTGTGCCAAACAGTGACAAATTGTAGAAAATAACATGGAGGAAGTGATAAACCCTAATTTTACTTTTCCACTAGGCTAGGGTTTACTATGAAAAGGAGGCACGAGAGAAGAATATCCGTATGGTAGGTCATATCAGGAATCATGTAGCCATACCAACTCTTAAACATCATGCCTCCATCTTTTTCCAGGAATTCTTTCTAAGATACAAGACATGTGTCACATCTAAGGCCAATTTTTCTTCAAACTGTGTGTCTGACCCAATAGAGATGAATTTGACAAATGTGAGAGAGGTTTTTTTTCCATCATAGGTCCAAGAAGAAAAAAATCCTTCATTTTTTACATATTTATCATGGTTTGGGAGCAATGTCAAAACTACAGCTGTCACGGGAGAATTTCTGCACTGCTGGAGTGACCTTGGGAAAATCAAATTTTCTCATAGCTAGAGTGTCCAAATGACTTGATTAATGAGTCAAACAATAACTAGACTAGAATATATTTCCAATGAGCTATTAGGATATCAATTTGAAGTTAAGGAAGGCCTCCAAAATTTTTCTGCACTAGCACTCTGCATTTTTGCACCATCATTCAGCACTTTTTGACCAGTCTTGGGAGAATCAACTTTTGATAGGTCAAATTAGCTCCAATCAGAAAAAAAAATGTATATTTGGAAAGTATATAGGATAATATTTCCAACATTCTATCATGGGCCCAATCTGGACACCAGGAAGGCCTCCAAATGTCCTATGCAAAATGGTGTTCCGCGCTTAAAAGTTGGTGTTACGCCCCTGGAAAATTTTCCCATGTAAATTACACATGGCACTGTGTGCCTGGGAGGTGGTGCTATGACCTTGGCCAGGAGGGCATACTAAACCCTAAAAACACTCAATTCACTCCCATACTCTTGCTGAAGGTCCTCCAGGCATATTGAAGGTTAAGTACCATCACATCATCCCTTTTCCAAGAATTTTTTCCATCATCTAATGGAAGGAAATTGAATTCCAACAAAGGAACCTTGGGTCCTCCCTCACCTTCTCCTAAAGCACCAGATTAAGAAGAAAATGATGATAAAGAGGAAGAAACGAATGATGAAGAGAAAAAGGCAGAAAATGATCAAGAAGAAGGTAGTGAACAAGCCAGTGATGAAAAGGACAATACACAGAACAGTGACAAAAGGGCCAGCAATGATAAAGGTGAGGACAGTGACGAAAGTGCAAAAGATAAAGAGGCTAGCATCGATGAAAATGAAAACAATAAGGACAGTATAGAGGACAGTAAATAGGTTGAGGAAAATGAAGATTAAAATGCACAAAACAGTAATGAAAAACTGATCAAGACACCTCTAACAGTGACCACTCATAAAATGATAAAGGAAATGATAATGTTGCAAACAAAAAGGAAAATGATGAAGAAGAAACCATGATAACTAATAGCCCTAGTAATGATGACAGCAGTGACATTATGGACCAAAAAAGCATTGAAGAGGTCGATGACAGTGGTGAAGATCATGATAGTAATGTTAGCATGAAAGAATATGAAGGTAAGTCTCAGAAGGGAAATCAAGAACACATTGCAAAAGACATAAATACAAAGATCATTGATGAAAAGAAAGGCAATATTGAGATCAACCATGATGAGGGAATTCTAGTAGAAAAATTTGGGTTTTTTCCTCACATATCAAAAGGGGTCAAGGCTTGTGTTTGCTACCTCTAAAAGGCAAGGGACCATGCCATCCACCTCAGCTCAGCCACTGTACAAAGGGAAAAAAAAGGTAAAGGAAGAAGAAGAAGATCATGAGGTTGAGAGGGAATTTGAAATCATTGAGGTGGATAATGATGAGGAGGATGAAGCAAGAATCGCAAAATTTCTCCTCCAGGACAAAAATGCACAAATTAAATACCTCCAAGCACATTTGGATAGGGCCAAGAGTGTGAATGATTCCCTTGACTTGGAGAACGGGCAGCTAGGAGTACAGATTGAAATATGTGAAGCTAGAGCCATCAAGGCCTGGAAAGAAGCCCAAAGGGAATAGGTGAAACTAGAAGAGTTCATCGACACTTATGAAGAAAGTGGGGATGAGGAAGGACAATATAGGAGGAGACCTAGTACCATGACATTGAAGAAGGCATTGGAAAAGCAAAGGGTACAAAAATCAGCCCTAGCAGAACAACTCCCTTTGGATGAGATTTTGGCCATGGAGATAGCACATGATTAGGAGCGTTGGTTGGAAATAGCCAACATGCATTTGGAGGCTAAATTGAAGAAATAAAATTAGAATCTTGACCTCCAAAGAATGATGACTAGAAATTATGCCCAGAGAAACCAAATTGCAAGGGCTAAACTGAAAAAGGACCAAACCAAGATTCAAGCACTAAAAGAGAAAAAAGGCCAAGCTAATCTTGTAATATTAGCACAAGCTTCTCTATGTTGAAGATGGCAACAAGAAACAGTGAAGGAGGCATCCTGAAACATCTTTCCTGATCCTAGTTGGAAAGTGATCACCTAAACTAGGTGGGGGACCACACAGGTGATTTTTGTCGCAAAGTCTATTTTTAGACTATGTCTATTTTTAGACATATGGAGCATATTCTATAAGTTGCGGGATGCTATTTATGGATGGTTGGTCAAGTTGGAAAAATAGATGGATTTCTATTTTTAGACATATTGGGTGGAATCTATTTTTAGATTGCTAGTCTAAAATTAGATATGTCGAATATTATTAGCTCTTAATAATATTTGGACTATAAACATTATCTTATTCTCTTGAAGCACTTCAGTTTGATGCCTGGATGTGGCACATGCAGCTGACAGAAGGAAATACGCTTTTCCTAGGGTTTAAGTGAAGCTATTGCATGAAGACTTGAGTTAGAACTCATGTGACAGAGTTTGGTGGAGTTGATTGAGGAAGTTAGTGGAGTTGTATTCAGTTTAACTAATCTAAACATAGTTGAGCTATTTGTATTCAGTTTAACTAATTGATACATTTAGTGAGAGTGGTGTGAATTAATTATTAATTAATTCACTAATTATAAACTCATTAATCAACTAAAGAATACATCAGTTAACTTCAGTGCATGGACAGTTTCAGTGGAGACCAGTGCAGAAATAGGTGAAAGAGCAAGTTAACTATCGGTTGTGACTATACTATTGCTATTTGCAACACACAGATAGGTGGAGTAATCAATGAGGATTGTGCAGTTCAATCCAGGTGGTTTATCTATATAAAGAGACCATCCCATAGCATTGAAACAAGCAATTCAGGTTGGCTATCAAGTGGCTAAAGGTTGGAGCATGAGTTTTGCTAGATCTAGCTTGATAGTGTGTAGCATGGGAGGTAGTGCATGAGAGCTTGCAAAGAGCTTTGTACTATGATTGTTACATGATCTCCATGACATGTATAATATACGGATAGTTGGGGGTTTTTAGCTTTAAGCTTTCCCATGAAATACTGTGTTCATATGTGTGAATTTTTATGGCTTTAATGTGTGCATGCAATTGATTTTATTTCCGCATGTGATGATCAATGGTAGAAGAGATTCTGTATTATGCATGAAGCTAAAATAGTGTGTGATCAGGAGAATCTCGGTGAATAACATATCAGTTATTCAAATTTCTACACTCTACAGGTATCTCAAAACCCATGAGGCACACATCCACCAAATTTGGGAGAATTTTGACAAGTTTTGGTTCTTTGCTAATTTTGAGTGCCAAGGGGATAGCACCCATGGTGCTACGCTTTTTATCAGAGCATATTCAGGAGGAAAGTCTTACATTTTTTGAATCCTTAGCTTGAGTATCACATTATCACAAAGTTTCAGGTCAATTGGAGTTGTTTTGGTCCTCCAAAAGGGTCAAAGACACCCTAATTTTCACCTTTCCACCTAGTTTTTAGGACATGTGTTGCGCCTTTACCAGCCTTGGATTTTTTTCTTTTTGAATCCGTTTTAGAGGTCAAATTAGAGAACCAAGGGTATATCTAGAAATTATACTCAAATGAATTTCCAACGGGCCATCACGGAGCCTATTCTGACATCAGGAAGGCCTTCAAAACATTCTGCAAGTTGATCCAGTTTTCGTGCTCCAGTGCTATGCCCTTGGCATGGAAATTCATCCTAAAACTCAGTGTTGTGCCCTTAACAGAGGAAAATTCAACAATGTACTCTTGGAAAGTTTTAGGATGCTTGGCAGAGCCCAAATGTTAGTTTCTTTTCTAAAAATGCCCGAAAATTTCTCAAGGACAATAGTGACATTTATGATTAGCCAATAGGCTTCTAGAGTCTCTAGTAGGTTTTCTCATCCTTGATGGTTAAATAGAGCATTTAGGATTCATTTTTAATGTTTGAATTTGATAATTTTTGAGAGAAATACATGGTTTTTTGAGGTTGAAGAGCAATTTGGTGTTATGGAGCTTGTGAATGATTTTCTTTGATTGATGATGATGAAGGCTTCTTTGCAGGATACCCGAGCTTGGTTAATGATAATGTGTCTCTAATTTTTTCATGTTTTCTTGTTTATCATTGTGTCCATACTTCGATGTTACAGTAGATCAAAAAATTATAGGCTAAGAAATGTTGTTTTAGGCACCTTAGTCCTTCCTGTTTACTATTATTTTTATGTTTTCCTCTGCTGGGTTAGTTTAAGGAATTATCAGCTGCTCCTTAGACCCACCTAAGCTTCTTTGTTTCATTAATGGTTTAAGAAAGTAGTTTTCAAATATGTTTTATAGTTAGACATGCTTACTTGATGCTATCTAAACTATGTTTATGGAATATCTCTTTGATGTGTTAATTGCTAGGTTTAGCCTAAGAGGCCATGTTTGGATCATGCCCTTTGTCCATGTTTGAGAAGTTTGCCTAAAATTTCTTTGTAGCTTGATCAAATGATGCTTAGGATTTCCTTCTTCTTTGATTAAAGTTATTTGTCATATTATATGTTTTCAAACCTTGAAGGTGAAATCAGTAAAGTTAGATAATTTTTCTTGATTTCTTTGTTTCACTGAATTTTTCATCTTGAATGTCTATTTTTTTAAGTATTGTCATCGAGTTAATTGTTTTCCTTATCTCATGATTATTTTCTTTTGCTTATCATATTTGAGACCTTCTCTTTTATGTGTATTTTAAAAAGGATACTTCATTTCCCTTTGCCCTACCTTGTTCACCAACTTAATTTCCATTTCACTTCATACATAACCTTAAAAATCCAATGACCATAATAGATTTTCACTGTGATGCACTATGACTCATTGTTGAGATATCCATGACTTTCATAGACTCCATAGCCCAATTATTTGATGACCTCTCACTCCACCTATCCTACTTGATCATCTTACCCAACCATAACAAACAACAAACCCTACCCTTAACAACTAGCCTAAAACCAAACCCTAAAAAAAAACAAGTTCACATATTTTGCATAAAATAGAGAGAGTCCACTCTGAGCCCAGGAGGGCTAGGTCATAGGACTCCAAATATTGGTCTGATGTTACCCTGTGAATTTGGTCTACCAATCTACTAAATCACAGGACCCTAACATCATGGCGATCACGATGGGACCTCTGAGTATATATTTTCCTGAATACATCTCAAGACTCATTTGACCCTCAACTGGACTTACAATATCCTATGACTTATAGCCACCTCACCACCATTACTAACATAATGGCGATCATGGTGGGACTTTGTGAGTTAGTGACAATCTAAGTATCCCTTAGGACTCTATAATCCCTTGTTAAAGAGTATCCAGTGATTTACCACTACCTCATCGCCACACTAACATAATGGGGATTATGGTGGGAGCTCTTAAGTAAGTCACAAGCTGAAAAATTCTTTATCCATTGATTCATTGCTACCTCATCACCATCACTAGCATAATGGCGATCACGGTGGGACCTTGAGTAAAAAACATCCTAGGTATCCCTTAGGAACTCTCAAATCTCAGTCAAACTTAGAAAAATTAAGTGTTAGCCAATAGTAGAATCTAATTGTCTCACCATCCTAGAAAAATGATGACTCAACTGGAGGACACCCATACAAACCTTAGGGCTACATAAAGAAACTCAAGAAACCCGGAAAACATCCCCAGATTGGTTTTTTTCAATTATTGGTGGTGGACCATACATACACATCCTCAAAACAACTAAAAACATCCACCTGGCGACTCCAGTAGCCTCCAGTAGGCCTTACCCCACTAGTTCTTATAGACTCCCCTGGGAATGCATTGAGCAATCCCAATCATGCTGATGGTGGAAAATAAAGTTAAAATCTTCCACCTGGTGACTCAACAACCCTCGATAGACCAAAAGACTCCACTGGTAGAGAATTCTAGACTGGTTGAAAAGATGCAGTGACCCCTTTCTGATTTACAAACATGGATCCGAGAATATAATGAAGATATGCCCCAATGAGTAGAGATCATATCCATGGATTCCCACACAAAATGCCTCAAATAAATTGGATAAAAAACCTACCTATATTTCAAGATGAAAAATTTGATGACCCCTTGTTACATCTCATCAAATTTCATATACATGTATGGACGTTAAAGGTTGAATGGCACGAGGACTTCCTCGTGATAATGTTTATGGAAAAATTAGAGGGGAAGGCAAGGGAATGGTATGAAGGTCTGAAGGTCTGAAACCAAGTATTTTGTGTTCCTTAAAGGATCTCCACAAGGTGTTCTATGAGCATTCTAAAGAAAATTATCCATCTCTATCATTAGCTTAAAATTGTTGTGATCAATATGAAGGCCTCATACAATACCTTGTGAACATTGATGAAGATTTAGGAAATTTGCATCCTGAAGATCTATTCGAGGAGATTCATGCCTTTCATACTCAATATAACTATTATGATAGCCAAGAAGAGTTGATTGAGGATGAAATCCATCAATAATTAAGAGAAGATCCACAAGATATCTTCGAATAAGATGAAAAAAATGACAATCCATCTGCCCTTTTGTGTAAATTGCAAGAGGACATTCAACCACAAGATCAACCTCCACAAAAGAAAGAAAAATTTGTTTTCCCCATCCAAAGAAGACAGAAAATTCCTCCTCCTTTAACTAAAGAAGAGATAGATCAGATGTTAAGAGTACAACCAGCCTCTGAACCTTTATATAAAGAAAATATTCCTGTTTGTTCCACTACTGCCTTACCTATTAAAGAAATTACTCATAAAGAAACAGAGGAACATATTGTTTTTGAGGCTGTAATACCTCCTCCATAAGACATTCATCCTTATGAGCAGTCACAAAAGGAGGAGAAACATCATAGTTCTATCCATAGAAAAATAAATACACCTCCCCTTTTAAGTAAAGAAGAAAACAATCAGATCCTAAGCATGTAGCCAGCATCCAAATTTTTATGTAAAGATGATATGTCTATGTGTTCTACTACTGACCTATCTACTGATGCATTTTCTCATACATAAACTATATAACAGATTGATGTTGATGCTACACTACCTTCTCAAAAAGACCTGGTGCCATAGAATGCTCCTACTCATTAGGATAATGGCTCTCAAATAGAAATCAGCTCACTCAATCAGGGCATACCAGGATTTCTTGAAGGCATCATAACATTGCATTCTGAAGCTACCAAATTAGATAATCATAAAGAGAAAGAAGAAATTATTTCTCAAAAGGACCCCAAGGTTAGTCAAGTAAAGGAGGGAGTAGTCCTAAATGAGGTCTATTTCTCAAATCCTCTCGGCCAGTTATTATTTGAATACCCCTTTTTTGTTTCCTTAGAGACATTTAAAGAGGGAGAAAAGCATGCCAGGAATAGTTTGTGGCAGAGCTTAAAGAAAATTTGGGGCACTACTATTCAGAAGAAGAAAAAGTGGGAGTGGCATGCAAGCATACCTAAGAGGTGGAACAAAAAGCAATCATGTAGTCACTTACTTTATTGGTTATACTTGATAATAGAGTTCACCTAATGAATGTACATCATATGTAAAGTTAGATTAGGATAGATAGGTGCAACTAAGCTCAGCATTTGAGCATATTTTAGTTTTAGCTTATTTTGAAAAATGAAAACAGAAAAATAGAGAAAAGATGAAAAATAGGGTAGATTTGAAAAAGAGGTACAACCCCATACCCAAAAAAAAAAAATAGCAATACTAAAAGTGTGAAAGCCTAAATGCCAGTACTTGTTCACAAAAGACTCTTTTTCAGTCATCTAGCCTAATCATGGTTGAACATGTTTTCAATTTGGTGCTCATAGGTTAGTGAAAGAGAACTTGTCAAAACATCTAATCTTGACCTGTCAGTAAGAATATAGTAGGAAAAAAAGATATTGGTTATCTATGCTATAATCTGAACGAAAGAGAAAGATGGGAGGCTTAACGAATGATAGATCACAACCCACATATTTCTATTTTTGTTTGCAGAAAAATAATGTTTGTGTGCAGCTTGTCCTAATGCCACAACCCATAGTAAATCAGAATGCCTAATCCTGATTTAAACCATGTTTTCAATTTCATGTCAGTAGCTTAGAGAATGAATCCTGACAAATAGCTTAATCTTGACAGTTGAGTAGTTTAGATAGAGAATAAAAGGGTTCACTAGCATAATCTGAACCCTTGGAATTTATAAGAGTACTATTAGATATTTTTTGCATTAAAAAGAAAAAAATGTCAAAAGGCTTGCCAGTTCAAGTGCACCCAAGGAAAAAAAATTTTTTAGGCAAATAAGATGGGTACACAAATATGAAGTTGAAGCAATCATGTCCTTTCATATTTTTTAGATCATAGCTTAAAAAGAACATCAACAAATTAAGGAAGACAAATCTATAAAATTCAAGTAAGGCACTCGTCTTCAAAACTCAGAGATATGAACTCTGAGGTTCTGGACACCTCCTGAAAAGGAGCTACCCTCCCCAAGTGGGTCCACTGTTAGTCATTAGTATTTTTCATTATCTGTAGATGACTAAAGATTGGTTCTAGATTTCTAAAAACAACATTCTTTGAACATTATGAGTTTTAGAAATGTCACTGCCTTCATTGTCCTTATGAAAAAAATTTCACTACTCTATCAGCTTGCCATTCCATGGTCACCCTGACACTCCTAAAAAGCTCCTCATAGGCATGTGCCACTCATTTCCATTCTTTTTCCTGCCTATCACCTCATTACTTTGTTTTTTCCTTGCCCATAACTCCATTTTCCATCTAGGGTTTACCTATAGCCTAAATCATGCCCATATTCACATTGTCCCTCAAGCAGTGATGGTCTCAAAAACTCTCTTTGTAGGATCTTTATATAAATCAAGTACATTGGATTTTGGATATTCAATACAACACTTTGTCAAAAATCTATTTTTCACTTGAAGCCTCCAAGCCAATCTTCAGTTAAGTTAGGTCAAAGAGCCCTCTCACTAGGTCAACTAGGGTTTTATAGGTTGTAAGGTCATCATTGGTGTTCCAAATATTGTTTTTATTGTGCAAAAGGCTGAATCAAATGTATTGGAATATTGAGACATGGTTATTCAAAGAGGATATGAAAATCTCGAAAGAGGACTACCTTGTCAAAATTCATGTTTTGCAAATGCTAAGATTTTGACACTTCTACAAGAGTGTTAAGAGATCCATCAGTAGAAATATTATGAGGTAGGAGGTATGATCTTGACTCAAGAAAACTCATGGCAAGAAGAAAGGAAAGAATTTGTGCTTGTAGAGACTAAGGTTTTCAGCTTAAAGGTCCAGCAATGTGCCAAACAGTGATAAATTGTAGAAAATAACATGGAAGAAGCGATAAACCCTAATTTTCCTTTTTCACTAGGCTAGGATTTTCTATGAAAAAGAGGCATAAGAGTAGAATATCCATATGGTAGGTCATATCAGCAATCATGATGCCATACCAACTCATAAACATCATGCCTCCATCCTTTTCCAGGAATTCTTTCCAAGATACAAGCCATGTGTCACACCTAGGGCTAGTTTTTCTTCAAACTGTGTTTTTGACCAAACATAGATGAATTTAACAAAAGTGAGCTTTTTTTTCCATCATAGGTCAAAGAATAAAAACCTCCTTTAGTTTTTACACGGGTATCATGGTTTGGGAGCAATGTCAAAACTATAGGTGTCACGGGAGAATTGTTGCACTGCTGGAGTGACCTTGAGAAAATCAGATTTGCTCATAGCTGGAGTG
Source organism: Pinus albicaulis (assembly GCA_034641835.2). Classification (NCBI taxonomy): domain Eukaryota; kingdom Viridiplantae; phylum Streptophyta; class Pinopsida; order Pinales; family Pinaceae; genus Pinus; species Pinus albicaulis. Next base: position 202,089,397 of record CM076573.1, on the reverse strand, counting down.
TCAAAATGACTTTCTTAATGAGTCAAATGATAACTAGACTAGAATATATTTCTAATGAGCTATCATGAGCTCAATTTTGAGTTAAGGAAGGCCTCTGCATTTATGCACCATCATCCAGCACTTTTTGACCAGTCTTGGGAGAATCAACATTTGATAGGTCAAACTAAGTCCAATTAGGAAAAAAAAATGTATATTTGGAAATTAGACATGATTGGCTTTCCAATGAGCTATTGTGAGACCAATTTGGACACTAGGAAGGCCTCCAAATACCCATTGGAAAATGTTGTTGCGCACCTAGGAGTTGGTGTTGCGCCCCTAGAAATATTTTCCCATGTAAATTATACATGGTGCTACGCGGCTTGGAGGTGGTGCTGCACCATTGGCCAGGAGGGACTCCTCAACCCTAAAAACACACAATTCACTCCTAGACTCTTTTTGAAGGTCCTCCATGCATATTGAAGGTTAAGTACCATCACATCAACCCATTTCCAAGCATTTTTCCATCATTTAATGGAAGGAAATTGAAGTCGAAAGGAGGAACACTATGTCCTCCCTCACCTTCTCCTAAAGCATCAGATCAAGAAAAGAATGAGGATAAATAGGAAGAAACAAATGATGAAGATACAGAGGCAGAAAATGGTCAAGAAGAAGGCAGTGAAAAAGCCAGTGATGAAAAGTACAATACAGAGAACAATGACAAAAGGGCCAGCAATGACAAAGGTGATGATAGTGAGAAAAGTGCAAAAGATAAGGAGGCCACCATAGATGAAAATGAAAATAGTAAGGACAGTACAGAGGACAGTAAAGAGGTTGAGTAAAATGAAGAAGAAAATGCACAAAACATTAATGAAGAAACTGATCAAGACATCTCCAACAGTGACCACCTAGAAAATGATAAAGGAAATGATAATGTTGCAAACATAGAGGACAATGATGAAGAAGAAGCTATGTTAAATGACAGCCCTAGTAATGATGATAGCAGTGACACTATGGACCAAAAAATTAGTGAAGAGGTTGATGACAGTGGTGAAGATCATGACAGTAATGTTAACATGAAAGAAGATGCACGTAAGTCTCAGAAGGGTAGTCAAGAACAGAGTGCAAAAGACATCAATACAGAGATCATTGATGAAAATAAAGGTAGTCTTGTGATTGGCCATGATGAGGGCATTTTAGTAGAAAAATTTGGGTTTTTTCCTCTCACATATCAAAAGGGATCAAGGCTTCTGTTTGCTGCCTCTAAAAGGTAAGGGACCATGCCATCCACCTCATCTCAACCACTAGACAAAGGGAATCAAAAGGTAAAGGAAGAAGAAGAAGATCATGAGGTTGAGAGGGAATTTGAAATCATTCAGGTGGATAGTGATGAGGAGAATGAAGCAAGAATCACAAACTTGCTCCTCTAGGATAGAAATGCACAAATTAATGTCCTCCAAGAAGATTTGGATAGGGCCAGCAGTGTGAATGATGCCCTTGACTTGGATAACAGGTAGCTGGGAGTAAGGATTTCAATCTATGAAGCTAGAGCCATCAAGGCCCGAAAAGAAGCCCAAAGGGCACAGGTGAAACAAGAAGAGTTCATGGGCACTTATGAAAAAAGTGAGGATGAGGAAGGACAATCTAGGAGGAGACTTAGAACCATGGGGTTGAAGAAGGCATTGGAAAAGCAAAGGGAACAAGAATCAGTCGTAGTAGAACAACTCCCTTTGGATGAGATTTTAGCCATGGAAATAGCACATTGTTACACCATTTTTTGGTCATCTAACCTATTATCATTAGATGAACCCAAGTACACCATGTAAGACCAATTTTACCCTAAGCAAAATTACTTTCACTATGTGAAATAACTTAGTAGAACACCTTTATTAAGTTGTTTATGGTCTAAATAGGAAACCCCAAAAGGAAATAATAAACAAATCTATATTTGTTTATATTTCCTGGTCATATTTAACCAAAAAAAGGAAATCAATTAAATAATTCCTTATTTATTTGATTATTTCCTAGGAATAAGTTATTTAAATCCTTATTTAAATAATATTCCTAGTTAAATTTGACTAAATCATTTATAAATAATTAAATAAATAATTATTTATTTAATTATATTTCCACCATTTTCTTAAAATAATAAATAAATCATTTATTTATTTATTATTTATAAATAAAGGAATTGACCCAAGTCAAAAATCCTTTTCCCTCCAACAAATATAATAAAATATTCCTAATGGGTGGTTCTAGAATTTGATTAATAATATTTTATTCATGCACCAAGTTCTAGATCGCCCTAATATTTTGTTATAAATAGAAGGGTTTTCCCCATTCATTAGTCACCTTTCATTGCATTAGATCACTCTAGATCTATACTTTTGGTCACATTCTCCATTTTTGCCTTGTGAGCTTCCTTTGAGTTCTATGTTTGTCTGGGTTTTTTACACCAACAAGAGAGAGAAATTTTAGATCTAAAATGTTGAGGACTTTCAAGAACCCATCCCATTGAGGAGAATCAGAAACAACTTTCTTGTTTTCCTCTCAGGTGCCCCCTTTTAATATAAAAAATTATTTCAAATACATCATTCTTGTCTTGTCTATTGGATGCATGGAGTGACATTTTATTTTCACTGCTTAATGTCTTTTATGCTTAGATCTAGATTTGTGCAACTTTATTTGGATCACCTAACTGCAGATCTAAAGATATTGGCAGACATAATCGATGTTAGGGCTATTTTTTATGCGTAGCTAAAGTGGTCTTTTTCCGATGAAATATTCGTACTAACAATTGGCGACTCCACACGGGTTTTCTTTTGTGACCGTTGTCGTTTTATATATTCCTTCATATCCATCTCTTTCAGACCCTAGGGTTTATTTTTAGTTTTCATTTTTTCCTATTTTTATGGTGCTTTTCACCTCTAAAACCCTCAAACATTAAAATTTTTAACTTCTGTGTGTTTTTGGCCTTATTGCGTAGGTGACAGACATCAGCCGCAGCTGAGACGACAACGTTTTCTGAAATCTGCTGCCGAGAGACCCGGATCTGCAGGTCGCACATATCGGCCCAAAAACTGTGACCTGGACTTGAGGGCGCACTTTTCTGCCCCAAAATTGCGACATGGACTGAAAACAGGTCAGAACCTGCGACCTGCACTTTTTTCTGCAATTTTCCAGTAATTTTTCTGGGTTTGTCTGAAGCTTCTGTCAGGGTTTTCTAGCCTCCGTCTCTGCCCATTTCTACTTGTTTCTAATCTGTTTCACTCAACTAAGTGGGAATCTTTCCCCATAGGGTTTTAATACCCTCCACTTTTTGTGGGCGAGTTTTAGCTGTTTCAGACGTCTGAATTTTCAGAGTTTCATCCTTCTTCTTTTCAGATCTGATACCTCATTTTCAGATCCCTCCATATCAGCTCTTCTACCTTTCAAATCACCTCATATAGTTTTGTTTGGGTTCACCTCCAGGGCCACCTCCTTGTCCCTTCTACCTCTAGCTGATTCTTACCTTTGTAGAAGCAACCTTGCCTCTGCCTCTTTGTTGTTTCTGCACCTCTTTTCAGCAGATTTCTCCTTTAGATCCCTGTCCCTCCTAACCTTAGATCTATTGGACTCTTTTCAGCGTGTTTTGATTAGATTTTCCCCTCTTCTAGACTAGTTTTGAGAGACTCGCCTTCTTGGGTTAGATTGATGCATTATTAGCTGTTAATTTTCTGTTATTTCAGTCTTATTTATTGTTCTCTGCAGATTTATTTTTAGTTACACAACACACTTTTTCCCTTACCCTCAAAATGTTTGGGTTTAAAAAAATAAAATTAACACACACCACACACTGACCCTAAGTGAAGAAGAGCCTGGTTAACACCACCTCGCAAAGACTTTAAAATCAATTGACACTGCACCTCTCTGCCCTTGTTTCGACATTGACCTCAATTGATTTTGCACCTTCTTGCCCTTGTCGGTTTTTATTCTTCCCGTCATTATTGCGCCTCCAAGGCGTTTATCCCAGAGACTTCTTGGCCTTCACCCTCAATTTCTGGTTGGTCGACTTCCTCCTTCCCGTCGTCATCGAGTAAGTCCTCCCCCGAGTCTGCACTCCGACTCTTCTTCTAATTGTTTGGGTTCTCCCCCTACCCCTGGTTCTCCCCCTGTTACCTTCACCATGGCTAGTTCAGGGCCTAGCACTAGCGGCAACCCCAGTTCTACTGTTGGGTCCATTTCTAGTGGAACCACTACGGGAGCTACCTCGACTGTCCCTTTGTTCCCTTATATGGCCGGTCTCAGTCTCCCCGATTTCAATCAGTTGATTAATGATCCTATCCGCCATGATGTTAGTTGGCCTGCTATGCCAACCAAGCTCCCCTCCGACATTCCCAAGTTCGAAGGCCTTGCTAGTGAATATCCCTCCAATCATATCCGATCTTTTCATATGTGGTGTTCATCTAATTCCATTACTAATGACTCCATCCATCTTAGATTTTTCCAACGTACACTTACTGGCGAAGCTTCAAAATGGTATATTGATCAGGCCGCCTCTTCCCATACCACCTTTGCGACCATTGCCCAAGCCTTTTTATCTTAGTTCCAGCTCCCTCTCCGATACGACACTGGTACAAAACTCTTGACTTATTTCCGTCAATCCTCTTCGATCCGACTTTCCACTCATGTCCAGGAATGATGGAGAAGAAGGATCTTATGTAGAGCTCCCACCTTTGAAGATCGGGTTTATATGGACTGGTTCTTTCGCTCTCTCTTACCTCCCATCGGCAAAGATGTTGCATCCTAGTTCCCTCAAACTGAAGAAGCCGCCCTCCAGACAACCTTGAAATATGACCTTATCTATGCTCAATCTGGTTATGTTTATACCGTCCTTCCTGACCTCCCCAAACCCAGTGGTGCTAACACCCTAGGGGCATCTCACTCTACCGAAAGTATCATTGGAGCTCTTTCACATACCACTTCTGAACCTCTTATGGGCTATGGTTTCCCTCCAGGAGGGGCCAGCACCTCCAGCACTTTTCCCCCTCCAGGTAGCATGTATCTAGGATACGACATGCCTCCTCCTTTTTCCCACCCTCCTGCTTACCTCAATGTTGCCCATCCTAACCCTTATCCTTACCCGCAGCCTGGTGTCCCAGTTCCTCCAGCATTTGGACCTCTTTCTCCCTTGCCTTATCAACCCCCGCAGCCACACTTAATATCCCCTCCAGGGAAAGTATTTGCACATCAGGGCGCGACTAACTCTCTTCCTTCTAAAAGAAAGAGGAAAGGCAATCAATATGCCTCTGGTTATCATGGACCCCATCCTCCAAGTATTGATTCTAACACTTCTAACCAGCCATAGGGCTCTCAACCAAAGCCGGACAGGCCTCTTCGCACCAATAAGCCATGTTCGTGTTGCGGTGTTTATGGTAATTACACTCATGATTGTCCCCTATTACCACAAATGCTGCAGATGTGGGATTCTTAGGCCACAGTGCGGGGACAACATTCCTCCCCTACTGTCACTCCCCATCCGGATACTTCTCAACCTGCTGTGTTTACCAATCCTTTCCCTCAACAATGATTCGTAGCCACTCAACCACCTCATGCCCTGGTAACCACTCAACCTTTCCCTTCTCGTTCCTCTGATTACCAGATTCTCATGATGGCCTCTGACCAACCTCTCACCGTCAACCTTAACCTTCAAACTCGGTCTCGTCAGTACTCCACGCCTTCCGCTCCGTCTGTCCCCAAGTCCCCATCTTCAGGTCCTACAGAGCCTCTGTTGACACCCAATGGTCCCTTTCAAATACCTGCGCCCAAAGCTCAGGTTAATACCAAGATCCGTAAGGGCCCATTACATCGAAATGCTACCTATGGTCGAGCTGCCCATTCATATAGCATAGTAGATGATCTGGCACAATCTCCTGCTACCATTTCAACACTAGAACTCCTCCAGTCATGTCCTTCTCAAAATAAGGCTCTATTATCTGCCATGGGTGTTGTAGATCCTGTTGATGGCCAATTGATTGTTTTCGATGCCCGTCAGTCAGACCATCCCCCCTTTCCTGCTTCCATTGCTTTCCAAATCCCAGTCAAGATCCGTAATGCCAACGTCGCTTGGTGTATTATTGATGAGGGGGCATCTACTTGTGTGATGTCTACTTCGGTTTGGAAAGAACTCAGATCTCATGAGCTAACCCCTTCCACAATCACCCTTCATGCATGGAATGGCCATGCCTCCTATCCCATTGGCCTATTATGTAACTGTCCTATCACCCTTGCAAGAAAGATTGTTTATGTCGACGTTGAAGTTATCGATGCCCCTTTTGACTATAACATTCTTTTGGGGCGTAGTTACACCTATGCCATGTCTATCGTCCCATTTGCAGTCCACCGAAAGATGTTTTTCCCTCATAATGGAAATATTGTCACCATCAACCAGTTGACATATCATGAACCACAATCTCAGACCTCCCCTGAGTCCACCATCTTTGTTGTCACCAATAAGCAAACTGTTTATTCTTTGACCAGCATTTCCCCTGGCGTCTACAAAGACTCCTCTTTGCTTGGAACCTTCCTGGGTCCTCCCCCTCCTTCTGTCTCTAATCCTAGCTTAGCGAATGTTTGCATGATGCACTCATCTCAGGCTAACCTTCCATAGCCTTCTTTGGCTAGTCAGCAACCTCAATCTCACCCGCTGCAACTTGCTCCTAGCACTTCACCTCAGTTGATCGAACCTCTTCCGTCTGGACCTTCCGATCCACCTAGCACTCTGGAACCTCCCTACCCTCCTGAGTTGGTTGGCCCAGGTCTCCACCATATGGGAGCTGTCCCTCCTGGCCATTACCCCGCCAGTCAGATACCTTTCCTTGCTCCCCCTCCCAGAGTCTATTCGATTCCCATCATGGCCACCCTTTCCCTCCCTAATTTGACCTTGGGAATACCAGTATGGTATCTTACTCCTCCAGCCGAGACCCCACCCAGCCACCCCAAACCATACCTTGTTGTGACACTGGTTCAAACGATTCCCTTTGCTACTTCCATTACATAATTACACAAAAACTTAAACTTAGCCCACAACAGCACTAAACCCACCTCCATCTGACAAGTCGCACTTTTTAGGCCCAAACCTACGTCCTAGGTCGCAGTTTTTTCCCCAAAAAGTGCGACCCGGCCGTAATGATGAGGTAGGGGTTGTTACTTAGATTTTGGATCCTAATCTGAACTTTTAATCCATCAAAAAAAAAGAGTAGGATTAGGCCTCTTAACTGCAACTGATGGATATCGATTCCAATAGTTGGTTTGTCCGCTACAATCGTCGCAAGATTTAGGGCCTTCTCTCCTCTCCACATTCACCACAGCTACAGAAGAAAATGAATGTATTTGGAGGCAAAATACCTTATTAGAAGAAAAACCCCTGTTTTTTCTTTCACCCGCTGCGACCAAACCGTAGCCTTGTTTGACACACCCTGTACACCGTTGGAAAGCTCTCACCGAGCACTCAAATGGGTATCTGTTAGTTTTTTTTTTTTTTATACTTCACCAGGACACATTTTGTCCACGAAGGGTCTATTCACCTCTCCTCCAAATTGAATTTCTTGACTTACAACACTTGTACTTGGGGCACCACTTTGCCTCCTTACTCGTCTTTGTTCGTGTTGATTTTTGTCATGAGATACCCTATTGTACTCATGTTTTTATGGTCCCCCATTAGATCTTTAATGTGTGGCAGCACCATCGAGTCGCCCTTGTTTAGAGAATCCGAGTTGAGTCATCATCAGTCATGGAGTCTATCTCGAGTCCCTTTCAATCCCACTATAGTCCTCCATCCTTAATTTCTTGGTCCCTCTCTCATGTTGCACATTATGGCCTTCAGTACCATTGTTCCCTATCCCTTATGATATTGTATCAGTTTCTGCCAAGCCATTCATGCCCTTTATGCTCTAACAAGGGAATTCGTCCATCCGCCACTCAGTATCCCTCATTTCATCATCATCATTAATGTCTGCCTGTTAGTTGCTCTACTATTTTCTCTCATGCCTTAGTTGGAGATCCCCTATTGCCTCACCTATGGCGGACCTCCTTTTATCGACATCAGCTCATTTACTCCAGAAGCCAGGTCTAGAGGGTGGTGTACCTTGGTTCGAGCTCCTTTCAGCATGATCGCGATCTGTATACTTGATGGTCCAGTGATGCAGCAACAACTATTGGTGATTCCCAGGTGTGTGTGATATGTCTCAACCCTCATGAGGGGGTGGCCCTGCAGGTAGCCCCCCACATGCCCAAATGAATTCTTCATTTCAGCCTTTGATGCAGCTCCTTCCATTTGATGATGTCGGCCTCAGCCGCTTGGAGCACCTTTTCAATTTGCATGTATCAGTCAGATTTTGCGAGCCCTTCCCAATTTATAGGGGGAATTTGGGTTGTATTTGTCTCTCATGTACTAAAATATTATTGCATAAGTCCTGACTATTATCCCAGGCACAACATGCATGTGGGATTCATCATTCTATTTTTCTGGCTCGTATTTATGCCAACATGTACTTTATAGTTCAGTTCCTTATTTACTGGACATACTATTCTTTTGTACTTTGTCTCAGTGGGCATAGGTATGCCTCCCCTGCCACCTTTAACATAGGTACCACTTCATAAACTAGAGACTTGTTGCACCTGTAAGTCTTGTCTCCTTAGGGTCTAGTCCTTTAGCACATTAGACTACCTTACATTTCTCTCTCTCACTTCCCTCTTGATGTCTAGTGATTGAGTTCTTACAACGTACTTCGGTCATACAATTTTCTCCTAACACTCGTACGTTGGGGGGCAATATGTTACACCATTTTTTGGTCATCTAACCTATTATCATTAGATGAACCCAAGTACACCATGTAAGACCAATTTTACCCTAAGTAAAATTGCTTTCACTATGTGAAATAACTTAGTAAAACACCTTTATTAAGTTGTTTATGGTCTAAACAGGAAACCCCAAAAGGAAATAATAAAAAAATCTATATTTGTTTATATTTCCTAGTCATATTTAACCCAAAACAAGGAAATCAATTAAATAATTCCTTATTTATTTGATTATTTCCTAGGAATAAGTTATTTAAATCCTTATTTAAATAATATTCCTAGTTAAATTTGACTAAATCATTTATAAATAATTAAATAAATCATTATTTATTTAATTATATTCCCACAATTTCCTTAAAATAATAAATACAAAATTTCTTTATTTATTATTTATAAATAAAGGAATTGACCCAAGTCAAAAATCCTTTTCCCTCCAACAAATATAATAAAATATTCCTAAAGGGTGGTTCTAGAATTTGATTAATAATATTTTATTCATGCACCAAGTTCTAGATCGCCCTAATATTTTGTTATAAATAGAAGGATTTTCCCCATTCATTAGTAATCTTTAATTGCATTAGATCGCTCTAGATCTATACTTTTGGTCACATTCTCCATTTTTTCCTTGTGAGCTTCCTTTGAGTTCAATGTTTGTCTAGGTTTTTTACACCAACAAGAGAGAGAAATTTTAGATCTAAAATGCTGAGGACTTTCAAGAACCCATCCCATTGAGAAGAATCAGAGACACCTTTCTTGTTTTCCTCTGAGGTGCCCCCTTTTAATATAAAAATTCTTTCAAATACATCGTTCTTGTCTTGTCTATTGGATGCATGGAGTGACATTTTATTTTCACTGCTTAGTGTCTTTTATGCTTAGATCTGGATTTGTGAAGCTTTATTTGGATCACCTAATTGTATATTTAAAGATATTAGCAGTCATAATTGATGTTAGGGCTATTTGTTATGCGTAGCTAAAGTGGTCTTTTTCCGATGAAAGATTCATACTAACACACATGATCTGGAGCCTTGGTTGGAAAGAGCCTACATACATTTTGAGGCTAAATTGAAGAAATAAAATCAAAATCTTGACCTCCAAAGAAGGACACTTAAATATTATTCCCGTAGAAACCAAATTGCAAGGGCTAAACTGAAAAAAGCCCAAACCAAGGTCCAAGTACTAAAAGAGGAAAAAGGAGAATATAACCTTGGAATATTGGGACAAGCTTCTGTACAGGTCTCTCGAAACCCATGAGGCACACATCCACCAAATTTGGGAGAATTTTGACAAGTTTTGGTTTTTCTTCTAATTTTAAGGGCCAAGGGGGTAGCACCCATGGTGCTATGATTTTTCTCAGAGCATCTTCAGGAGGAAATTATCACATTTTTGGAATCCCAAGCTTGAGTATGGAATTATCACAAATTTTTAGGTCAATTGGAATTTTTTTGGTCCTCCAAAAGGGTCAAAAACACCCTAATTTTCACCTTTCTGTGTAGTTTACAGGACATGTGTTGTGCCTTTACCAGCCTTGGAATTTTTGATTTTTGAATAGGTTTCAAAGGTAACATCAAAGGCTCAAGGGTAGATATGGAAAGTATACTCAAATGGATTTCCAACGGGTTATCATGGAGCCTATTCTGACATCGGGAATGCCTTCAAAACATTGATGCAAGTTGGCCCAGTTTTCCCGCTCCAGTGCTATGCCCTTGGCATGGAAATTCATCTTCAAACTCAGTGTTGTGCCCTCAACAAAGGAAAAGTCAAAAATGTATGCTTGGAAAGTTTTAGGATGCCTGGAAGACCACAAATGTCAGGTTATTTGTTAAAAATGCCTGAAAAGATATTTTGTTTTAGACATTTTGTGCCTTGGGCCTTGCAAGGTATGAAGGACAATAGTGACATTTTTTACTAGCCGATAGGATTCTAGAGACTCTATTAGGTTTTCTCCTCCCTTCTGATTAAATAGAGAATGAAGGATTCATTGTTAATGTTGGAATTTGGTGAGTTTTGAGATAAATACATGGTTTTTTGAGGTTGAAAAGAAATTTGGTGCTATGGAGCTTGTGAATGATTTGCTTTGATTGATGATGATGAAGGCTTTCTTGCAGGATCCCTAAGCTTGGTTAATGGTGACGTGTCTCTAATTTTTTTCATTTTCTCTTGTTTATCATTGTGTCCATCCTTCTATGGCTCAGTAGATCAGAAAGGTATAGGCTAAGAAATGTTGTTTGAGGCACCTTTGTCCTTCCTCTTTACTATTGTTTTTATGTTTTCCTCTGTTGGGTTAGTTTAAGGAATTCTTACCTACTCCTTAGACCCACCTAAGCTTGTTTGTTTCATTAATGGTTTAAGAAATTAGTTCTCAAATATTTTTTATGGTTAGCCATGATTATTTTATGCTATCTAAACTCTTTTTATGGAATATCTCTTTGTTGTGTTACTTGCTAGGTTTAGCTAAAGAGGCCATGTTTTGATCATGCCCTTTGTCCATGCTTGAGAAGTTTGCCTAAAATTTCTTTGTAGCTTGATGAAATGATGCTTAGGAGTTCCCTCTTCTTTGATTAAATTTATTTTTCATATTATATGTTTTCAAACCTTGAAGGTGAAATCACTAAATTTAGATAAGTTTTCTTGCTTTCTTTATTTCACTAAATAGTTCATCTTGAATGTCTATTTGTTTAAGTATTGTCATTGATTTAATGGTTTGCCTTATCTCATGATTATTATATTTTTCTTATCATATTTGAGACCTTATTGTTTATGGGTATTTGACAAAGGATAATTCATTTCCCTTTTCCCTAACTTGTTCACCAACTTAATGTCCATTTCACTTAACACATAATCTTAAAGATCCATTGACCATACTAGATTTTCCCTGTGATGCACTCTAACTCATTGTTGAGATATCCATGACTTTCATAGACTCCATAGCCCAATGATTTGATGACCTCTCACTCCACCTATCCTACTTGATCCTCTTACCCTACCAGAACAAACAACAAACCCTACACTTAACAACTAGCCTAAAACCAAACCCTAAAAAGAAAACAAGTTCACATCCTTTTCATAAAATAGAAAGGGCCCTCTCTGAGCCCAGAAAGGCTAGGTCCTAGGACTCCAAAGACTGGTATGATGTTACCCTGTGCATTTGGTCTACCAATATGCTAAATCACGGGACCCTAACAGTGTGCAAGCGGTGCCATGTACATGTCGTGCATTTGTCACCATGTACATGTGGTGTAATGTACATGTTGTGCATGTGGTGTTGTGTACATTTGGTATTGTGTACACATTGTATAAGTGGCATGGTGTACGTTTGTGGTTATGGACACATTTTGTAGGTGGTGTCTTGTACATGTGATTCTGAGCACACATTGTACATGTAGTGTTTTGTAAAGGTGGTACTATGTACATGTTGTGCATATGGTACTCGTTTACATGTGGTATTGTGATCAAGTTGTACATGCTATGTTGTGGGCATGTGGTACTATGTATGTGCATGGTGTAGTTATGGTATCGTGACATGTGTATTTGTTGTGTTGTACTATATATATATGTATATGTATTGTGTTGTATTGTAGATCGAGTGTAGGCGTATGTGTCATATGCCAGTGTGGGTGCATGTATTGTATGGTGTTGTGTGTTGTATGAGGGTGTACATGTTGTGATGTACATTGTGTGTATGTGTACGTTCTTTAAGAGAAGCAAAGGCATGGGGTGATTTTGATGTGTGGAAACTGATCTGGTGTGTGTACAGAAAGAACAAGGGCAGAAGTAAGGGTTGATGAAGGATAAGTATCGGTATTTTATTTCTGTTTTATTATGCATGTGATCTATGATTCTAACTTATGGTGGTTATATGTTATTTATGATTATGGTGTATGATGATTGCATGTTATTCATGATTTTAATCTATGATGGTTTTGTTTTGTGCTAACCAGATGTGATATGTTTATACATGATGATTTGATCAAACAAATAGTTTGAATTGTTTCCATTGGAAGTAAACATAATTGCAAGTGCACCTTATTGATGAGCTACCAATGAGGTATGATGCGAATTTATTTCAATTTATTTTGAATCTAATGGCAGTTTTGTTCTTACGTGAAGCACGGAAAATTATGGTTGGGTGGTTGAAACTGACTACAAGAATTAGAAGCAACAACAAAATAAATTTAAATATACAAAAATATGTTGCTAAAGAACTTTAGAAGTAGGGGAATTGTGGGACACTCATACCCTATAGTGTCCATTGATTTCCATGACAATACTATGACCAGTATGATGGTTTTGAGGAAGGTATATGCCTTGGTTTTGTTATCTTTTAATTCAAGGAAGCCTTTCCAAGGGATGGATCGCCTGGGATAGGGGATGGCAGTGAACTTGGAAGGTGAATGACTACATAAAAGAGGTGATCAGATTTTCTGAGGGACTGTGTAGTAGGGAAGGGAAGGTCAAGGATGGATTTTTTTTGTTCACTAACATTTCCAGATGTAATAAAATTCACATTGGGAGCGTGCCCTATTAAAATGAGCTAGTAACTATTCACTGAGAGTAAAGTGGCGTGGGATTGTAGCATTGGACATTGGATGTAGACTTTGACTATGACAGTGGGTTTTGGACTTCTTGGGAAGGAAGTGAATTTTGGTACTACATTGAGGGTGGAGGTGTGAGACTTAAAATTCCCTTTTTACTGATAGGAGCATCGTATCCTTTTATTTTTTTGTTGAGAAAATGTGTATATGATTTGAAATGTGGAAATACGAAGATATTTTCTAGCTCTTATACAATATGTGAATGATAAGTATTTTAATGAACATTTATTTTGATATAGAATTAACTTTTAGCATAATTTTATTTCAATGATAAATCTGTTTATGTTATGGCTTTAAAAAATACAAAAGATGGACATAAATGATACCATAAAAACAGATCAATTTTTCTGACAGAGTTTGTCCCTCCTGGAATATGTCTCTGGGTCCGCCTTAGAAAGGTGTGTCCACTGTATTTCTTAAGCCAAGAGATTAAGTCTACAATGAAGCATTAGCTGAAGAGTGTGAATAAAACACTACTGATGTTTGCAGAAAAATGATTATCTCCTAAAGAGGCTAACTGAATACAAATAAGGAGAAGATGCACACTTAAGCTAAGAATATGAAGCTTTAAGGACCTTGGACAATACGGTGGCTGAAACAGTTTGTAGTGTTGAAGTTGATCACGTTGACAACAATGCACTTCAATATCGAAGATTTGCAAGAAAGGATTAGATCCTCATCCTTCTTTGATCCTGCAAATAAAACACTCTCCACCACGTCTTTGAGATGATCTTCAATGAGAGTAATCTCTCCTTCTTCTTGAAGCTAAAAAAATTTAATCTTTTTCTCTCATATTCCTCTCCCCCTTACAAAGAAACATCTTCTCTCTTTTATAATAAGAGTGTATACAAATATGGAAAAAATATATCTTCATATCTTCGAAGAGGCTTTAATTTCTATGCTTAACCATAAAATTTAATGGTTCTTTTCCTTTTTAAGCATTATTGATTCCCATCATATTGAATTCTCGGGTTTAATGACATCTCTTACCTAGGATTATGGTGCTGGATTGATATCATGCCTTTAAATCCTGAAAAACCCATATTTAGACCATATAATATAATCTTTAGCCCGACGGTTTGGCTAACCGGGCAGAAGTGATAACTGTTACGTGTGATTAGGTGGGTGGTCATAGATAGTAACGGTGGATAGGGGTTATCTCCAGCAGTCATGGCCTTAGCCCCAGGTGGTTTCGATATGCTGCGTTCACATGGATTATCCATGCGGTCTCTACGTCGTTTATATCTATCGTTCCATACAATGATATCTATCGTATAACATTTCTCTGTTCACATGGAACCTTTCCCCGATGCGGTCTTCACTAACTCTGTGGTTTAATTGCTATGGTTGCATTAACCTGTTCATATGTAACACCAGTCACATGTTGAAACCAAACTGGACACGGTCCGGAACTTTGACACAACGTTCTGCTAACTTATATTTTCTGCTACAGTTTACAATAATTTGTTCACATGGATTTTCCATAGTCCCGACGCAGTTTCATAACTGTTCGGTCAGGATAACACTGTGTAGGTTTAAAACTTTAATATAAAGTTTTTGAACTTTAATACTCCGCTACCCTTAACCTTTTACACATATATAAATCATATGTGCTTTATGCCAAAAGGTTTTTGACATGTGGTTCAACCCATTTCATGACCTTGAATACTTTTAAACCTTAATATAAAGGTTTTTTACAACATATTTATATGCTTTGCGCCCAAAAGGTTTAAGACTTAGGTTTAGGGGTATAGGTTTTTTAATATATCTTAGGTGTATTTGCACCATGTATTTAATATCTTAGCGCTCGAATTTACCTTATGACTTTTGATTGTTCTTAGAACTAGGAATTTAGAAATTAGTCCTTTACCTTAGGATTTTCTTTTCCCTTAAGGTTTACAACTTGGACTTTATAATACCTTAGCCAGTTGAAAATTTTGTCTCCTTCAACAGTTTAGATCGATAGTGTTAAGACTTAGGATATTGTTTTTACTTAAGTCGTTATAATCATAGCTTGTTGTGTTTTTATGTCGCAGGTTGACATAATGACGTCCTTTTTTGACGACAGCTTTGACTTTGGAAGAATATCGATGCTGATGGTGAAGTCTTTGATAGTGACGTCGAAGCCTTTAAACTTGAGTCGATGATTCTTTTTTACACATTAACATCTTGTTCGAAACTCCTATTTTATTACATAATCAATAATTACTTATTTCAAAATGACCATCTTGGTCATTTTGTAATTTCGATACAAAATTTGAAAAATCCAAAATTGGATTAGTATATGTGTATAGTATTGTAAATATCTTAACGAGATCTATTATAAAGCCCCAACACACGGTATTATTGTCATGCTGGTTTTAATTTCGAGAAGGTTATTCATTATAAATACCGCAACAAGCTATGTTATAAAGATCCATAGGATGTATGTTTTGTTTTTAGCAGTTTGGCTAGTTATGTGTGTCATTGAACATCGAGGATAGTGTTCCCCTAAGGGGGATGGTTCTGTAACAACACTGGTGAAAATTAAATTTAAATGTAACATGTTGAGTTGGTTTAAGTACTTTCATCTTCAAGAAAGTAATGGAATGAAAGTTTCCTGTAGTTTCTTGTAATTTCTTAAAAGTGCCAATGAAAGTTTCCTATAATTTATTGTAATTTATTGTGATGTATTTTTAACTAATTTGATTAGATTATTATATAACTTTCTTATTTTTATGTTTCTAACAAATAAAAAAATAAAAAAAATAACGATAAAAGATACAAGAGGACAAAAAATCTAAGTTTCTATCCAGTGCCAAAACCTCTCCTCTTGAGAGGAAAACCCACAAGAATTCTTCTATTCTTATAAAATATTCAAATGATGAATTCCAAGATGTAAGAACCTTGTCAAATACCCATCCAAGGCCAGGTTAGCCTTCCGTCTTGATGAAATTTCCTTACACATATTCCAGCAACAAACTTTGACCTTCCAATAACAACTTCGACCCCAACAACTTCAACCACTTGGACCCCAATAACTTTTCCAACAAATTTGAACACCAAAAACTCTCTAGAAACTTCGAATTCTAGAAATTTTCCAACAAGTTCGACTTCTAAAAAATTTCTAGAAACTTTGTCCTCCAACAAATTTCTAGTAATTTTGACCTCCATCAACGTTTACCTGGTAGCTTCAGAATTTTGTTGCACTTAAGAGAGAGAGAGACCAAAAGACTTCAATTCTAGCTTTCTTCTCAAACTTCACTTTCGTTAGGGTTTCTTCCTTTTAGGAAAACTCTTTTTATTTCTTCTTCATATTCCTTGGATGTTTGATTCAATTCAATTCGAATGCCTCTTATATATAGGATTTTTAGAGGTAATATTGCCTCCATGAAGTCAAATTGACCTTTCCGTAATGTTCCTTTTTCAGGAATGTCAACAATCAGCAATCTATTCCAAATATTGACTGAAGGGGAATTTACCGGATGTATCACCTTCTCAAGGAAGTGTGAGATCCAAAGGCTATCTGGCCCTTTTCAGACTCTGTCTATAGAGCTGCTTGAAGAATCCCACTCAAAAGTGAGCTACAACAATATGCAAACACATACATGAGCATACCATGAAGAGAAAACGTTATATTATGAGTTGTGAGACTAGAAGATGAACATATAGCCAATAATAATGTTATAGAAGCAAAGGAGAGTACAAGTTTTGAGGAAACAACCTCTCAAGAAAGGCAATGCAAGCCTCAACAATACATGTATATGGAAATGAAAGAACACTGCAACTTCTGCATAAACCCAGACTATGAGGACGCAGTCTATGATAGAATTCTGCTACAAAATGATGTCAATACATGAATATGACAATATATCGCTCAAATAAAATAGGGAAGCAAAGCTCTAACCCTTGGAAACAATAATACATCAATCCTCTAAAGGATTGGCTGAAATATACAAAATGGAAAAATGCCAGAGTTGGTGGGTAGCTGCTGCAACTCAAATATGGATGTCAATAAAGAAGGCTGAAGATGATTAAAAATCTGAAGTATACCCTCTCTAATGGATCTCCTAAGTGGAAGGATGATCCTTACACTTGATATTTCACCCTCTAATCAGCTCTGCAAAACCCTGCAGCAAATGCACTATGAAAATAACGCAGTCACTGGAGAAAACTACGCTATAGGGGAAATGATATGAGTTGGCCTGATGCCAATATCTGAAAATAAGCTCCATGGTTTCCAAACTGATCCTCCAAAGGCAAGAAAGGCTCTCCCTCTGAAAAACAAGAAATGGAAGAGGTGTTGTGGAGTCTCCACTGCAACACTCTACAACACAGTATTATGATGTTGCAACAATAACGCTATCCTGGAGGAGGATGCTTTGGCCTTCAGCCAAGAGATGTGGAGAATGAATAACCAACCTCCAAGAGGCCTCTCAAGAAGGTGAGTAAATCCTAAAGAGGAGTTTCCCGACAATTCTTGCTAAACAACAAAGAATGCACAATGTCTGAATAGACATGAAATCATAAACATATGCATGAATGGCAATGGCTCTCCTCCTCTCCATATATAGAAAGTGAAGGATTTCCATGGGCCCTACTTCAAATTAGGGTTTCCCTTCCTCTAGAAGCTTCCCTCCTATGTTGTCCCATGTAGTGCTTTCCACCTCATATCCTACACTGGTTGACTTGGTCAAACGTCTTTGCAAATATCTCCTTTCACACATGAGGATGTGAAATCTGGTTCCATGGCTGATCCCTTTCCATACTAGAGGAATTTTATTTATGGTTTTATTATAATTGGGCCTCTCTACCGAATTATTCATCTCCTAAATGAATTTAGACAAAAATTAATGTTCCAATTTATTGAAGAAAAACTTGGAACATTACAGTCCTCCCCTCCCAAATGTTGCTTGTCCCCAAGAAACTGCAAGGATAGAAATCAAGAATATCCACTCAAGGCATGGAGTTTGAAATATAATGAGGAACATCTGCCCCATGTGAATCCTCCATCCCCAAGCAATCATCCAAAAAAAATGAGCCACCTCCCAACAAGGCAAATCCTGAAAATATTCTTCCACCTCAAGCTCCGGAGATGAAGGTGGGCTGGAAATCTGGACATGGTAAGAATCATAGCTTACCCCATGTTGTCATTCTCTCCACTCATGACAAGTGTAGAGTGTATGTTGATCCTAGGCTACAAAATTATTGCCCTCAAATCGCAAGGTGAAGAGCAATCCTCCAAAGAGTTCTCCTCAAACAATGAAGAATATGCTGGCCCAAAACAATCCATCCATGACGAATAGGACAAGATCATCATAGAGTGTCCCATTGAGAAGTTTTCTGCAATTCATACATGATAGTGCATGATGCAAAAAATATCTCAATAGGATACAACACAGTTCTACCCACTGCAACTTCAGAAAATTACATGGCAAGCAATGTACAAGATTCATCACATCTACTAAAAGATAGTAAATGGCTGAATGTAACAAAAATACAGGATCAAGCACTTTCCCATGGTTGTACAATGGATGAATATAAACCTCATGGCCCACCTCAAAAGGAAACAAACATGTGGCTGTGGTGGCCATATCTCCTCCTATGCTCCCATTAGAACATGTAGTGTAGAAAATGTGGGAATTCTCCCCACTCAAGGACACATCCATCTCATGTGTCTCTCTCATAATCATTATCCCTTTACAAATCTGATCTATATCATCATATTAAGTCATGATCAGCCATAAAATGAAGAAAATGGTGAAGGTTTCAAGTGATGCAAGAAGGTACCAACAACCTCCCAAGAAAGTACAACGCAGTTTTACAAGTTGCTGCTTGAGGAAAGTACAAAGAGAAATGTTTCTTTCTACATGGTCAATCATGCATGCGTTCATATGATACATGTTATAGTGTATAAAATTAGCATACATGTGATGATAAAACATTTTCCCAAGGCCACAAAAGAGATGGCTGCCTCCATCATGTAGATTGGCCCAATTAAACTCATGGAGCAATGTGACAAGCTTGCCCTCTTGTGAAGCAATGCACTGCAGAAGAATGGTAAGAGTGTGAAAATAAATGAAGGTATAAAAAAAATCCTCACCATATGCTGGAAGTAAGATGGTACATGGGTCCATAAGTGAGTCCTCCATAGTGTTTTGACATGCTAGGAATAAGAATGAACCATGTGCTACAAGAAGATAATCCTCCTCATGCTTGGAAACCCAAGTCAAGAAGAATATGCCATAGTGATAGATGTCTCTATCATCATTACCTCCTCTTTGTTCATCAAGTGCAATAGATATGAAATGATCCTAGGACCTGTGGGTTATGGATCCATCGCACTTCCGCTAGGCACATTTCATCCATAAGTCTCCGCTTCCAAGTGATAGTGCCGTGAGCTCATGCAAATAAGCTTCTGTCAATACAAAGCTCTGTTATTTGACATGCTCCTTGTCAAAGACTCCTCTAATAATGCTGAAAAAAATGTGGAATACCTCCCAAGTTTTAAGTGCTTCCAAGACATCATCAAATATCAAGGAGATAATTCCATCTCCTCCTCCTGCAACATCATGCAAAGTGTGAGAGAAAACCTCCTCTTTCTCTCCCAAAAACAAGAAAAGCAACAAAAGATTTTGCTACCTCCTCATACTTCCATCATACAACTCATATGATGAAGGCATAATGAATGATATGAGTAACACATCAACACCATGCATCCATACTCTATGCTACTCAATGATGCAAGTATCCTGCCTCCTACTCTTAGGAAGAGCATTTTCCAAGTGATGGCTAAACTACTTCAAGAGTAACCAGCGCAGCCAAGCCTCCTGCTATCTGCTATCATAGATTTGAAAGTAGCCTCCAAGCTCCTTGCTCATCAACCACATCCACACAATCACTTTTGGATCCCTCCTTCTTCCCCTCATCTTGGTACTCCTCCCATGAGGGCTACCATACTCCCAAATCAAATTCCTTTCTTTGCACTTCATGGGATTTTGAAATGCAAGCTTCTCAAGGATTAATGAGACCTTATCAAGACCCAAATAGGTGGTAGGAAAAAACCTCCCATCATGATGTGTATGGCTCAAGGAATGTCCAACACAAGCATGAGAGATGTTATCCATCTTAAGATGTCCTTCATCTTCTATCTTCTCATGTGAGAAAGGAAGAAAATATTTGCACTCCATGGTGTGTCGAAGTGCACCTTTGATGAGATCTCTCCTTGAGACCTCCCTCTCATCAATAGTTTTCCAAAACCAATGAGGTCTTGGATCTAAAAGTAGAGGTTTCTCTTTGAGCTGAGAGGAGCTCATTGAGAAAGTGTTATCTTGAAGGGAGAAAGGGTTTCTCACTGCAAGATGTCTACATCATCCTTCAAGGCTTCAAACCCCAACCTCCAATGTGATGTACAATCCAACAATGGCTCATGAGAGTGATGGTTTTATTCTCCTTGAATGTTGCCATGTTGCACAGCGCAGTGCAACCAAGTTTCTCTATGATAGCAGTGGGATTTGACCCTTGGTCATCCAAAAGTAAACTTCCACAATTTTCAAAAGAAGTTGCAGCAACAATAGATTGTGGAAATTATTTCATACCTTGATGTGCATTTCGAACTTCTTGTAGGGCTGCAAGAGTTCCTTCCTCAAAAGTGTTGGCTACCCCAACTCTTGATGTATGTGGCTGCTCCTCCATGAGTGTGACAATGTTATCACAAGGCTCCTCAAGTGGTGATGTGATCTTTTCTTTCTTTTCCCCTTCATCATAGAAGGTTTTGATCAACCCTTGGATGAACTTTGAAAAAAATTTCACCCCTTCATGGCTCAAGTTGCTACTCCACCAATCATAGGCTTCACCCTTCAAGTGCAGCGCTGAGATTTCAATAGTTTAATTCTCTATCACAGGATGTATAAAGAATAATTGTACCAACTCTTTCACCCAAGTTCTTGCAGTAGATGACCCATCAAAGGTAGACAATAGAAATATATTGCCTTTGATTTCTTTTCTACTACATGGTCTCTTCTCTTCCTTCAGCTGGATGAAATGAGGAAAATCCAGAGTCTCCTTGAAGGCTCTAGGTTGAGATCTATACTCAACAAGGTAATCACTTATAATTTGATAATCCAAGTGTCTTCCATGCTCAATGTCTTCTTCTTGATGAGAATAGCAAGTGCATGGTACTTCCTCTTCTTCTTCTTCAATCTTCTTGACCTCCTTGGAGAGGTCTCCTTTGGATCTGAAAATAGATGAGAATAAACTCATCTTCTTCAAAATTCTGATCTTCTTGGGCTTAGACTCACAGGCTGAGCCAAGAAAGATGCTTTGATACCATTGTAATGTTCCTTTTTCAGGAATGTCAGCAATCAACAATCTATTCCAGAGATTGAATGAAGGGGTGTTTACTGGATGTATCACCTTCTTAAGGAAGTGTGAGATCCGAAGGCTATCTGGCCCTTTTCAGACTCTGTCTATAGAGCTGCTTGAAGAATCCCACTCAAAAGTGAGCTATAGAAACATGCAAACACATACATGAGCATACCATGAAGATACAATGTTATATTATGAGCTGTGAGACAAGAAGATGAACATATAGCCAAGAATAATGTTACAGTAGAAAAAGTGTGTACAGGTCTTGAGGAAACAACCTCTCAAGAAAGGCAATGCAAGCCTCAACAATACATGTACATGGAAATGAAAGAACACTGCTTCTTCTGCATAAACCTAGACTATGAGGACGCAGTCTATGAGAGAATGCTGCTGAAAAATGATGTCAATACATGAATATGACAATATATGGCTCAAATACAATAGGGGATAAAAGCTCTAACCCTTGGAAACAATAATATATCAATCCTCTAAAGGATTGGCTAAAATATACAAAATGACAAAATTCTAGAGTTGTGGGCCAACTGTTGCAACTCAAATCTGGAACTAAATAGAGAAGGCTGAAGATGATGAAAAATCTGAATTAGACCCTCTCCAATGGATCTCCTAAGTGGAAGGCTAATCCTTACACTTGAGATCTCACCCTCCAATCAACTCTACAAAACCCCGCAGCAAATGCACTATGAAAACAACACAGTCACTTGAGAAAACTACACTGTAGGGGAAATGATATGAGTTGGCCTAATGCCAAGATATGAAAATAAGCTCCAAGGCTTTCAAACTAATCCTCCAAAGGCAAGAAAGGCTCTCCCTCTGAAAAACAAGCAATGGAAGAGGTGTTGTGGAGTCTCCACTACAACACCCTACCACACAGTATTATGTTGATGCAGCAATAACGCTTTCCTGGAGGAGGATGCTTTGGCCTTCAGCCAAGAGATGTGTATAATGAAGAACCAACCTTCAAGAGGCCTCTCAAGAAGGTGAGGAAATCCTAAATAGGAGTTTCCCGACAATTCTTGCTAAACAACAAAGAATGCACAATGTTTGAATAGTCATGAAATCATAAACATACACATGAATGGAAATGGCTCTCCTCCTCTCCATATATAGCAAGTGAAGGCTTTCCATGGGCCCTACTTTGAATTAGGGTTTCCCTTCCTCTAGAAGCTTCCCTCCTACGTTGTCCCATGTAGTGCTTTCCACCTCATATCCTGCGTTGGTTGACTTGGTCAAACCTCTTTGTGAATATCTCCTTTCACACATGAGGGTGTGAAATTTGGTTCCATGGCTGATCAATTTCCATACTAGAGGGATTTTATTTATTTTCTTATTATAATTGGGCCTCTTTACCCAATTATTCATCTCCTAAATGAATTTAGACAAAAATTAATGTTCCAATTTATTGAAGAAATATTTGGAACATTACAATTTCCTATAGGCCGACTTGTTGAAAATCATTGAAAAGGTTTTGGAGGGTATTTTATGACTCAAATATTTTTTTTTACATAATATAAGATTCCCAAATGGGTCTTACATGCATGACGATGAATCGTTTGACTTCATAATTTTATGACAAACCTAAAGGCACTCAGTGGGTGCTTGACCTATAAATAAATCCATCTTGAGCATGAAACCCATTTATCAAGAATAAAAATAATAAATTCAATTTCTCATTAATATCAAATATATAAAATCATGATTACAATAGAGATTATAAAGGCAGAACCTAGGCAGATATTTCAACAAAGTTGTCCCTTTACACTCTCTCAAGAGCTTATCTCTATACAAGATCATAAAAATATCCTAACAAAACTAACAAATGGAACATCTACATCCATCAACTCAGAACCAGCTAATATATCGTGTTAACACTTGAAATTATTACAAAGTTCCATTTGTTTAATAATACCAGCTCAAAACAACAAGTACTAACCTAGATTCTCCTACAATTTCGACACATATTAACACTAAAAATATATTATTCCAAACTTATAAAAATTATATTTGAGGGAAATTCCTTTCCGTTTGAGAATTCCCTATCCCCCTTAATTTCTATCAAAATAAAATGAATTTCCTAGGGGTGGACGCTTCTACATCATTTTTGTAACATACCACCATTTAACCCATAGCCCATACTAAGGGTAGAAGAGGGTGTCACTATCATTGACCCGATCTCCAATTTCTTATTATGAAATTGGGTTATAAGAGTTTTACTTTTCGAAAATCCTCAAAAAAAATATGTCACCATTGTATCAAGCGTGTAGAGATTTTTCTAGTGGTATAAAATTTAATTAAACCTTACATACAGATAAAAAGTTATAGCCATTTTAATTTTGGCCCTAAAAATTAAACCAACTCATCATGGTCTACCAGATGGTAGTTGCGTGGAATCCAATGTGGTCACTCCAGCACTCATGTATAACTCCATCTGGAAGGTTAAAACACACATTGAGACTTTATTGCAGTCGTTGTCGGTCCCCATCACCATATCCGATGAACCACATTACAAAGCCCCAACTATTGTGCCCCAACCAAGCAGACATACCACTTGCCTAGGCCCCAACTATCTTTGGATTGAAATTCTGTTAGACACTACCTCTGAGTTGAATTGTCTAACTTACGAATAGTGGGCCTTGCCATGACTTAGGATTTATTTTAATTTTCTTAGAATTAGATTTTTTTCAACCTTTTTTACTTATAATTTCTCCTAGGTTGCACAAACTATAATTATTCATATTTTGTTTGTGTCTTTAAAAATGAATCTTGCTTCCCATAAAATCAAGGATCAAAATGCAGGATATTCCAGGCCACTCAAGGCATACCTTGGACATGAAGTAAATTAACCAGTGTGCCTACTCTTTTAGCTAAATTTTTTGAAGCACATCATAATAGTCAATTACCATATTTTCTAGCCAACAATAAACTCAGGCCATTGAAATGTGCATATATCATACATATTTCAGATAAAAAATATAACCATAGGGAAAATTACTATGTTACCAAAGACATGAGAATATGTAAATTTCACTCATTAAGAGCATATCAATAGCAAAAAGCACATAAACAAGAGATAAAGGAAATACATACAAACAGACTATGGCCATCAAATTCAACAAATCAACATAGATTGTTTTTCAGGATCATACCAACACAAATGTTCACATATTTATGAGGAGTAGAAATTAATTAGATTCAAGCTCATCAAAAAAATACAAGAATTAGCCATTCCTCATAAAATTTACACAATGAATCAACGTTCCATATACCTACAATAAATCTCATTCCTCGACATTACCATAAGCATTCAAGTAGTACAATCAACATGTACATAACATTCAAATATATATAAGAGCATAATTGAACACTTATCTTATAAGGATTTTTTCCAAATCATATTGGGACTTCAATTCTCCACCCAAGTTTAGATTGAAGTAAACTATAGTCTTTCTTTCAACCAAACACCCTTGAGTCAGATTCATATCTTGAAAAGTAATGCTTTCAGGGAGTTAACTAATGTTTTTAGCTGGAAGAAGGAGTCCAAATACTAATCGATCTCAACCCACTAGATAATTGAAGGGAATTTTGGACACTATTGCATCTCCACCCTTCTACTACGATAGTGAATCAAGAGACTTGTCCACCTCCACCCTCAGCAAATACAGGGAAATCCATAGAATGTACCACCTCTACCCTTAAACCAATACAAGGAATATAGAGGTTGTACCAACTCCACCTTAAACCAATTCCCTTAATAGCTCCAATCTGAACAAAAAATCCATAGCTCATTGAGAGGAACTAGGGAGAATACATTCAATGGATCCACCCTACACTAAGAATCCAGATCACATAGAATGAATTTTTCATCCTACAACTAAGAAAATATGGTTCTAGGACACTCTTTGACCAAGAATATAAAGAGACAGGGCCTCCACCAAAACTATGGAATCCAGAGAACCATTGTCCTTCACCTGAGAGCTGCCCATGCCACTCTTCTACTTATCAAAACCGAAAAGTTAATACTCTTTAGAATTTCACCTATGTTATTCTCCTCTTCCATTTCCCCTATATGGTATGTTGCATTTCCGTTCTTTATAATATCAATGCTCAAACTTCTTAAATTACTTCTTTCATCATTATGAAAAGAACATGTCTATTCGTGTGTTGAGCCCTCTTTCATTTGGAATCTCCACCCCCATTTTCCCTATAACCCATTTTTCTCCCTTTCCCAAACCCACCATCCTTTCCATGATGGTCATTCTAACTGCTTTTGTACTGGTCTATGGTCATGGTCTTCTCCTCTAATTTCATGTACCATATATATTAGTTTCTTTTTCTCCCCACTACTTAACCAGTTCTGCCATATATCAATTATTTTTATTTTCAGTCACCATCATAATTATCCTATATGGGTTATGCTATCGCATATGACTAAGCTCTAACTTCCTAAGAACCTCCTGCCCTGAAGCTTTGACCTTTTAGAGCTTTTTTAAAATTTTACACATGGCTAGCCCCATATGCATTAATAATGGGGGCTGACATGATATCCACTTGTAACATGGTGGTCAACATGGTAGGTCAACTTGTAAGTGATATAAATTTTTCTTACGAGCTTTGAGAACTAGTGGGTGTTGCACAAGTGAGATTTTTTTACCCAAAAGAAATGTTTAATTCCTAAAAATGGCTCTCACAGGTTTTAGACCACATATTTCCAAACTGGGACACATCGATAAAATTGACCATGCAAATTGATTCCTCTAATTCTTCCACTATAGCATTGAGATAATCCAATTCATACTAGGGGAAATTATAAATGATAAATAGTATTCTGAGTCCTAAAGTACATGTGAATGAATTCAAAATTTGAAGAAACTTACTCCTTAAAGGATAGTAAAACTATGAGAGTATTGAAAAATAAGTATAAATAAATGTGTATTTTAATAAATAAATCATGATAGCCTATTACAATTCTCATAACCATGGAAAACATAGAATGATAAGATGAGTATAAAAGAGAAATAAATAGAGATATAAAGTGAATATGTGGAAGTTTCTCAAACAAGTGTAAGAAATCAACTAGAACATGATGAGATATTTTGGAACTAGGGAATTATAGTATGATAGAATATCTTTGCACTCTAGCAATATATTATAACTAAATATCCAAATGGTAAGTGGTTTAGGAATCATGTAAGTCATGTGTGGAAAAGGCTTCTTATGTGGCAATAAAAACACACTATGTAGACTAATGAGAAAACACCTAGGATAAAGTGTATGAAGAAGTGTTGTGAGAAAAATAAACTGTGTAGACTAATGAGAAAACACCTAACATAAAGTGTATGAATAAATGTTGTAAGAATTTATATAATGAATATTTAATAAGGATTATGGAAAGTTGAAAAAATAAGTGAGAATCAACTAAGGGAACTCACATAAATATGATGACCCCAATCATGGAAATGGGGACACCAAAAACAAATGACCGCATGAATGTTTGTTCTTTCCTAGGAATGTGAATCTGTCCCTAGGTGTCTAGGCTCAACAATGCCTATGGTTCCAACTATGATGATATCTTGGCATGGCTTAGAAGTGTGTGTGCATTCTTAGAAAATGTCATTATGAAAATTTAAAACCCTATTTTTGTACATAGAGAGGTGAAGGAAGCAACTTCACCAGGGTACTGAATGGGATCACTAGCAGTGAAGCAACGCTTGTGTTCCTATAGTGACTCTGGTGGGGTATTAAACATGCATGTTCATAGTGGAGAAAAAATATAGATGGAACTGAAACTCTAACCATTTAAAACTCGCACATACATACTACCCTTCTTCCATATCGAAAAAATTGTGGTAATATTCATAAATATGTTTAGCTCATAAAGGGGGAGAAAGAGGCTACATATATAGCTAGATTGAATGAGGAGCATGAGGTGATATACAAAATTAATCAATACTTCTTGAAAGAATAGACCTTGTGCATAAATTTAAACCCAAGAAAAGAACAAGAAGTTCCTCTAGTGTGTCCCAAATTTTGTCCCTATGACAAACACCCTCTAAACTTTTTCCTACACTTGAATTTTGGAGCCTCCTTGTGATATTATGATATCCATTTCAAGTTTTCCATTATCCCATCATTATTGATTGATTTTTTTCTAAATGGTAAAGTATTGTTCTAGGAATCTAAGTGTCAAAACAAATTTGTTACAAATTCTTATCCTTTTGATGCATTCTCAAGCACACGCTATTCTGGCAAGCTAAATAGTCAATGTTTACCCTTGAAGACAAGCACTGCGTAGTCTTTAAGAGTGTTTCTTATGAAATCTTTGGAAGTATTTCATGTGTTGTCACTAGAGTCAATGACTTCAAAACTCCAAATGATAGTGACTGCACAATCCTTGCTGACAATTACTATGTTATTCATAAAGACAGTGATTGTAAAATCCATAAGGAAAATTAGCGCACAATTTCATTTAATAATATCCCTCACACTTATTTGCAAGTGTACCATCATCCTGGTGAGTTTTCTCAACTATATCTTTTACACAAATTTCTCTTTAACAATTTTCGCTTCCACTTTTGTGAATGTCGTTTTTTCTTTCTTTCACTTTCTCAAATGTTTATTTTTATTCTTTTATCTTTCACATGGTCACTTTTACTTTCTTTAGCTTTCGTAAGTGTCATTTTCACTTATTCCTACTCTTGAAAGTGTCATTTTTTATTGTTTCCAATCTTGTATGTGTTACACACTAGTGCACCACAAGAGGAATCTCTATAGAACTCTCCTGCATAAGCAAATATTATATATTATAAGTATAATTTCTAGACACTCTTAGAAAACTTAGCGCACTTTCTAGCCACATTCAACATGTGTGTCATAATTCTTTTTCATACTGTCCTAAATCTATGTTTCAAGTGTTGCATTTGGAGGTAAGTGTAGTTTTGATATAATTTCAGTGGATGCATGTTGATTTTGGGTGTTAAGTGTTTCATTGTCATGTGGTTGATCATTATGTGTGTGTGATCATATTTAAGCCTTGATCATGCTCCAGTATTATTCTTCTACTTTACTGATCCAACACTTAATCAATTATTGAG
Organism: Pinus albicaulis; assembly: GCA_034641835.2. Classification (NCBI taxonomy): domain Eukaryota; kingdom Viridiplantae; phylum Streptophyta; class Pinopsida; order Pinales; family Pinaceae; genus Pinus; species Pinus albicaulis. The sequence continues at coordinate 202,060,536 of CM076573.1, read as the reverse complement.
TTTTATTGGCTTTGAAAATCGCTCAACCAACTACCAATCCTCTTGGCTTATTGAACTATGAACTATAGAATTAGAATTCCTGGTTGGACATCCTTTCCTCATGGAAATACACATTGCGCAGTTAGTGCCTCTAAGAACTACGCATTGAGTAATGTCATTATCTAGTCCCTGCCTCTTGGACTTGATCAAATGAAAAATATACCTAGCTAGGCCCACACTGCGCACTACACATTTTCAACAACCATTCAAGCCTTGTATCAGTCCTTGAATTTCTCAATTGTGTAATCAACTATCTCAATCCTTCCAAAAATACACATTATGTAATCATAGTGATAAAATGTACCTCACTTCATCTGTCACTCCCTCAACTAAAAAATATTTCCTTCGTCTCCCTCGATCACTACACATTTTGAAACCATAGCGATTAAAACTTCTTCACCGCCTCTTGTTTCTGTGTACTTTGTAATCCCTTAGCCTTCTCCTCAATCCTGCAATCTGTCTTGGCTTTATAAGTGAGTTTCATAAGAAGAAAATTAGATTTGTATCTTTTTTTACAGACCTTGCCTTGTCTGACTTAACTTCATTTACAGGTGTACCATCTCACTATGGAAAGGTGATGCTAAAGGAATATTCCAAGTATGAGTTACAAGAGAACACTTACGAAGAAGGAGAGGAAGGAAAAACCATCATGAAGGACGTGAAATAGCATTGAACCAGCACAAAAGAGGTGGAAACGCATGCTGAAATGGAAGGTTTCAACACTCATCTAAACCATTTGGATGGTGAAGATAAAGAACAACAAAATATCCATCATGAATAATTTACATTTATACTAGCTAGGAGAAGACCTTGGCACTGATGAAATGAAGTTTTAAGTCACCACCACCAAGTCATGGATTCTCATAGTGTCATTACAAAGTCATATGAGCTAATTTTCTTTGCCACATTACATGTGTAATGTAATTATGTAATTTCCAAAAATCATAAAAGCTAAAAATTGTGGAATCCCAATGGTCCCACATGGAATGTGAAAACTCACTAGAAAGTTTGAAAGTCATGTAGATACTCAAACATCACATAGGAATTTGAAAGAGTCATCGTAGAACCTGAAGAGTCATGATGGAGGTCAAAAGTGATATCATAGGTGGAGAGTCATCTCATTTGTTATAAATATACCCTCATAGCTCAAGACAACGAACTTTAGACTTTTCACCTAGGATTCTCTGGCTTGGCACAAGAGAGAAGATCTTTCTTTGGAGGATAAATTGGTGACTTAATGTTTCACTATTGGTGCTATTGTGGTAGCACTATAATTGTATATCTTGGGACTTTCACTTAATATATGAAGTGGTTAGAGCTTTCGCACTTTAATGCATATGTCGTGAATGATTATGAGACTATGTTTTCATTATTTTTGGTGCATGTTTATGTTTACACATACTAATGAAAATGAACTATTTCATTTTTTTGGCATGTATCCTATTGAATGTGCATTGTTTTGATTTTATGGTTTTTTTCATCTTCTGAGCTAATTTGTGAGTTAATAAATTATTATTTCATGCTCTTTTGTGACTCTTTTAGGATAGTACTAATACTTTTATTCTAGAGTCTCACTCTCTTTTTTGCCTTATGTCAAAGTACCTTATATACATTGCAATTGTATGTCTCACAGTGTCAACTTACGTTCTTTTTTCAAGGATTATGAATTCTTATATGTGTGTGCATGTGTGTACGTGTTATTTTTAGCGAAAATATACTATGTAAGTAGATTTTATTCCTTATGGGATAACTAAGGAATATCCTCGAGTATGTAAATTTAGGTCATGATTATTTTATATGGTATAGTGAAAGGATTTTTTTAATACATTTGGGCATTTACCACATAGGGATGGCATAGTTCATAGACCTTCACTATGAAACTCATTATTTTTATTTTATTTAAATGCTATTAACGGATATGACAAGAGAAATTTTGTTCTTTTTATTAAAAAAATTACAAATGTTTTTTTTCTTTTTCTCTTTTTTTAAGAAAAAAAGGAAAGTCATTAGCTTTGTCTTTTTTAGAGTCATGTTTATGATTGTGTTTATATTAAAATATATTCTTATAATAGTTTTTCATATGATTACATTTTCCATAAGTAGTAATAATAGTAGTCTAATTTTAAGGTTGCAAGAAGATAAACACCAAATGAGATTATTGAGATCACATGCCTAATCCATGAGGTTATGGAAAAGGTAAAGACTTTCCCCAAAATCTTTCAAAAATCCTTGAAAGAAATTATTTCTAATTTAGATTTTTGAGGAAAAATCTAAATCCCCCAATGATGAGGAAAGTAGTTGGGAAGAGGTAAAAATCTGGAAAAGCTGGAAAAGCAGAAAGCAGCTTTAAAGTCCCTAAACAAGGAAAGCCTAGGCAAACAGGAATAGAAGCATCCTAAAATTCTGGACGCAGAATTGGAAACAGGCTTGGGGGAAGGCATAACTTAAATAAGCTGCTCCAGAACAAATTGAAGTTAGTCTGTTCTTGGAGGATCTCAGCTCGGGAGTGAGTTCTGGAGATAGACGAACTCTACGATTGGGAGGACTGGTCATAGTATCGGTATGTATGCATAATTTTGGAAATTAATTTCAGGTTGTATTCAGCATATCAGGGTTATAGGAATTGTTATGTTATAATTTCTTATGCAAATTTTAGATTGACTGTCTGTTCAATACCTTATGCAATTACAAACTTGATATAATAGCTGAAAATTCAGTATGTTACTAGTAGGGAGAAAGTTAAATAGAAACCAATGGTTTGGTTCTGGGGATTTGTATCCTGCCGTAATGAAGGTTAGAGATGATAAGTCAATCTGAATGTCTAATATAATATAAAAATTAAAGTTGTAGCTTGTGGTGTTTGGAAGGAAGAGCTTAGTTGTTGTGTTGTATAAACAGAACATTTTAATAAAACTGTAGCCAAAAACAGCAAGTAGGAAGCAAGTAAACCTGTGATAGCAGTATGGATTTCAGTATAACAGCTATACTACAATGGCAAGAATTGTAGAATTAAGAATTTAAACTGTTCTATTACCTAGAAGCCTAAACATATGAAAATAGAAGTTAAATCCTAACTAAGGATGAGGACTGAAAATAGGGAGTCTAAAATATCAAATTTGGGTTCTTCCATTTGATTGAAGGAAAATTATCTATATCCTATCTTTCCAAGGGAAGAGTTTAATATGCACCAGAATTACAAATATGCTGAATATTTATAACAATAATATAAGGGAAGAGTCCTATTGAAAATCTACTTATGTGTGATAAAAGTATATGTAAGAGAAAATTGTAAGCCTATTTAAAATACTGGGAAAAGAGCATCTATTCACCTTCAATATAAACTGCCGTAAAAGTAGTTGAAGCAAAGGAAGAAGTTAAATGAATATATGTAGAGGTATATATGTATATACCTATACATAGTTGCTAAAACTCTATAACTATAGATGCTGGAAAGTCTATAAAGCTTGCTAACTAGAAAGTTAGAGGAAGGTCATATTGGTCAGTTAGAGTTGAACACAACTCTGAAGAACCGACCTGAGAAATACAAACCAGTATATATATATATATATATATATATATATATATATATAAGTCGACTAGATTGACTGATAAGAATTGAGGTCAAATTCTTATAATCGCATGACTGCCTGTAATTACCAAAGAGAAATTAAATACTGGGTAAAAGTATGAATTTGTAATTGGTTCAACAGAAAATTTTTGAATGGTATCAGGTGCATAAAGTAGAGTATATCTGAGTTAATGTTATGTGGATAAGAAGCTGCGTATGGGAGACGTGACGGTATCGGAGCCCAAGTTGAGAAAACTGGGCAAGTTATGTGCTCACAAAGAAACAATAAGTTGTTATAAATTTTATGAATATTATGCTATAATGAAAATATAGCATTGGAATCCCTTGATAAAGATTCCTTTTTCATCACCTAACTTGATTTTGGGTTCTGAAAATGAAACCTTCTGTGCTTGTGTGTCTCTGTTTTCTGTTTAGCTGTTTGGTCTTGTTAAGTGAGATTGGAGACCATAGAAGAAAGCTTGGCTGTGAACGAGGGTTTTTAAAAATTAGGAAATTGTTTTTTTTGCATTTTGAGGTTGTTTAAGATCAGTATCCTCCTAGCATGCCCATCATATATATCAAATAAGGAAAGCCAAACCACCATTTAGGTTATGCCACTTTTTATGTTTCCTCACTGTAAAGTAAAACAAAGGAATGGTATGTAGTTAGAACATTTTTTAAGACCAATCAAAAGAGAATTGAATGGCAGTGGACATTTATAGATCTTATATAATGGTTGTAAATTCCTTTCTTATTTTACAGTCCATTTTCTGGATTGATACAAAATTTTCTTTCATTCAATGCCAGGATATAGTGTCTAACAACATCTGAAACTATGCTTTAGAATTGTAACCTTGGCCATTGTATTTTTTAATAAACATAACTGGGAAATGAGATAAGTACCAAGTAACATATAAAAGAAGTTCTATGCAAAAAAAAAAGAATCCATATGACTCTAATTCGATGCCACGAAATGATAAGCCGGCGCCGAGAAATGCATGAATAAGTTAACCATGGCATCATTGAGAGGTATCGAGTTCGAAACCTCTATCGTGTATATTAAAGAAAAAGAATGACATCAAATGTCAGAAATCGTAGAACGATGCCGGGGTCTTAGAAAAAAAAAAAAAAAATCTTTAGAAACAATAGAAATGGATAGTTGTATTATCCAAACATGAAGTATGGTATGGGTGGTGATACTTTGTTAAAAAAAAAAACTGTTGTAGTTAGAACTTTAATATTTTAAGTAAATCAATAAATCTTGGAAGAAAAAGAAGAAAAGGGTTGTTGCAAAGGATTTATATTTTGAAATCGTATTAGGGGGATATAAATAGAAAAAAACAAGGCAGTTTCAGTTAAAGAAGGAAATTACTTTATTTCATTAAAGAAACTGAAATAAACTGTATTCCATTCAAGAATTAGTAAACGGAAATTTACGAGCTATTGTAGAGAAGAATAAGCTAGTTTCAAAGATATATAGATATCAACTTATACCTTTAAAAAAAAACCAGAGATGCGGAAAAATAAATAATTGAATAAGGGGGAAGTCATTGTCCCAATGAATATTATTAAAATTTCTGCCAGAAACAAAAACTGTCACAATACTTGTAACCATTGATTTTTGACATTCGGCATTTCATCAAATCGAATGAAATGGTTCTCGCAAATTCTGTCCATCGGAGAAATGGTTCTCGCAAATTTTGGCCATCAGAGTAAGCTGGTCGAGAAGGCTAAGTATTATCAACCTGTAATGCAAAATGAAACTGGTTAATAGGCCTCCTCAGAAGGAGGGGAAGAAACATTTTATAAGTAAGCTCACAAGAAAAAAATTTCACCTGTAAGAAAAATCTGAAAAACAAAAGTTAGAAAAAGTAAATTTATGTGAAACGAAATTAGAAAAAAAGGAAGAAAAATCAGAGATAAAGCCTCTTATAAAAAAAAAAAAAAAAAAAAAAACAAAAAAACATATATATCATTGAAAGAAAAGTCACTCATAGACGAGCAGCAATACTCAAAACCATATTGGAAAATCGTCATAGAGTTTGAAGAGTTAGTATGTATCAGTCTATTTAGATATATAAAAAAAAAGGGGGGGATGCTGGCACCGAAATAGTAGAGATTTCGGATTTATTTCTTTTTACCTGAAACAAAAATAACAAGGAAAAGTAAGAAATATTAAAAATAATATGGTGTCATGTAAGAAAATGAAATAAGGACGCATGACAAATATTTTTGAGTTATTGAAATGGGCCAAATGCGAAGTATCTTACAGGTTTTGCATAAGAGTACTTACTGAGCATGAAAAAAGATCATGAGACATAAGACCGTGTATTCTGCCCAAGTTTCATCGATTTCCTTTGTGAAATATACAGAAGCCAATCTCGTGAAAAAAAAAATGAGTAAATTGCTCGAGTAATAGAAGTAATTAATCTTATTCACAGGAATGAAATGAAAGGCCGCAACCAGGACTGGTTTCCCTAGTGTCAATTATAAGGAAGTCACAGCCTGCTAAGAAAAACACCAAAGAATTCACAAAGGAAAAATACAGCCATAATTTGAGCCTTAAAACGAATTCAAATTTAAATATTAAATGGATTTAGGTAGAGATAGCACTTACCAGTGAATAAATGGGTGTGAGCATTAAGCTGAAACTAGTGCAATAGACGAAATCCATGATTTACATTCAATAACAAATACAGAGAAAAATTTCCGAACTGTAGAGCGAACCAAGAAGTGATGAGGAGGGCAGAGCAAAAATTAATAGAAACCGGAATAGAAAACCCTAACTCGAGCCACCTTACATTTGGCATTCATCCATTGGTTTTCTATTAGATCGACGCTAAATTCTGAAGACCTGACATAGATCAATTACTATTAACAGCGCCATGTACAATTATGGTTGAAAGAATTAAAACGTAGGCCAAATCAGAGGTATGGGCCAATAAAGTATAATTGTTTATGTGACTCGATGCAAATGTAAGATTTGGAAAATCGAATACTTTTCTATCATCTGTACTAGTGTGGGGAAAAGAGAAAAATGTTATTAATGCTTGTCAATTGGCGCAAACCACTAAAATATCTGAATTCGAATTCAGTTTCACCAGAATTCGATTGGTAAGGAATATGAAACTGAGACTTTCGTTTATATTAAATGGAAATTTAGTCAACCAAAATGGGTTGGAAACCTTAGTGGAAAGGTTTTATTTTTAGATGTCATATTTCGGTTATTGTTACAGAAAATTTAATGCGTAAAGGAGGAAGTGGAATTTAAATAAATATATATATAATATGGGTTTCATCTTGGAAATATTTAGTTATAAGATATTAGAGGTATAATGTAAAACAATATTAAAAGATAAAGGAGATATGAGATGGCATATTTTAAAAAAAAAAATGTTTGGTTATAAAAACCCTAAACTATAGTAGCCCTACAATTGTCATTATCTGACCATTTCATGTGGGGATCGATGAGCTGCGGCAAAGCCTTAGAACTTAAACGCTTTACCTCTGAAATTATGATAAAAGACTATGTGTCATCCGTAACTGGAATCGTTGCTCAGTACGAAAGGATGTACACAAAGCTCAATGGATTCATAAGTCCGGTTATACTTGGTTGAAATAAATTAAACATACGGATTGGAGTGACCTATGAGACAGTGCATTAAATTTCTTGTCCTTTGAGGATGTGATGTAATTGGATAAAAAAAAAAAATTAAATTTCTTGATCATAATTTCAGCCTTGCGGGTAAGTGATTGTAATATTTAAGAAAAGGGGATAATAAGTAAGTAATATAATGAAGAAATCATAAATATAAAGGTCACAGGAAGGCAAAATATTTATGTATTTTGAATGGCAACAAATGTACAAAAAGGTAACGAAACCCATTAGCATTATATTGTATTGTTTATTATATAATATTTTCTATTGTAAATTTTATTTATAATTGTGGAATTTTGTATTAAATGTATATTTTGTTATATATGTGTCAAAGTATTAAAAAAAAAAAAAATTCGTGGGAAAAGTATAGGGACACTATTATGGTGGTGAGGCAATCAAAAATAAAATTCACATCATAAGTTCATTATGAATTTATATTCATAAGTGGAAAAAGGGGAAAACTTATTCCCTAGTGGTTAAGAGAAAACAAATTGTTTAAAAAAAAAAAAAAAAAATTCGAAGTGGGAAATGTTTCATCTATTACCTTTTTACAAATTGTAGATATGGTGATTTAGTTATAAGTTATAAAGTTAATTTTTTTGGAGTTGTATGAATATGTATACATGATAAATTATTTCGGTCAATAAAATTCAAACTTTATACCCACAAGATTAAGGGAGAAAAACTAATTCACTAGGGAATATTAAAAGTGAATTCACCTTAAAAGTTTACTAGAAAAGTGGAATGACATATTTTACCATATGGCTGGAATATTATTACTCTAATTATGGTGAAAGGAGTAATAAACACTACTCAGGTAGAAAAATTGGATGTTGGTAATTGGTAAAGTTACCAGGATGATTTTTGAAGTCATGGATATTTAAGTCATGACTAAAGTATTTTGTAAATCAGTTCATGTGCATGGAAAATAATGAAGTGGTAAGCTTAAGTACGAGTTATAAATAAGGTTTAAATAGTTGATTAAATAATTGATTGGTTTATAAATTTATGGACTCATTACATTGAGTTATGAATGAATGAAGGGATAAATCCATTTTTCCCATGTCAGTTAATTAAGGTAGAATTGAAAACCTAAATTTTTTTTTTTTTTTAATCCATGGGAAAATAATTATGAAAATTATCATGCATGGATAAGAATCCAACGGAGCACAATTAATTTCCTATATATATTATACTCCATTTATCAAGTGAACCATGGGTTTAGGTTGTAATTGGTCTTTATTAAAAACCATGTGTTGTTTATATAAACTATGGGTTGATTTCTAATGATTAGTGAAATTCACATAGATATAATTGGTGAATAATCATTGGAATTAGTAAAGCATGAAAATACAATTAAAAATAAATGTATAAGTTATGGTGACTCTTTAAAGAAAAGGGGAAAATTGTGCCAAACTCATTTTGATGTATTCTTGGGAATGTAACGAATTATAGTAATAGATTACATACATCCTTATAAAAGAAATATGTACTCACACTATAAAATTTTGCGGGTGTAAATTTTATTAAATTTAATTTTCCTGAGTCTTAAATTCAAGGACAGGGTAATAGTGTGAAATCATACAGCTACAAACTGGGAGAAAGGAGAATGAGCTGTAATTGGACTTGGGTGTGGAGGAAACTCATGAGATCCAAATTTATTCACGTAAGTTTTGAACTAATGAATAAAATTGAGGAAACTTGAAAAAAATAAAATAATGAAACATAAAGTTGTACATTATTGCACACTCTAGAGGTATTGTCAAGAGGGAATATAAAATCTATAAAAGAGGCTAGAAAAAATTTCATGTGTGAAGAAGGAATTAAGAATTATAGACATTATTATTAACGGTCCTGTTATTAATTAAATTCATATTGGCTAACAAAAGAAAACAATGCGAAGGTACTGGAGGTACAACCATGAACTGAGAAAGGGTAAGCATAACCATGCATATGATACAGTTGTTTTCTTTCATTTATGAGTACTAATGAAAAGTTGTAAAATTGTTTAGCCAAGTGTGTAACGGGAAATTGTACACTCGGGAAACAAGGAGGAAAAAGGTGAAGATAGGTGCAGATAAATCACCTAGAAAATCGAGAAAAGCTGAACTGGACCAAGTTTGCTTGAGGAGGAATTCTCACTGAAAAACAAGAAAGGATAAGTAGTGTACTAAAAGTGCACTAAACTATTATGAACCGAAACGGTTTGACTAATAACTGAATTTCTTGAAATTATTGAAATTTAGAATGTTGTGGTGGATTATGAATTATATGTGTCTGGTATTACTTACCTAAATTGGTATGAATTGTGGACAGAGAAAATGAAATAAAATATTTTCCAGACATACTTCTTGCAAAGAAGTAGGAAGAAAATCAACTGCGTAAGGCAGCAGTAAATAGAGTGGAAGAAAGAAAGTACTCTGTCGGAAACTAAGCAAGCATGAAGAATAAATCTTCGTCAAAGTTGAAAAGACAACGTTAAAGTGTAACACCCAGGAAAGTGTTGGAAAGGGGGGAACTAGTGGCTGATAAACTGGCCTTACCCTTGCATATTTAATTTCATGTCTCCTTATTGGAAAAATTTTGTACATGATGCTTCTCACATTATTGATTGGAATGTGATCCAGGTGGTACCAGAAGAGGAATTCCTTCTAGAGTCACTTCAAATCTTGGAGCGAGAAGAAATTGAATTGCGAAATCGAATAGTAGCTAGAGTAAAGGTGCAGTGGGAGCACTTTACTACGAAAGAAGCTACATGGAAAAGAGAAGCTGAGATGATGGAAAAGCATCCATCTTTATTTTCAAAATGAACTATTGTTAACACCGAGGATGGTGTTTGTTTTCAGAGGGGGAATATGTAACACCCCCAAGTTCTATGCTTTTCAAATTAGACATTTGAAGATAAATCCAAAGGGGAGTGGACCCCAATGGATAATTATTGTGTGGATGTAGTTAATTATTTATGAAAAATAGATAAAATATTTTGTATGCACTATGACCAAATGAGATCATTGAGATCACATGCTTAATCCATGAGGTTATGGAAAAGGTAAAGACTTTCCCCAAAATCTTTCAAAAATACTTGAAAGAAATTATTTCTAATTTAGATATTTGAGGAAAAATCTAAATTCCCCAATGATGAGGAAATTAGTTGGGAAGAGGTAAAAAGCTGGAAAAGCTGGAAAAGCAGAAAGCAGCTTTAAAGTCCCTAAATAAGGGAAGCCTAGGCAAACAGGAATGAAAGCATCCTGAAATTCTAGACGCGGAATTGGAAACAAGCTTTGGGGAGAGCATAGCTTAAATAAGCTGCTCCAGAACAGATTGAGGGAGTTTGTACTTGGAGGATCTCAGCTCGGGGGTGAGTTCTGGAGATAGAAAAACTCTAAGGATGGGAGGACTGGTCATAGTATCGGTATGCATGCATAATTTTGGAAATTAATTTCAGTTTGTATTAAGTATATCAAGGTTATATGAACTGTTATGTTAAAATCGCTTATGCAAATTTTAGATTGACTCTTTGTTTAGTACCTCCTGCAATTGCAAACTAGATCTAATAACTGAAAATTCAGTATGTTAAGAGTAGGGACCAATGGTTTGGTTCTAGGGATAAGTACCCTGTAGTTATAAAGTTAGAAATGATAGATCATCTGAATGTCAAATCTAATAACAAATGTACAGGTGTAGCTTGCTGTCTTTTAAATGAAAACTTAGTTGCTGTGTTGTATAAATAGAACATTTTAATAAAACTGTAGCCAAGAACAACAAGCAGGAAAACAACTAAACCTGTGATAGTGGTATTGATTTCAGTATAACAGCTGTACTACAATGGCAAGAATTGTAGAATTAAGAATTTAAATTGTTCTATTACATGGAAGTTTAAATATATGAACCCAGAAGTTAAATCAACTAAGGATGAGGACTGAAAATAGGGAGTCTAAAATATCAAATTTGGGTTCTTCCATTTGATTGAAGGAAAATTATCTATATCGTATCTTTCCAAGGGAAGAGTTTAAGATGCACCAGAATTACAAATATGCTGAATATTTATAACAATAATATAAGGGAAGAGTCCTATTGAAAATCTAGTTATGTGTGATAAAAGTATATGTAAGAGAAGATTGTAAGCCTATTTAAAATACTGGGAAAAGAGCATCTATTCACCTTCAATATAAACTACCATAAAATTAGTTGAAGCAAAGGAAGAAGTTAAATGAATATATGTAGAGGTATATATGTATATACCTATACATAGTTGCTAAAACTCTATAACTATAGATGCTGGAAAGTCTATAAAGCTTGCTAACTAGAAAGTTAGAGGAAGGGCATATTGGTCAGTTAGAGTTGAACACAACTCTGAAGAACCGACCTGAGAAATACAAACCAGTATATATATATATATATATATAAGTCGACTAGATTGACTGATAAGAATTGAGGTCAAATTCTTATAATCGCATGACTGCCTGTAATTACCAAAGGGAAATTAAATACTGGGTAAAAGTATGAATTTGTAATTGGTTCAACAGAAAAATTTTGAATGGTATCAGGTGCATAAAGTAGAGTATATCTGAGTTAATGTTATGTGGATAAGAAGCTGGGTATGGGAGACGTGAGAAATGGTATCAGATTCCAAGTTGAGAAAACTGGGCAAGTTATGTTCTCACAAAGAAACAATAAGTTGTTATAAATTTTATGAATATTATGCTATAATGAAAAGATAGCATTGGAATCCCTTGATAACGATTCCTTTTTCATCACCTAACTTGATTTTGGGTTCTGAAAATGAAACCTTATGTGCTTGTGTGTCTCTGTTTTCTGTTTAGCTGTTTGGTCTTGTTAAGTGAGATTGGAGACCATAGAAGAAAGCTTGGCTGTGAACGAGGGTTTTTAAAAATTAGGAAATTGTTTTTTTTTGCATTTTGAGGTTGTTTAAGATCAGTATCCTCCTAGCATGCCCATCATATATATCAAATAAGGAAAGCCAAACCACCATTTGGGTTATGCCACTTTTTATGTTTCCTCACTGTAAAGTAAAAAAAAGGAATGATATGCAGTTAGAACATTTTTTAAGACCAATGAAAAGAGAATTGAATGGCAGTGGACATTTATAGATCTTATATAATGGTTGTAAATTCCTTGCTTATTTTACAGTCAATTGTCTAGATTGATACAAACTTTTCTTTCATTCAATGCCAGGATACAGTGTCTAACAACTTCTGAAACTGTGCTTTAGAATTGTAACCTCGGCCATTGTACTTTTTAATAAACATAACTGGGAAATGAGATAAGTACCAAGTAACATATAAAAGAACTTCTATGGAAAAAAAAAAGAATCCATATGACTATAATTCGACGCCACGAAATGATAAGCCAGCGCTGAGAAATGCATGAATAAGTTAACCATGGCATCATCGAGAGGTATCGAGTTCGAAACCTCTGCCGTGTAGATTAAAGAAAAAGAATGACATCAAATGTAAAAAATCGTAGAACAATGCCGGGGTCTTAGAAAAAAAAAAAAATATTTAGAAACAATAGAAATGGATAGTTGTATTATCCAAACATGAAGTATGGTATGGGTGGTGATACTTTGTTAAAAAAAAAAACTGTTGTAGTTAGAACTTTAATATTTTAAGTAAATCAATAAATCTTGGAAGCAAAAGAAGAAAAGGGCTGTTGCAAAGGATTTATATTTTGAAATCGTATTAGGGGGATATAAATAGAAAAAAAACAAGGCAGTTTCAGTTAAAGAAGGAAATTACTTTATTTCATTAAAGAAACTGAAATAAACTGTATTCCATTCAAGAATTAGTAAACGGAAATTTACAAGCTATTGTAGAGAAGAATAAGCTAGTTTCAAAGATATATAGATATCAACTTATACCTTTAAAAAAAAACCAGAGATGCGGAAAAATAAATAATTGAATAAGGGGGAAGTCATTGTCCCAATGAATATTATTACAATTTCTGTCAGAAACAAAAACTGTTACAATACTTGTAACCATTGATTTTTGACATTCGGCATTTCATCAAATCGAATGAAATGGTTCTCTCGAATTCTGGCCATCGGAGGAATGGTTCTCGCAAATTCTGGCCATCAGAGTAAGATGGTCGAGAAGGCTAAGTATTATCAACCTGTAATGCAAAATGAAGCTGGTTAATAGGCCTCCTCAGAAGGAGGGGAAGAAACATTTTATAAGTAAGCTCACAAGAAAAAAATTTCACCTATAAGAAAAAGCTGAAAAAAAAAAGTTAGAAAAAGTAAATTTAGGTGAAACGAAATTAGAAAAAAAGGAAGAAAAATCAGAGATAAAGCGTCTTATAAAAAAAAAATTACAAAAACAAAAAAAACATATATATCATTGAAAGAAAAGTCACTCATAGACGAGCAGCAATACTCAAAACCATATTGGAAAATCGTCATAGAGTTTGAAGAGTTAGTATCTATCAGTCTATTTAGATATATAAAAAAAGGGGGGGCGATGCCGGCACCGAAATAGTAGAGATTTCGGATTTATTTCTTTTTACCTGAAACAAAAATAACAAGGAAAAGTAAGAAATATTAAAAATAATATGGTTTCATGTAAGAAAATGAAATAAGGACGCATGACAAATATTTTTGAGTTATTGAAATGGGCCAAATGCGAAGTATCTTACAGGTTTTTCATAAAAGTACTTACTGAGCATGAAGAAAGATCATGAGACATAAGACCGTGTATTCTGCCCAAGTTTCATCGATTTCCTTTGTGAAATATACAGAAGCCAATCTCGTGAAAAAAAAAATGAGTAAATTTCTCGAGTAATAGAAGTAAGTAATCTTTATCACAGGAATGAAATGAAAGGCCGCAACCAGGACTGGTTTCCCTAGTGTCAATTATAAGGAAGTCGCAGCCTGCTAAGAAAAACACCAAAGAATTCACAAAGGAAAAATACAGCCATATTTTGAGCCTTAAAACGAATTCAAATTTAAATATTAAATGGATTTAGGCTCTAGTTTTAACCTACTGCTGAATAAAAATTTGTATAGCATTAAGCCGAAATCATGAGCAATAGACGAACCATGATTTGCATTCAGAACAAATACAGAGAAAAATTTCCGAACTGTAGAGCGAACCAAGAAGTGATGAGGAGGGCAGAGCAAAAATTAATAGAAACCGGAATAGAAAACCCTAACTCGAGCCACCTTACATTTGGCATTCATCCGTCGGTTTTCTATTAGATCGACGCTAAATTCTGAAGACCTGACATAGATCAATTACTATTAACAGCGCCATGTACAATTATGGTTGAAAGAATTAAAACTTAGGCCAAACCAGAGGTATGGGCCAATAAAGTATAATTGTTTATGTGACTAGATGCAAATGTAAGATTTGGAAAATCGAATACTTTTCTATCATCTGTACTAGTGTGGGGAAAAGAGAAAAATGTTATTAATGCTTGTCAGTTGGCGCAAACCACTAAAACATCTGAATTCGAATTCAGTTTCACCAGAATTCGATTGGTAAGGAATATGAAACTGAGACTTTCGTTTATATTAAATGGAAATTTAGTCAACCAAAATGGGTTGGAAACCTTTGTGGAAAGGTTTTATTTTTAGATGTCATATTTCGGTTATTGTTATAGAAAACTTAATACGTAAAGGAGGAAGTGGAATTTAAATAAATATATATATAATATGGGTTTCATCTTGGAAAGATTTAGTTATAAAATATTAGAGGTATAATGTAAAAGAATATTAAAAGATAAAGGAGATATGAGGTGGCATATTTAAAAAAAAATAAAAAATGTTTGGTTATAAAAACCCTAAACTATCGTAGCCCTACAATTGTCATTATCTGACCATTTCATGTGGGGATCGATGAGCTGGGGCGAAGCCTTAGAACTTAAATGCTTTACCTCTGAAATTATGATAAAAGACTATGTGTCATCCGTAACTGGAATCGTTGCTCAGTACGAAAGGATGTACACAAAGCTCAATGGATTCATAAGTCCGGTTATACTTGGTTGAAATAAATTAAACATACGGATTGGAGTGACTTATGAGACAGTGCATTAAATTTCTTGTCCTTGAGGATGTGATGTAATTGGATAAAAAAAATTAAATTAAATTTCTTGATCATAATTTCACCCTTGCGGGTAAGTGATTGTAATATTTAACGAAAGGGGATAATAAGTATGTAATATAATGAAGAAATCATAAATATAAAGGTCACGGGAAGGCAAAATATTTATGTATTTTGAATGGCAACAAATGTACAAAAATGTAACGAATCCTATGAGCATTATATTGTATTGTTTATTATATAATATTTTCTATTGTAAATTTTATTTATAATTGTGGAATTTTGTATTAAATGTATATTTTGTTATATATGTGTGAAAGTATTAAAAAAAAAAAAAAAAATCGTGGGAAAAGTATAGGGACACTATTATGGTGGTGAGGCAATCAAAAATAAAATTCACATCATAAGTTCATTATGAATTTATATTCATATGTGGAAAAAGGGGAAAATTTATTCCCTAGTGGTTAAGAGGAAACAAATTGTTTAAAAAAAAAAAAAAAATCGAAGTGGGAAATGTTTCATCTATTAGCTTTTTAACCCACAAGATTAAGGGAGAAAAACTAATTCACTAGGGAATATTAAAAGTGAATTCACCTTAAAAGTTTACTAGAAAAGTGGAATGACATATTTTACCATATGACTAGAATATTATTACTCTAATTATGGTGAAAGGAGTAATAAACACTACTGAGGTAGAAAAATTGGATGCTGGTAATTGGTAAAGTTACCAGGATGATTTTTGAAGTCATGGATATTTAAGTCATGACTAAAGTATTTTGTAAATCAGTTCATGTCCATGGAAAATAATGAAGTGGTAAGCTTAAGTACGAGTTATAAATAAGGTCTAAATAGTTGATTAAATAATTGATTGGTTTAGAAATTTATGGACCCATTACATTGAGTTATGAATGAATGAAGGGATAAATCCATTTTTCCCATGTCAGTTAATTAAGGTAGAATTGAAAACCTAAAAATTATTTTTTTTTATCCATGGGAAAATAATTATGAAAATTATCATGCATGGATAAGAATCCAACGGAGCACAATTAATTTCCTATATATATTATACTCCATTTATCAAGTGAACCATGGGTTTAGGTTGTAATTGGTCTTTATTAAAAACCATGTGTTGTTTATATAAACTATGGGTTGATTTCTAATGATTAGTGAAATTCACATAGATATAATTGGTGAATAATCATTGGAATTAGTAAAGCATGAAAATACAATTAAAAAAAAACGTATAAGTTATGGTGATTCTTTAAAGAAAAGAGGAAAATTGTGCCAAACTCATTTTGATGTATTCTTGGGAATGTAACGAATTATAGTAATAGATTACATACATCCTTATAAAATAAATATGTACTCACACTATAAAATTTTGTGGGTGTAAATTTTATTAAATTTAATTTCCCTGAGTCTTAAATTCAAGGACAGGGTAATAGTGTGAAATCATACAGCTACAAACTGGGAGAAAGGAGAATGAGCTGTAATTGGACTTGGGTGTGGAGGAAACTCATGAGATCCAAATTTATTCACGTAAGTTTTGAACTAGTGAATAAAATTGAGCAAACTTTAAAAAAATAAAATAATGAAACATAAAGTTGTACATTATTGCACACTCTAGAGGTATTGTCAGTAGAAATATAAAATTCATTAAAGAGGCTAGAAAAAATTTCATGTGTGAAGAAGGAATTGAATTATAGACATTATTAACGGGTCTAGTTATTATTAATTAAATTCATTGGCTAACAAAAGAAAACAATGCGAAGGTACTCAAAGTACAACCATGAACTGAGAAAGGGTAAGCATAACCATGCATATGATACAGTTGTTTTCTTTCATTTATGAGTACTAATGAAAAGTTGTAAAATTGTTTAGCCAAGTGTGTAATAGGAAATTGTACACTCTGGAAACAAGGAGGAAAAAGGTGAAGATAAGTGTAGATAAATCACCTAGAAAATCGAGAAAAGCTGAACTAGACCAAGTTTGCTTGAGGAGGAATTCTCACTGAAAAACAAGAAAGGATAAGTAATGTACTAAAAGTGCACTAAACTATTATGAACCGAAACGGTTTGACTAATAACTGAATTTCTTGAAATTATTGACATTTAGAATGTTGTGGTGGATTATCAATTATATGTGTCTGATATTACTTACCTAAATTGGTATGAATTGTGGACAGAGAAAATGGAATAAAATATTTTCCAGACATACTTCTTGCAAATAAGTAGGAAGAAAATCAACTGCGTAAGGCAGCAGTAAATAGAGTGGAAGCAAGAAAGTACTCTGTTGGAAACTAAGCAAGCATGAAGAAGAAATCTTCGTCAAAGTTGAAAATACAACGTTAAAGTGTAACATTGAGGAAGGTGTTGGAAAGGGGGGAACTAGTGGCTGATAAACTGGCCTTACCCTTGCATATTTAATTTCATGATGTGTTTCATGTCTCCTTATTGGAAAAATTTTGTACATGATGCTTCTCACATTATTGATTGGAATGTGATCCAGGTGGAACCAGAAGAGGAATTCCTTCTAGAGTCGCTTCAAATCTTGGAGCGGGAAGAAATTGAATTGCGAAATCGAATAGTAGCTAGAGTAAAGGTGCAGTGGGAGCACTTTACTACTAAAGAAGCTACATGGAAAAGAGAAGCTGAGATGATGGAAAAGCATCCATCTTTATTTTCAAAATGAACTATTTTTAACACCGAGGACGGTGTTTGTTTTCAGAGGGGGAATATGTAACACCCCAAAGTTCTATGCTTTTCAAATTAGACATTTGAAGATAAATCCAAAGGGGAGTGGACCCCAATGGATAATTATTGTGTGGATGTAGTTAATTATTAATGAAAAATAGATAAAATATTTTGTATGCACTATGACCAAATGAGATTATTGAGATCACATGTCTAATCCATGAGGTTATGGAAAAGGTAAAGACTTTCCCCAAAATCTTTAAAAAATCCTTGAAAGAAATTATTTCTAATTTAGATTTTTGAGGAAAAATCTAAATCCCCCAATGATGAGGAAAGTAGTTGGGAAGAGGTAAAAAGCTGGAAAAGCTGGAAAAGCAGAAAGCAGCTTTAAAGTGCCTAAACAAGGGAAGCCTAGGCAAACAGGAATAGAAGCATCCTGAAATTCTGGACGCAGAATTGGAAACAGGCTTGGGGGAAGGCATAACTTAAATAAGCTGCTCCAGAACAAATTGAAGTTAGTCTGTTCTTGGAGGATCTCAGCTCTGGAGTGAGTTCTGGAGATAGACGAACTCTACGATTGGGAGGACTGGTCATAGTATCCGTATGTATGCATAATTTTGGAAATTAATTTCAGGTTGTATTCAGTATATCAGGGTTATAGGAATTGTTATGTTATAATTTCTTATGCAAATTTTAGATTGACTGTCTGTTCAATACCTCATGCAATTATAAACTTGATATAATAGCTAAAAATTCAGTATGTTACTAGTAGGGAGAAAGTTAAATAGAAACCAATTGTTTGGTTCTGGGGATTTGTATCTTGCCGTAATGAAGGTTAGAGATGATAAGTCAATCTGAATGTCTAATCTAATATAAAAATTAAACTTGTAGCTTGCGGTGTTTGGAAGGAAGAGCTTAGTTGTTGTGTTGTATAAACAGAACATTTTAATAAAACAGTAGCCAAAAACAACAAGTAGGAAGCAAGTAAACCTGTGATAGCAGTATGGATTTTAGTATAACAGCTATACTACAATGGCAAGAATTGTAGAATTAAGAATTTAAACTGTTCCGTTACCTAGAAGCCTAAACATATGAAAATAGAAGTTAAATCCTAACTAAGGATGAGGACTGAAAATAGGGAGTCTAAAATATCAAATTTGGGTTCTTCCATTTGATTGAAGGAAAATTATCTATATCGTATCTTTCCAAGGGAAGAGTTTAAGATGCACCAGAATTACAAATATGCTGAATATTTATAACAATAATATAAGGGAAGAGTCCTATTGAAAATCTAGTTATGTGTGATAAAAGTATATGTAAGAGAAGATTGTAAGCCTATTTAAAATACTGGGAAAAGAGCATCTATTCACCTTCAATATAAACTACCATAAAAGTAGTTGAAGCAAAGGAAGAAGTTAAATGAATATATGTAGAGGTATATATGTATATACCTATACATAGTTGCTAAAACTCTATAACTATAGATGCTGGAAAGTCTATAAAGCTTGCTAACTAGAAAGTTAGAGGAAGGGCATATTGGTCAGTTAGAGTTGAACACAACTCTGAAGAACCGACCTGAGAAATACAAACCAGTATATATATATATATATATATATATATATATATATATAAGTCGACTAGATTGACTGATAAGAATTGAGGTCAAATTCTTATAATCGCATGACTGCCTGTAATTACCAAAGGGAAATTAAATACTGGGTAAAAGTATGAATTTGTAATTGGTTCAACAGAAAAATTTTGAATGGTATCAGGTGCATAAAGTAGAGTATATCTGAGTTAATGTTATGTGGATAAGAAGCTGGGTATGGGAGACGTGAGAAATGGTATCAGATTCCAAGTTGAGAAAACTGGGCAAGTTATGTTCTCACAAAGAAACAATAAGTTGTTATAAATTTTATGAATATTATGCTATAATGAAAAGATAGCATTGGAATCCCTTGATAACGATTCCTTTTTCATCACCTAACTTGATTTTGGGTTCTGAAAATGAAACCTTATGTGCTTGTGTGTCTCTGTTTTCTGTTTAGCTGTTTGGTCTTGTTAAGTGAGATTGGAGACCATAGAAGAAAGCTTGGCTGTGAACGAGGGTTTTTAAAAATTAGGAAATTGTTTTTTTTTGCATTTTGAGGTTGTTTAAGAGCAGTATCCTCCTAGCATGCCCATCAGATATATCAAATAAGGAAAGCCAAACCACCATTTGGGTTATGCCACTTTTTATGTTTCCTCACTGTAAAGTAAAACAAAGGAATGATATGCAGTTAGAACATTTTTTAAGACCGATGAAAAGAGAATTGAATGGAAGTGGACATTTATAGATCTTATATAATGGTTGTAAATTCCTTGCTTATTTTACAATCAATTGTCTGGATTGATACAAAATTTTCTTTCATTCAGTGCCAGGATACAGTGTCTAACAACATCTGAAACTGTGCTTTAGAATTGTAACCTCGGCCATTGTATTTCTAAATAAACATAACTGGGAAATGAGATAAGTACCAAGTAACATATAAAAGAAGTTCTATGGAAAGAAAAAAAAAAATCCATATGACTGTAATTCAACGCGACGAAATGATAAGCCGGCGCCGAAAAATGCATGAATAAGTTAACCATGGCATCATCGAGAGGTATCGAGTTCGAAACCTCTGCCGTGTATATTAAAGAAAAAGAATGACATCAAATGTCAGAAATCGTAGAACGATGTCGGGGTCTTAGAAAAAAAAAAAAAATCTTTAGAAACAATAGAAATGGATAGTTGTATTTTCCAAACATGAAGTATGGTATGGGTGGTGATACTTTGTTAAAAAAAAAAACTGTTGTAGTTAGAACTTTAATATTTTAAGTAAATCAATAAATCTTGGAAGCAAAAGAAGAAAAGCGCTGTTGCAAAGGATTTATATTTTGAAATCGTATTAGGGGGATATAAATAGAAAAAAAACAAGGCAGTTTCAGTTAAAGAAGGAAATTACTTTATTTCATTAAAGAAACTGAAATAAACTGTATTCCACTCAAGAATTAGTAAACGGAAATTTACGAGCTACTGTAGAGAAGAATAAGCTAGTTTCAAAGATATATAGATATCAACTTATACCTTTAAAAAAAAACCAGAGATGTAGAAAAATAAATAATTGAATAAGGGGGAAGTCATTGTCCCAATGAATATTATTACAATTTCTGTCAGAAACAAAAACTGTTACAATACTTGTAACCATTGATTTTTGACATTCGGCATTTCATCAAATCGAATGAAATGGTTCTCGCAAATTCTGGCCATCAGAGTAAGATGGTCGAGAAGGCTAAGTATTATCAACCTGTAATGCAAAATGAAACTGGTTAATAGGCCTCCTCAGAAGGAGGGGAAGAAACATTTTATAAGTAAGCTCACAAGAAAAAAATTTCACCTGTAAGAAAAAGCTGAAAAACAAAAGTTAGAAAAAGTAAATTTAGGTGAAACGAAATTAGAAAAAAAGGAAGAAAAATCAGAGATAAAGCCTCTTATAAAAAATTAAAAAAAAACAAAAACAAAAAAACATATATATCATTGAAAGAAAAGTCACTCATAGACGAGCAGGAATACTCAAAACCATATTGGAAAATCTTCATAGAGTTTGAAGAGTTAGTATGTATCAGTGTATTTAGATATAAAAAAAAGGGGGGGGATGTTGGCACCTAAATAGTAGAGATTTCGGATTTATTTCTTTTTACCTGAAACAAAAATAACAAGTAAAAGTAAGAAATATTAAAAATAATATGGTGTCATGTAAGAAAATGAAATAAGGACGCATGACAAATATTTTCGAGTTATTGAAATGGGCCAAATGCGAAGTATCTTACAGGTTTTGCATAAGAGTACTTTCTGAGCATGAAGAAAGATCATGAGACATAAGACCGTGTATTATGCCCAAGTTTCATCTATTTTTTTTGTGAAATATATAGAAGCCAATCTCGTGAAAAGAAAAATGAGTAAATTTCTCGAGTAATAGAAGTATGTAATATTATTCACAGGAATGAAATGAAAGGTTGCAACCAGGACTGGTTTCCCTAGTGTCAATTATAAGGAAGTCGCAGCCTGCTAAGACAAACACCAAAGAATTCACAAAGGAAAAATACAACCATATTTTGAGCCTTAAAACGAATTCAAATTTAAATATTAAATGGATTTAGGTCGAGATAGCACTTACCAGTGAATAAATGGGTGTGAGCATTAAGCTGAAACCAGTGCAATAGACGAAATCCATGATTTACATTCAGTAACAAATACAGAGAAAAATTTCCGAACTGTAGAGCGAACCAAGAAGTGATGAGGAGGGCAGAGCAAAAATTAATAGAAACCGGAATAGAAAACCCTAACTCGAGCCACCTTACATTTGGCATTCATCCGTCGGTTTTCTATTAGATCGACGCTAAATTCTGAAGACCTGACATAGATCAATTACTATTAACAACGCCATGTACAATTATGGTTGAAAGAATTAAAACTTAGGCCAAACCAGAGGTATGGGCCAGTAAAGTATAATTGTTTATGTGACTGGATGCAAATGTAAGATTTGGAAAGTCAAATACTTTTCTATCATCTGTACTAGTGTGGGGAAAAGAGAAAAATGTTATTAATGCTTGTCAGTTGGCGCAAACCACTAAAATATCTGAATTCGAATTCAGTTTCACCAGAAGTCGATTGGTAAGGAATATGAAACTGAGACTTTCGTTTATATTAAATGGAAATTTAGTCAACCAAAATGGGTTGGAAACCTTCGTGGAAAGGTTTTACTTTTAGATGTCATATTTCAGTTATTGTTACAGAAAACTTAATGCGTAAAGGAGGAAGTGGAATTTAAATAAATATATATATAATATGGGTTTCATCTTGGAAATATTTAGTTATAAGATATTATAGGTATAATGTAAGAGAATATTAAAAGATAAAGGAGATATGAGGTGGCATATTTAAAAAAATAAATAAATTGTTTGGTTATAAAAACCCTAAACTATCGTAGCCCTACAATTTTCATTATCTGACCATTTCATGTGGGGATCGATGAGCTGGGGCGAAGCCTTAGAACTTAAATTCTTTACCTCTGAAATTATGATAAAAGACTACGTGTCATCCATAACTGGAATCTCAGTACGAAAGGATGTACACAAAGCTCAATGGATTCATAAGTCCGGTTATACTTGGCTGAAATAAATTAAACATATGGATTGGAGTGACTTATGAGACAGTGCATTAAATTTATTGTCCTTTGAGGATGTGATGTAATTGGATTAAAAAAAAAAAAAAAATTCTTGATCGTAATTTCAGCCGGAAACAAATACTTTTCAGTCTATTGGCCCATAAATGCATCTGCAAAGTAACTGCCAATCGTTGGATTAAAGCAAGTACACCATCCAACGGTGGGCATCTATTCCCCAGGTGCATTTATGGGCCAATAGACTGAAAAGTATTTGTTTCCATTTCAGCCTTGTGGGTAAGTGATTGTAATATTTAAGGAAAGGGGATAATAAGTAAGTAATATAATGAAGAAATCATAAATATAAAGGTCACGGGAAGGCAAAATATTTATGTATTTTGAATGGCAACAAATGTACAAAAAGGTAACGAATCCTATGAGCATTATATTGTATTGTTTATTATATAATATTTTCTATTGTAAATTTTATTTATAATTGTGGAATTTTGTATTAAATGTATATTTTGTTATATATGTGTCAAAGTATTAAAAAAAAAAAAAAAAATCGTGGGAAAAGTATAGGGACACTATTATGATGGTGAGGCAATCAAAAATAAAATTCACATCATAAGTTCATTATGAATTTATATTCATAAGTGGAAAAAGGGAAAAATTTATTCCCTAGTGGTTAAGAGGAAACAAATTGTTAAAAAAAAAAAAAAAAAACGAAGTGGGAAATGTTTCATCTATTATCTTTTTACAAATTGTAGGTATGGTGATTTTGTTATAAGTTATAAAGTTAATTTTTTTGGAGTTGTATGAATTTGTATACATGATAAATTATTTCGGTCAATAAAATTCAAACTTTATACCCACAAGATTAAGGGAGAAAAAATAATTCACTAGGGAATATTAAAAGTGAATTCACCTTAAAAGTTTACTAGAAAAGTGGAATGACATATTTTACCATATGGCTGGAATATTATTACTCTAATTATGGTGAAAGGAGTAATAAACACTACTGAGGTAGAAAAATTGGATGCTGGTAATTGGTAAAGTTACCAGGATGATTTTTGAAGTCATGGATATTTAAGTCATGACTAAAGTATTTTGTAAATCAGTTCATGCGCATGGAAAATAATGAAGTGGTAAGCTTAAGTACGAGTTATAAATAAGGTCTAAATAGTTGATTAAATAATTGATTGGTTTAGAAATTTATGGACCCATTACATTGAGTTATGAATGAATGAAGGGATAAATCCATTTTTCCCATGTCAGTTAATTAAGGTAGAATTGAAAACCTAAAAATTATTATTTTTTTATCCATGGGAAAATAATTATGAAAATTATCATGCATGGATAAGAATCCAACGGAGCACAATTAATTTCCTATATATATTATACTCCATTTATCAAGTGAACCATGGGTTTAGGTTGTAATTGGTCTTTATTAAAAACCATGTGTTGTTTATATAAATTATGGGTTGATTTCTAATGATTAGTGAAATTCACATAGATATAATTGGTGAATAATCATTGGAATTAGTAAAGCATAAAAATACAATTAAAAACAAATGTATAAGTTATGGTGATTCTTTAAAGAAAAGGGGAAAATTGTGCCAAACTCATTTTGATGTATTCTTGGGAATGTAATGAATTATAGTAATAGATTACATACATCCTTATAAAAGAAATATGTACTCACACTATAAAATTTTGCGGGTGTAAATTTTATTAAATTTAATTTCCCTAAGTCTTAAATTCAAGGACAGGGTAATAGTGTGAAATCATACAGCTACAAACTGGGAGAAAGGAGAATGAGTTGTAATTGGACTTGGGTGTGGAGGAAACTCATGAGATCCAAATTTATTCATGTAAGTTTTGAACTAGTGAATAAAATTGAGGAAACTTGAAAAAAATAAAATAATGAAACATAAAGTTGTACATTATTGCACACTCTAGAGGTATTGTGAGTAGGAATATAAAATTCATAAAAGAGGTTAGAAAAAATTTCATGTGTGAAGAAGGAATTGAATTATAGACATTATTAACGGGTCTGGTTATTATTAATTAAATTCATTTGCTAACAAAAGAAAACAATGCGAAGGTACTGGAGGTACAGCCATGAACTGAGAAAGGGTAAGCATAACCATGGATATGATACAGTTGTTTTCTTTCATTTATGAGTACTAATGAAAAGTTGTAAAATTGTTTAGCCAAGTGTGTAACGGGAAATTGTACACTCTGGAAACAAGGAGGAAAAAGGTGAAGATAAGTGCAGATAAATCACCTAGAAAATCAAGAAAAGCTGAACTGGACCAAGTTTGCTTGAGGAGGAATTCTCACTGAAAAACAAGAAAGGATAAGTAGTGTACTAAAAGTGCACTAAACTATTATGAACCGAAACGGTTTGACTAATAACTGAATTTCTTGAAATTATTGAAATTTAGAATGTTGTGGTGGATTATCAATTATATGTGTCTGATATTACTTACCTAAATTGGTATGAATTGTGGACAGAGAAAATGGAATAAAATATTTTCCAGACATACTTCTTGCAAAGAAGTAGGAAGAAAATCAACTACGTAAGGCAGCAATAAATAGAGTGGAAGCAAGAAAGTACTACTTCAGAAACTGAGCAAGCATGAAGAAGAAATCTTCGTCAAAGTTGAAAAGACAACGTTAAAGTGTAACACCGAGGAAGGTGTTGGAAAGGGGGGAACTAGTGGCTGATAAACTGGCCTTACCCTTGCATATTTAATTTCATGATGTGTTTCATGTCTCCTTATTGGAAAAATTTTGTACATGATGCTTCTCACGTTATTGATTGGAATGTGATCCAGGTGGAACCAGAAGAGGAATTCCTTCTAGAGTCGCTTCAAATCTTGGAGTGGGAAGAAATTGAATTGCGAAATCGAATAGTAGCTAGAGTAAAGGTGCAGTGAGAGCACTTTACTACTAAAGAAGCTACATGGAAAAGAGAAGCTGAGATGATGGAAAAGCATCCATCTTTATTTTCAAAATGAACTATTGTTAACACCGAGGACGGTGTTTGTTTTCAGAGGGGGAATATGTAACACCCCCAAGTTCTATGCTTTTCAAATTAGACATTTGAAGATAAATCCAAAGGGGAGTGGACCCCAATGGATAATTATTGTGTGGATGTAGTTAATTATTTATGAAAAATAGATAGAATATTTTGTATGCACTATGACCAAATGAGATTATTGAGATCACATGCCTAATCCATGAGGTTATGGAAAAGATAAAGACTTTCCCAAAAATCTTTCAAAAATCCTTGAAAGAAATTATTTCTAATTTAGATTTTTGAGGAAAAATCTAAATCCCCAAATGATGAGGAAAGTAGTTGGGAAGAGGTAAAAAGCTGGAAAAGCTGGAAAAGAAGAAAGCAGCTTTAAAGTCCCTAAACAAGGGAAGCCTAGGCAAACAGGAATAGAAGCATCCTGAAATTCTGGACGCAGAATTGGAAACAGGCTTGGGGGAAGGCATAACTTAAATAAGCTGCTCCAGAACAAATTGAAGTTAGTCTATTCTTGGAGGATCTCAGCTCGGGGGTGAGTTCTGGAGATAGACGAACTCTACGACTGGGAGGACTGGTCATAGTATCGGTATGTATGCATAATTTTGGAAATTAATTTCAGGTTGTATTCAGTATATCAGGGTTATAGGAATTGTTATGTTATAATTTCTTATGAAAATTTTAGATTGATTGTCTGTTCAATACCTCATGCAATTACAAACTTGATATAATAGCTGAAAATTCAGTATGTTACTAGTAGGGAGAAAGTTAAATAGAAACCAATGGTTTGGTTCTGGGGATTTTTATCCTACCGTAATGAAGGTTAGAGATGATAAGTTAATCTGAATGTCTAATCTAATATAAAAATTAAATTTGTAGCTTGCGGTGTTTGGAAGGAAGAGCTTAGTTGTTGTGTTGTATAAACAGAACATTTTAATAAAACTGTAGCCAAAAACAGCAAGTAGGAAGCAAGTAAACCTGTGATAGCAGTATGGATTTTAGTATAACAGCTATACTACAATGGCAAGAATTGTAGAATTAAGAATTTAAACTGTTCTGTTACCTAGAAGCCTAAACATATGAAAATAGAAGTTAAATCCTAACTAAGGATGAGGACTGAAAATAGGGAGTCTAAAATATCAAATTTGGGTTCTTCCATTTGATTGAA
The DNA here is from genome assembly GCA_034641835.2 of Pinus albicaulis. NCBI lineage: Eukaryota > Viridiplantae > Streptophyta > Pinopsida > Pinales > Pinaceae > Pinus > Pinus albicaulis. The sequence goes on along the minus strand of CM076573.1, from coordinate 202,033,124 downwards.
GGAAAAGTATCTATATCCTATCTTTCCAAGAGAAGATTTTAAGATGCACCAGAATTACAAATACGCTGAATATTTATAAAAATAATATAAGGGAAGAGTCCAATTGAAAATCTACTTATGTGTGATAAAAGTATATGTAAGAGAAGATTGTAAGCCTATTTAAAATACTGGGAAAAGAGCATCTATTCACCTTCAATATAAATTGCCGTAAAAGTAGTTGAAGCAAAGGAAGAAGTTAAATGAATATATGTAGAGGTATATATGTATATACCTATACATAGTTGCTAAAACTCTATAACTTTAGATGCTGGAAAGTATATAAAGCTTGCTAACTAGAAAGTTAGAGGAAGGGCATATTGGTCAGTTAGAGTTGAACACAACTCTGAAGAACCGACCTGAGAAATACAAACCAGTATATATATATATATATATAAGTTGACTAGATTGACTGATAAGAATTGAGGTCAAATTCTTATAATCGCATGATTGCCTGCAATTACCAAAGAGAAATTAAATACTGGGTAAAAGTATGAATTTGTAATTGGTTCAACAGAAATTTTTTGAATGGTATCAGGTGCATAAAGTAGAGTATATCTGAGTTAATGTTATGTGGATAAGAAGCTGGGTATGGGAGACGTGACAAACTGAGGGATTCACATGAGGGATTTGCATTGCAGCAAGCTGGGGTTTGGCAAGGGAGAGCAGGATTCAAGTTGAAACAATTGAGGGATTCGCATTACAGCAAGCTCATGTTTTGTTGAGCATTCCACTAAGAATTCGAGTGAAGAGGGAAAGAGGATTTGACTAAGAAATAGCATGCATTCGACCGATGTAGTGAGAGAGGTAAAGAGAGTTCATCATTAGATATGAGAGGGCTGATCTGGAGAGGGAATTCGAATATGAGACGGATCTGAGAGGGCCTTTCGAGGAGTTCACCCCTCGAGCCAACAGACGAGCTTGATTGAGTTCCACAGATTGACCATCTTACCGAAGGTAGGACTGTTTCTTTCTTTATGGATATTTAATTTTGTTGGGGGGGTTATTTATAAGTTATTTATTTACAACCTACCAAGTTCAGTGGCGAAGGCACTCTGTTAATTAAACCATATTTGTGAAATTAGACACTTCCATTATCCAGACATCTGGTATTATATATGTAATAATGCTTGTTACCTGATCAAACTAGAGGTCATATATTCTGTCCGCCCAACCATTGCAACCAATGTTTTCTGATAGAGTGGCGTTTATTACCATAGAATGAGATTGTTAATGGAGTATAATTTTCTAGTGATTCAAGGTATCTCCTTATAAGATGCGGGATGAGAGAGTTCCACTCAATCCTTTCATTTATCAAGGAATCTAAACAAAGGCATTTGTACATACTCCAAACTTTTAGCCACATGGTGCGATCCTCTTTGTTAATTATTTTCATTTCTAGGTTTTGTTTTTGGGAAAGGCATATATCGGTTATAAATAATTTATTTTCTCTATGAATCTTGTACATATGTTATCTAGCCTTATAATGGATTTTTTACATTCCAAGAGGTTTTCTAAAATATTAAAGTCTCGGAGTATTATTTAGAGATTGTTGATGACCTTGGGAGGGATATCATACCCCTTTTTTAGGAACTTCTCTTCTCTAGGGGTTTTACATGCTGATATACATTAACTAAGGTACCAAAGGATTTGGTACCAATCACGTGAAAGTGGATTGAGATCCACCATCTAGTGGCTATGAAATTGGTGAGTTTCACCTTGCTAGCATTCCAAGGATTGGTTAGGCTAGTAGAGAAGTCTCAAGGTCTAATTCTCATTGCCTTGCAGTTGTCCTAAATTATTGGTCCCATATTTTGAAGATATACCTGTGTGCAACTTGTTTCTAGCATGAAGAGGATGTTAATTTTTTTTTTATTTTTTTTTATTTTTTTTTAAATTTTTTTAAATTTTTATTTTTTATTTTTTTTATTTTTTTCTAGTCATTTATTTTTTTTTCTTCGAGATTTGAGGTCCCTATTACACAAGGCAATATTTTTGTTTTGACCTACTATTTCAAGGTTGTCTCTAAGGGCCACATTCCAAATTCGTTATAGATGATAACATGGTTTGTGATGCATTGTATTTTCCTCTAACATTTTTTAAGGATATCTCATAGCTAGGATTGTCCTCCATGTTTTCTAGGAATCCATCCAAATTTTTATTAAATTTTGATTCCTTTTGCTATGAATTTTTAGTGCCCACTTCTTAGGTATACCCAGACCCCTTAGTTTGGACTTGTTCCAAAATTTAGATTCTTTTGTGCAACTATTGGGTGGTCTCCTTTTTATTTTTTGAGTTATGGCATCCTTGTAAGATCGATTGCAAGGGGTATCCCTTCATTAAATCCAAAAATGTTGCCTCCTCTCTAGGAAGGGGTGGCCTGGACATATAAGATTAGCTATGTACCCTGTTTCCTACATTGGTTTAATTGTCATTTATATTATTTGCTAGTATGTGTATCATTTTGTAATCCCCGTGAGTCATGGCAAGGGATTATCTCTCTTGTTGTGAGTTTCTTAACACTTTTCCATATTAAACAGTATGTGGTAATCATCTCAATAGTTTGGATGTATGCCACCCTATTGTATGGATAAGTAATGATAAGAAAAAAAAATTGTAGGCAACCTTAGTGTGAAACCTATTGTATAAAATTGGACCTATCATCCAGCAATACAACAGCATTGCATGACATAAAATTGCAGTAAATAAATTGATTGTTTTCATTGTGGGTGGTATAGGTGAGGTCATTAGTTCACACACTACCTTATTTTACCAGCGAATTCTTTGGCGGATGTAATTCTTCCCTTATCCCATTCTCATTCTTCTGCTTTAGTGTTAAGACCTTTAAGCTATATTCAAGCTATTATATTAGTTTCATTTCCCAAATTACTTCTATAGATAACATCATCAAATTGCACCAGGAGATATGAATTCAAGTTCTTGATCTTCGAATCCCCTCAAAATATTGAGAAAGTGTGTACTTGTTGCACATCTAATTAATGAATAAAAAATCACCATATTTTTCCAGCTAAATTGATCATGGTGGTTGTGAGGATTATATCTTCTAATATCTCTCTTTGCTTCAATATCTTGTTTTGAATGTTTTGACTATTAGTATTTGATTGTCTTGAAATTCGCCATTATTTCCATCTTCCGTACTCTGTGGCCATAAAACTATGGCACGAGTGTAAAAATCACATTTAAAGGAGTCACTTTTTTTCTTCTTGAAGAAATTATTTTATGTGTTTTAGCACAAAAGTTGCAGATCTGTAGGTTTTCTTGCATATTCATGAGGAAATTAACATTGTTTTGAATTTTTAATCACATATTTGAGATTCTAATTGCATAGTTGATTTTATTTATTGTATTCTTGAGGTAATAAAGCCTAAAATACTACACAAAATCACTATTATAAGCCCAATGTTGAAATGGAGACAAAATTTTACATCTTGCAGTTTGATTATAATCAACCATAGTAGTGAAAAAATATGGATGTCATAATTTTTTCGTGGTTGAAGGGAGTAGATCTAGTGGAAGTTGCAAATTAAAAAACCTCAATGAGCCAAGATATATAGCCCTTGATTGTAAAAACCCACCATTTTTATATCTCGTAGCGGTGTGATATGGAAACTTTAAGAGGTGACTAGATCTACAGGCTGAAATCAATGTATTACAACAACATCTAGTGCATCCCTCTCATCTCATTTTGTAAATAACATAACAGAGACCTATAGCTTGGAATTTGGAGGGGTTAAGTGCTTTGTTCCACTTTGGAATTAGAGTGATGAAGGTAGCATTTATGGTTGGAAAGGTAACTCATACGTGGTGCAACTTTTCTTTTAATGCCTAGACCTTATTTTTAATGGTGAACCAAATTTGTGGTGAAACAATTAGGACTTGGTTATTTTCTATAAGGCATATCCATGGCATTCAATTTGACATCTATTAGAGTGATGGGTCTCATGGGACTGGCATCAATATAAGTACAAGACATTGTTGACAAAAAATTTAAATTACTAGATCCTTCCATTCACACACACATTTTCACTACAATTAAATATCAACAATCTAAGTACAAGACATAGTTGAAAAACAATGGGAATGCTTCCATCACACACACACTGCCATTTATATGAGAGTACGATCATTTTCCTTATTCATTGGTAGCTCAAAAAACATAAAAGGTGTCATTATCTCTCACAAGCCCTAGATACTAGCAAACAATAAATTGAATAAAATACATTTCATACTAGCTAACAGTAAAAGCTATGAGGGTTTGGTTTTTACCTATTTAGGACACAAAAAATGGTGTAAATAAGGCCAAAATTGAGGTAGATATAGGGCCTAAGCTTGATTATAAGTTAATCAACGTTTGACTCAATAAATCAACTCTAAAATATGTTTTAGTACTCAGTTTTATTTCTGGTTGTAGTTCCATTGGAGGAATCCATCGATAGCACTTTTTGAATCAAGGTGTTTCCTCACAATAGTAAGATTTATTCATGTTTTTTTGAGATTTGAATTGAAAGAGCATACCTTGCTTCCTTGCTCTTTTTTTTTATAATAAAACAATATGTTCGTGGAATTTTACTTACTTTTTCTTTTATTTATGTGAAAAAACAGATGGATTTTCCTTATAAAATTGCTACCGATGAAGAGAAATATGTCATTGGCATTGTCAGGTGTCGAGAAGGTTGTGCATTTGTTGAAATTTGTGATAAAATTGTGGATGATGAAATCATTGAATACCCTTTTGATTTTATCCAGGATGGATTAGCTTTAAATCCGAAGTAAGAGAAGAAATGGAAAGTTTATACAACACTTTTAGGCATCAAGGGGAAACTAGGCACACTTTGATGTGGAAAAAAAGGGTTCAAATTGTAGGAATTTAGAGGGTAAGTTCCTTAGATCAAGAACCAAAGGTCACCGCTCACAAACAGATCACAAATCAATACACCAGTATAATCATGTGGTTAAAACCCTCAAAGAGGGAAATAGTCCATGGCCTGAGCCAACACGGCCACTTCAAGCAATTTATTAATATAAAAATAAAAGTTACATATGTTTCTCACATAAAAGGTTACCAAAAAAATGACCCTCCATGCTCTTTAAATAGAGATCATGGACCAATTGGGTTTTAAGCTACGGATGAAGTGTCATTAATACCGAGGAGAGAGATAACCGTCAGATCACTACAAATTGTGATTTTCGGATTATAAGTTACAAATGTACATAGTAAAGAAACACACTTTACCTTACTCTACACTAGACTAAGTTATTCTTAACTATTTCCTATGTGTTGGAATATCTTAACATCCCCCCTTAAGAAAAACTTGGGATAGGATTGAAGGATTTACAAAGGTGACACAAAAGGAGCCTATTTCCTATGTGTCGAAATATCCAAACATCCCCCCTTAAGAACAAATTGGGATATGATTGAAGGATTTACAAAGGTGACACAATAGGAGAAGGAAGGAGGAATTAGAGCCTATTCCCCCTCTTAATGATAACTTTCCTAAACTCCAAGCATGGATCGATGTTTGGTAAACTTTGCTTCTGTGAGAGCCTTTGTAAAGGTATTGGCTTCTTGATCATTGGTTGGACAATACTGCACTTCAACAACACGATCATGAATGATCTCTCTGATGAAGTGTAGGTGGAGCTCAATGTGCTTCATATGTTGATGTTGTACTCGATATTTACATAGATGAATGGCACTTTGATTATCACACCAAAGTGTTGTTGGATGCTGCTAATGAAGACCAAATTCAGACAGGATCTAACGAAGCCACATGGCTTCCTTGTTGGCTTCAACTGCACCACGATACTTTCCTTCTGCTAAAGAAAGAGAGATGGCACTTTGTTTCTTACAAGACCATGTAATAGGTCCTGAACCAAGAGTGAATACACATGAGGCAGTAGACTTTCGATCATCAGGGTCACCAACCTAGTCAGAATCAGTGAAATCAATCAATAATGGAGATGCTCCTACACTATAATGAATCCTGAACTAAACTGTACCTCGAATATATCGAAGTATTATTTTAGCTACATTCCAGTGAATTTCATAAGATTGGTGCATAAACCAAGTGACAAGACCAATGACAAAGGAAAGTTCAAGACAGGAATGGGTTAGATACAGAAGTTTTCAAACAAGTTGATGGTATAAGTTAGCATCAACTTCAAGGGTAGTGCAAGTAACTGAAAGCTTGACTCTAGACTGAAAGGGATAAGGGGCTGGCTTACAGTATTCCATGTGAAAGTGGTGTAGAAGATCATAGGCATACTTGGACTGAGAGAGGGTAATGCCTTCTTTGGATTGCAAGTCTTGTAGACCAAGGAAATAATGCAAGTGTCCTAACTCTGTCATTTCAAACTTCTTTTTGAGGCTAGAATTCACATGGTTTATATGGTTTGGATCACTACCAGTAAGGATAAGATCATCAACATAAAGAAAAATTATGGTGAAGGACTTACCCACTTTCTTGGTGTAGACAGTGTTGTCAGAGTGACACCTAGAAAAGCCATTATCTAATATAAATCTATCCATTTTGGCATAGCAAGTCCATGGAGCTTGTTTGAGACCATAGAGAGACTTCCAAAGGGGAAAAACAGGGCTGGAGTATTTTTGGATAAAGCCAGGGGGTTGTTCCATGTAAATTTCTTCATGCGAATCTCCATGTAAGAAGGTGGATTTAACATCCATCTCATGGACTTCTCATTAAAGGAGGCAGCAAGGGAAAGAACAAGGCAGATAAAATTCATTTTGGCAATAGGGGAGAAGGTTTCATTATAGTAAATCCCTTTAACTTGTGAAAATCCTTTAGTAACAAGACGAGCTTTATGTCTATCCACTTTTCCATCTTGTCCAAACTTGGTTTTGTAAACCCATCTGCATCTGACAAATTTTCTTCCTTTTGGAAGAGGAACAAGATCCCAAGTATCGTTTTCCAATAAGGAACGATACTCTTCATTCATATCTTCATCCCAATCTAGATGATCAGAGGCTTCTTCAAAGGTTTTTGGATCAGGATTTTCTAGAAGTTGAGCTAATAAGGAATAGGCTCTTTCAAACTGAGAAGGTGTACATCGTGGATCGGGAGGGTCACCTGCAAGAAAACCTGTTGCATCCTAAGTAGAGCAGACCCATCTTGGAAGTGGTGGAGTGAAAGGAATAATTTCAAGAGGTGGAGGATGATTGGCATCCTCACTATCATCATCTGAACTAGAAGGAATGCTATTAAAAATAGAAGAGAGAGAGAGGTGGCACATATGTCGAATCAGGCTCGTAGGCCAAAGGTGGCACACCCACCGAACTAGGCTCGCATGCCAATATATTTTCATCAAATTTTACATCTCTTCTAATGATTATATTTTTCAATTTTGGTTGAAGAAGTCTATAACCTTTGACATCTTCATAATATCCAACAAAAATTCATTTTTCACTCTTAGGTTCTAAGGATTTATGTTTTGCATCTAGAATATGCGCCCAAGCATCACTTCCAAAAACATGAAAGTGACTTACATCTGGTTTTATTGAGCTCCAAGCTTCTTCTGGAGTTATATTGCTTAAAACCTTAGTAGGAGTGTGATTTACTATGTAATTTGCACAGTTAATTTCTTCTACCCAAAAATTGAGACTAATTCCTTTATATTGAAGCATACAATTATCCATTTCTTTTAAGGTGCAATTATTCCTTTGAGCTACACCATTTTGTTGAGGAGTATATGGAACAATATTTTGCAATTGAATGCCATCCTCAGTGCAAAAGTTGATAAATTTGTTGTTAACATATTCTCCTCCATTGTCTGATCTTAACTTAAGAATTGGATGGCCATATTGTTTCTCAACAAAGCCCTTAGAGGCCAAGAACATGTTAAAAACTTCACTCTTGAGTTTTAAGAAGTATACCCAAGTGCATCTGGAAAAATCATCAATGAAAGTTAAGAAGACTTGCAACCATAGAAAGAAACAATAGGAAGTGAACCACATAAATCACTGTGCACAAGCTGCAAAGGGGCTAAAGTGCGCCAAGAGGCACGTTTGTCAAAACTATCCCAATGATGTTTTCTGAGTACACATCCGGAGAAAACACCATCTCGACAAGATACCATAGGATGGCCTGTCACCATATTTTCCTTACATAGAGTTGGAAGAGAGAGATACTTTAAGTGACCAAATCGCTCATGCCAAAGTTTTCTCACATCATCATTATGAGCAACAAAAATGGAGGGAAGACAAGATGACTGAAAGTTGTCAAACTTATACAACCTTGTGGAATAATCAACAATGCCAGTAGCTAAAATATGTCGAGGATATTTGAGGTCCTTGATTACAACATCATGAGGTGAGAATTCTACTATTTTCCCTTCACTTGAATGATTTATCTGATAAACAGAGAGAAGGTTGCATTAAAAGGTAGGAACACATAGTCCATCATTAAACTGACCATTATTGAGATGAATGGTTCTAGATCCTAGAACACTAATAGATCTATCATCACCAACATAAATATGTTTGGTATTACAATCATTTAAAGAAGAAAACATGGCTTGATTTTTGGCCATGTGGTAAGAAGCTCGAGAATCAATGAGCCACTCATGAGAATGAGAGGAAGAAGATACATTTAATGCATAACCAGATCTTGATGCTTGACAACCACAAGAAGAAACTGGCATTCCTAAAGATGAAGGTGAAGAGTGTTCCAAATTTATGTTGTGCTTCTTCATTGCTGCTTCTAAGGCTTCCGTCTTCTTAAAACATCTGGACTCTATATGGCCATCATGATTACAAAAGTTGCGATGTCTATCTATCTTCTTTCATTTTTTTTATATTCCTTATCATTTTGGTGAGTTGCTTTTTCAGTTTGCGGCTGAAATTGCTTAGGAACCTTGTTTGATTTCAGACCATACTTTTTAGGATACTGCTTCTTGGGATTCTTTTGATATGATTGTTGTTGGGCTGCTAAGGCTTTCTTAGAAGCATTTCCAAAAGTGATAAGACCAAGGTGTAAGGGTTTTTCTTTCTCTATTATCAAAGAATCACAAAAAGCATCAAAAGAGGGGTTCTTGTAGGTGGTTCTTGAAGAAATGATGGCTTCTCTAGTGGAATGGAAAGCGGAAATAAATACAGAGTATGCAGGACCAAGCTTAGCAAGAATGCAATAGATGAGGCTACCATCTTCCTTTTTGACCATACAACCTTCTAAAAGAAGTCTAAGGGTCTTGAATTTGGACAAAAAATCTTCAATAGAGGAGAAATTGTTGGTGTTGAATCCTTTGTTAAACTGTGGGGGGGGGGGGGGGGGGGTGAATCAATTTAATGAATTCATGGTCTTGTAAAACTTTCATTTACACTTATTTACATATTCATTTCATGATTAACTTAATGTACAGTGAAACCACAATCTTAATTATTGAGAAGTAGGTATTAAGCAGATTAAATACAGAGTATCAACACATAATCATCATGTACATAGACACCTAATATAAGTGGAAACCCATAAGGGAGAAAACCACATATTATTATTGTTGTGATGCAAAGGCAAGCTCCAACTCCCTCTCACCACTGATTTTCTATAGGCTCCAACCTACAGGAGGCTACAACCTTAGTTCTGCAATCTACAACTTGCAAGGAAGCTCCAACTCCCATATAATTTCTGCAGGCTACAACCTACAGAAGGCTCCTACCTCAGTCAGCTACAACTTACATCTATCAAGCTACAACCTGATATGGAAGCACCAACTTCCTCACTCTTTCATAAAAAACACATGTTGATTTACCTGGATATCAGTTTTGTTCTGTTCCTTCTTCACTGCTATCCACCAGCCTTCATATCTGCCTTATATCATCTCTAAATCTTCACAGCTTCTCTATTTGCTCCTCCTTCTTCTTACCCTCTCTGCCTCATTTCTCCATTCTCTCACTTCTTTATATCTATGTGAGATCATTTATAGAGATTAGCTTATGACTGTTTGTATTCCACAGGGAATTCAAAGTGAATAGGTATGACTCTTTGCCTTCCATCTTCTCATTTTCTTGCCTAGCACATTCAGAAAAATATAAAAATATGTATACATTTCAATATTATAGTGGGGTATTTATTTTCCCTCGGATACTTGCCTTTGCATCACAAGCAATGTAAAATTAATTAAAACATTTACATTTACATTTGCAACAGATATATCTCATTCAACCCTTTCAGTTCTCGGCTCACTGTATGTTTGTCTTTTCTGCTGCTGTAGTGTAACATTTCTTCATACTCTCCTTATTTCTATGCATGTAAAATGCATTTCCTAAATTACGTTCTAAATCTGGTAGCTTTATCAATGCGGAGGCTTTCTTCAACCTTCATGGTTCCAACCATAGCCAAAATCTACTTTGCAGACTTAACATATGAAATGATCTTGTTAAACCCTTCGAAAATTATCATGTTTAACTGTCGGAAATGAATAATTGAAGCCTTTTAACCTATGTTCAAAACTTCGGGATTAAGGTCAGAGCTCAAAAATTAGATAAAACTTTGTTACATAACCCTTTCGGAGACAGTATTAAAACTTTAGGGAATGTTATATAATTATGTTTTAAGCAAAGTTTAAACCCTCTCTCGATGATATAATAATAGACCTTTTTAACACAGTAGTTGACCTTTCAGGCCCACTTGCCAAACTCTTTCTATCCGCCAATGTGATGGAATAAATCTGATGCGAAGATTTCTCGACTGATGTAATAATTCGATGCGATGAACTGCCTACGATGACTTCTGATTGCGATGACACACTTTGTGATGATTCCGATGCGATGAATCCAATGCGATGACCGCCGATCAGATGGTTGAGATTAAATTGCAACATTGCAATCACAAAGTCCAATGGCTTGTTCCATTGCACTGCCTCCATGCCGACGCGATGGCTCACTGTAGATCCAATGGTTGCCGTTAATTGGGATCGAACAGTTGCGATTAAATGACACCATCACAACCACAATGCTCAACGTCTCGTCTCCTCAACACTTCTGCTTGCCGATGCGATAAGAGATCATCGATGTGATGAGATCTCCGCTATCGATCTTCTATCTTCGATAAGATCTTCACCGTTGATCTTCAACACTTTCGCTTTAAGCCTTAACATTAAGACTCCACCTTTCGCATCATGTGACCACCGATATTGATCCTACGGATATCGTATTCACAATATACATGGTGTTTAACATTTCCAAACGTCCATACACTTTTCCCATGCGATCACAGTTGGATCTTCGTCACATCAAATCAGACGGCTATCGCGTTACTTCGACCCCTGACCTTTAATTCTCAAAAATTATGCGAAATAGGCAGTTTTAGTATTGTGAAGTGTTGTAATATGATATGATCGCATTCCAAATGGAATAAACCGCTCATGGCCCAAAAGCTGTGCGAAACTAGTGGTATGGTTTGGCAAAACCACCAACCTTCAAACCTTAAATTTAAACACAATTAAGTGCGGAATTCTGCCATTTCTTCAAGATTTCACTCAATATCTGTTGCTCTCTTTTCGCCTTCTACTCTGTGCCTTCATTCGAAATGGTTTCCTTCCATGTCCAACATATCTCGCACTTCGCCTTTCTGTTGTTGAATGAAATTTTGTTGCGTCGTTACTTCACTCCATCGCACAGATCTTCATCACTATTCTTGGATCACTGCAGATCTCTAAAGACCCCGAACCTTTCTTTTCTTTAGTGCATCTCCCTCCTAAGCTTGTTTTGTATAAGATCTTTGGCCCTTGCTGTATCTTGCAACTCTGCTACCTCTGCTTCAATTCGTTGTCTCTGGTTCTAGTCACCTATCTGCTTCATTCGTTGCCTTTGCGTCTTGTCTAATGCTCCTAGCTAATGCTCTCTCCCCATTTCTTTCTTCTTCGTGTTTGGTACAAACATCTGCCCTCACTGCCCTCTGTCACTTGTCTATATCCTTTTCCCTTGTTCAGTTCTTCTTTTCTTTGTCGTGATAGTTTAGGTGCTGCTCCTTTCTTCTCCTTTTCCATCAATGACAACATTTCCAATAGTATCCCCCTTTGGCATTGATGGCAATACTTTAATACTCTTCTTTTGCTTGCTTTTCCTCCCCATTTGACATCAATGGAAAAGGGTTGCACATTTCCTAGTGTGGTTTCCAAATCTTGTCCATAATACTCTGATCTTGAGGACCTGTTCCATGCACTGCTCAGTTGCTCGGGCTCTTTTGACTGATCTCCCCCGGAATGATGCTTTCTTTTCTGATCCAGACTATCACTGGACTTCTGTTCTGATCCTTTTTCTTGTATGCAACCCTCCTTTTTTTTTTCATATCAGAGAGTAACATCTGTAGACACTACCCCTAGTTTGTCTCTTAGATATTCAAATGGTTCTTTAGCAAGAGGTTTTGTGAATATGTCTTCTATTTGTTCCCTTGTTGGTACGTATTCCGACTTCACCAATTTCTGTGCTACTTTTCTCTGAGGAAGTGGTACTTTATTGGGATGTGCTTTGTTTTTGAATGAAGTACAATATTTTTTGATATACTTATTGCACTTGTATTGTCAAATTTGATAGAAATGGGCTCATCAATGCTTACCTTCATGTCTTGGAGAGTTTGTTTCATCCACATTACTTGTGTGCAACATGCAGCTGCTGTAGATAGAGAGATAGAAGTTTGCTTCTTGCTTAGCCATGCCACCATACTTTTTCCAAAATAAAATTCACCTCCACTTGTGCTTTTCCTATCATCTGCCTATTTATTCATTGCACGTATTATTAATAAATGGGACTACTGCTTACCACAGTCTATAGGCGATAATGTGAAAGTACATGTAGTCTCTAAATATTCTCTTGATTGCTACGTAAATGATTTTTTAGTGCCTGTATTATGATATATTACGATCCTACTACCAACATAATATGCAATTCTGGGTTGTTAAGATGTCTGTGAACTTCCTATCATGGATCTGTAAATTTTGATCTACACCTTGTTGATCCATCATTAACACCTATAGTTTACATCAGGTGATCTTTTAGGAGTTGACAGGTTTGCGTATTCCATTTGAAACCTTTTCAACATTCTCATAATTATTTTGAAATAGAATATTCTGTGTTCTTTTGTTGAATTTGAAGTCCTAAATAGAGAAGGTAGAGCTCTCCAATCATTGACATCTCAAATTATGATTTCACTATTATATGAATGTACTTAACTCATCTTTGTTGCTGCCAAACATGATGTCATATACATAGACTACTACAATTAGGAGATCATTTTCACTAGCCTTTATGTACAAATTGCTGTCTACTCCTCTTTTCTTAAAACCTTGTTTTTGAAAGTATTTTTCCAGCCTTGAATACCATGCAAAAGGAGCTTGTTTTAGACCATATAAGGCTTTCTTTAATCTGCACACATAGTCATGTTTATATGTTAATGGTAATCCTTTAGGTTGTTCCATGTAGACTTATTCCTCTAGATCTCCATTTAGGAAGGAAAAATTCACATCCATTTGATATACCTTGAAATCATGATAACATGCAAAGGCCAAAAACATTTTGATTGCTTCCATTTTGGCTACAGGCATAAAGGTTTCATCATAATCAAGACCTTCAATTTGTGAATATCCCTTGCATACAAGTCTGGCTTTATTTCTGATTACCTGCCCTTGTTCATTCATCTTATTCTTGAATATCCATTTTTTTCCAATGAAATTTTTCCTAGTGTGTCTTGGAATTAATTCCCAGGTATTGTTCTTCTCAATTTGGGCCAGTTCTTCATTCATAGCATTTACCAGTTTTTGTCTTTGCTGGCTTCTTCGAACTTCTTTGGCTCTATTTGAGATAACATGGCTAGGTATACTTCTTCTGTCTTTTCAGCAAGCGATCTAATTGTCTAGACTCCCACACTCTTGTCCCCAATGATTTGATCTTTCGGATGATTCTTTTGAGTGTGTCTTGAGGGACCTTTTGAGTTTAATCCAATATCTTCTTTTGTCTTTCTCAGTTCATCATTATCTTGGTTCTCTTCTTCATGATCAACTAGAGGATTGCTGCATTTTGTACTTCTTGTTCTGTTTGTTAGATCTTCATCAAATCTTAGATCAATGCTTTCCACAATTTTGTGTAGTGTTTTGTTGTAGCACCTGTAACCCTTACTCTTGAATGCATATCCTAAAAATATTCCTTCATTAGCTCTTGCATCAAACTTCCCCAGTTTTTCATCATTATTTTTTATGAAACACTTGCTTCCAAAGACTCTAAAGTGCTTGATTTATGTTGGTTTACCATACCATAATTCGTAAGGAGTCTTATCACAATTTGGTCTTAGATGAGCTTTGTTGAGAATGTGAACAACTGTGTGTACTTCTTCTTCCTAGTAGGTTTGGGGAATGTTACTTTCTTGCATCATAGCTCTGGAAATATGTTGTACTAACCTGTTTTTCCTCTTTGCCACTCCATTATGATGAGGTGTACCTACAATTTTAAATTGTTGTTTTATCCCATGCTTATTGCATAGGTCTGCAAAATCATAGTCTGTGAATTCACCTCCTCTGTTTGATCTGATGCACTTTAGCTTGCATCCTGTTTGATTTTCTGCCAATGCCTTGAATATCTTGAATTTATCAAGTGCTTCAGATTTATATTTGAGAAATGCTACCCACGCCATTTTGGAAAAATCATCTATTATCAGCATGAAATAAGATTCTCCACTTGGTGTTTTGGTTCTTGAAGGTCCATACAGGTCCATGTGTACAAGCTGAAGAGGCTTACTTGTACATAATTTCTCTTTGGTCTTGAAAGATGTGCGGGTCTGCTTGCCCAGTTGGTAGGCTTTACACATGGTATTTGAAGGCTTCTTTATTTCTAGCATATCTCTGACTGCATTCTTCTTGCTCAGACTAATGATGTGGTCAAAGTTAAGGTGTCCCAATATTCTATGCCATAACCATGATTCATCAAGTTTTCTTAGGCGACATACTTCATCCTTTTCTTTCACTATATAGACATTACTTTCTGTTTGAACACCTTTGATCAAGGACTTTCTGGTGGTGCTTGATCTTACTTCACAATCTTGGGCTCTAAAAATGACTTCACAGCCTTTATCACACATTTGACTGACACTTAGCAAATTTTCTTTCAGCCCGTCCACAAATAGTACATATTGGGCCTTTCCTCTTCCATTATCCAGAATGACTGAGCCTTTTCCTTTGATTTTCCCTCCTTTATCATTGCCTAATGTTACATTCCTAGATTTCTTTTCATCAAAGGTTACAAACTTGCTTCGATCTCCATTCATATGCTTTTAGCATCCACTGTCCAAATACCAATGGTTTTTATGATCTTGAGCTATTAGAGCTAGATCACACTTATTTAACTTATTTTTCCACTGCATGCATCCTTTTGTTTGGTACCTTCCCTGAGAGGATGGACCACATTCTCTGAGAGGACATTTGTGACACTTGGGCCCAATTTGATGGTAGTCAAATCATTTGATTATGTTTCTGAATGAATTATGTACACGAGTGAATTCTCCATTGTTCATCCATGTCCTTGAGTTTTCTTACATCAGTATTTTTCCATTAGTTCTGCACTCCTTGGATTTATGGCCGAACTCCTTACAGTAAAAACAATTAGCGTACCTGATGAAGGGTTGGCTGCTCCATTTGTTTGCTTGAGGTAGTATTTTCACTTTTGGCATCCTTTGCTAGTTGGAATTGATTCCCCTTTTATGACAGTATGCAACAATATGTCCTAGTTTGTGGTAGGCATAACAAGTGCCATTTTTCATAGGGGGGAAGAATCTCCTTTGATAGCTTCCAAATTTGATATATTTAGGAGTATATGAGTCTTTTTCAGTTGACTGTTTATTTATTTCGTTCTTTGTCATTTGAGGTTCCTTCTTGTTTCTGTTTACTTCATTGCAAGCTTCTACTTCGGTAGAAACTTTCTGAGATGCTTCATTATCCTTAAAAACCTTTACAAAAATGATATTCCTATTATCTTTTTCTTTACTTGTTTCTCCTTCATAGCCTATCTCATTTTTTATCAGAGGAGATCTTTGAGCATCTAATATTTTATTCAACTTATCAGAGCTTATCATTTGAGGAGTGTTTATTGACAATTTCCTTTGGGTGTTTTATGATTTCTTCCTCAAGAATGCTACTTCTTCCAATTTCTCTTGCTTCTGAATTTTATCCTCAATTTGCTTAAGTAGAGTGTCTTCTACCTTCTTGGCTTCTTCAAGCTCTACTTTCAATTGAATGAGGTCTTCTGGATTTTGTTCTTCTCTTACATATTTGAGGAGAATTTCTTTCTATTTTTTGCACTTTAGTTTAAATCTGTCTATTTCCTCCAGGGCACTTCTTAGCTCCCCCTCAAGATCTACTTCACCTTCTTCCTCATCTTCTAGAAGGAATCCTTCAAGCTCTTCCTTGGACATCAATACAAATTCAGAGGTTCCTTCTTCATTTGAGGTTTCATCTAAGTTTTCTGATGTACTGCTATCTTGCTGAGCATAAAATGATTTTCTCCTGTATCTATTCCCTTTCTGCCAGTTCTTTGATATGGTTTTCTCTGTTTCTTGAGTCTGATTCTTTGTTTTCTTATGAGGACACTTAGAAGCATAGTGCCCAACTCTTCCACAGTTAAAGCATTTAAATGGTAGTTTACCTTTATATTTTCTAGAGCCTCTATCTAATCTTCTGACAAATTTGGCCTCTTCTTCATTAGAGCAAGATCATATATCTTCTTTTTCTTCTTTGTTCTTCTCTGTCTTAAAGGCTGCCTCCCTCACATTTGAATTCCTCTGTGGTAGTCTCATCTCATAGGTTGTTAGGTTTCCAAGTAATTGGTTCATGGTCAAATTTTCCCAATCAGTCGTTTCTTCTATGGCAGAAACCTTGGGTTTAAAGCTGGATGGTAAAGATCTTCGAATATTTTGAAAAATTACACATTCTTTAATGGTCTCTCCTAGATATTTCATGTTATTCACAATTTCTGCAACCCTCAAGAAGAAGCTGGAAATGTCTTCATCATCATTCATTTTTATATTTTCAAACTGAGCTCTATAGACTTGTATTTTGGCTATCTTCACCTTTTTTTCTCCCTCACGGATGCTTTCTAATGTATCCCATATTTCTTTGGCAGTCTTGTTGTGCATTACTTTGATAAATTCTACCTCACACAGTCCACTTAAGAGAGCATTCATGGCTTTTGCATTAGCTACAAAATCTAGTTTGGCATATTTCTATGAGTTGGACTCCTTGGGGCATATCCCTATTCCACAACAGCCCAAACTTCTATTCCTAGAGACATTATGTACGTCCTCATTCTTATTTTCCAGAAGGCATAATTTGTACCAGTGAACAAAGGGGCTTTATTTGTTGAGCATCCTTCTATACTAGCCATCTTGGGGACCTAGGTCTATCAGTGTTAAGCGATATAGAAGGAACTTGGCTGCGATACCAATCGTTGAATCCTTTGTTTCCTTTGTTGAGCTGAGAGGGGGGGGGGGGGTGAATCAGTTTAATGAATTCATGGTCTTGTAAAACTTTCATTTACACTTATTTACATCTTCATTTCATGATTAACTTAATGTACAGTGAAACCACAATCTTAATTAGTGAGCAGCAGATATTAAGTGGATTAAATACAAAGTATCAACACATAATCATCATGTACATAGACACCAGATATAAGTGGGAACCCATAAGGGAGAAAACCACATCTTATTATTGTTGTGATGCAAAGGAAACCTCCAATTCCCTCTCACCACTGATTTTCTATAGGCTCCAACCTACAGGAGGCTATAACCTTAGTCCTGCAAGCTACAACTTGCAAGGAAGCTCCAACTCCCATCTAATTTTTGTAGGCTACAACCTACAGGAGGCTCCTACCTCAGCCAGCTACAACTGACATCTATCAAGCTACAACTTGATATGGAAGCACCAACTTCCTCACTCTTTCATAAACAACACATGATGATTTACCTGGATATCAATTCTGTTCTATTCCTTCTTCACTGTTGTCCACCAGCCTTCATATCTGCCTTATATCATCTCTGAATCTTCACAGCTTCTCTATCTACTCCTCCTTCTTCTTACCCTCTCTGCCCCATTTCTCCATTCACTCAATTCTTTATATCTATGTGACATCATTTATAGAGATTACCTTATGATTGTTTGTATTCCACAGGGAATTCGAAGTGAATAGGTATGACTCTTTGCCTTCCACCTTCTCATTTTCTTGCCTAGCACATTCGGAAAAATATAAAAATATCTATAAATTTCAATATTACAGTTCAGTATTTCTTTGCACACGGATACTTGCCTTTGCATCACAAGCAATGTAAAATTAATTAAAACATTTACATTTACATTTGAAATAGATATATCTCATTCAACCCTTTCAATTCTAGGCTCACTATATGTTTGTCTTTTTTTCTATTGTAGTGTAACAGTTCTGCATACTCTCTTGCTTTCTATGCATGTAGAATGCATTTCCCAAATTATGTTCTAAATCTGGCAGCTTTATCAATGCGGAGGCTTTCTTCAACCTTCATGGTTCCAACCATAGCCAAAATCTACTTTGTAGACTTACCATATGAAATGATCTTGTTAAACCCTTTGTAAATTATCACGTTTAACTGTTAGAAATGAATAATTGAATCCTTTTAACCTATGTTCAAAACTTCGGGATTAAGGTCGAAGCTCAACACTTTGATAAAACTTTGTTAAATAAACCTTTCAGAGACATTATTAAAACTTTAGGGAATGTTATATAATTATGTTTTAAGCAAATTTTAAACCCTCTCTCGACGATATAACAATAGACCTTTTTAACACAGTAGTTAACCTTTCAGGTCCACTTTCAAAACTCTTTCTATCCGCCAATGCGATGAAATAACTCTGATGTGAAGATTTCTTGACCGATGCAATAATTCGATGCGATGAACCGCTTATGATGACTTCGGATTGAGATGAAACACTTTGCGATGATTTCGATGTGATGAATCCAATGCGATGACCGTTGATCGGACGGTTGTGATTAAATCTTACCGTCGCAATCGCAAAGTTCAATGGCTTGTTCCATTGCTCTACCTCCACGCCGATGCGATGGCTCACTGTAGATCCAATGGTTGTCATTAATTGGGATCAAACGGTTGCGATTAAATCACACCATCTCAATCGCAATTCTCAAGGTCTCATCTCCTCAACACTTCTTCTTGCCGATGCGATAAGAGATCGCCAATGCGATGAGATCTCCACCGTCGATCTTCTATCTTCGATAAGATCTCCGTCGTCGATCTTCAACACTTTTGCTTTAAGCCTTAACATTAAGACTCCGCCTTTCGCATGAAGCAACCACTGTTAGACCTTCACCGATCTTGATCCTGCAGATATCGCATTCACAATATACCTGTTGTTTAACATTTCCAAACCTCCATACACTTTTCCCATGCGATCACCATTGGATCTTCGCCGCATCAAATCGGACGGATATCACGTTACTTCGACCCCTGACCTTGAATTCTAAAAAATTACACAAAATAGGCAGTTTTAGTATTGTGACGTGTCGTAATATGATAAGATCGCGTTCCAAATGGAATGAACCACTCATGGCCCAAAAGTTGTGCGAAACCAGTGGTATGGTTTTGCAAAACCACCAACCTTCAAACATTAAATTTAAACACAATTAAGTGCATAATTCCACCATTTATTCAGGATTTCGCTTAATCTCTATTGCTCCCATTTCACCTTCTACTATGCCCCTTCATTCGAAATGGTTTCCTTCCATGTCCAACATATCTCGCACTTCACCTTTCTACTATTGAATGAACTTTTGCTGCCCGGTTACTTCACTCCATCGCACAAATCTTCATCACTATTCTTGGATCACTGCAGATCTCTAAAGACCCCAAACCTTTCTTTTCTTTAGCGCAACTCCCTCTTGAGCTTTTTCTGTATAAGATCTTTGGCCCTTGCTGTATCTTGCAACTCTGCTACCTCTGCTTCAATTCGTTGTCTCTGCTTATATTCACCTATCTGCTTCATTCGTTGCCTCTTCTTCTTGTCTAATGCTCTCTCTGCTACCCCTTTTTGCTACCCTCACTGCCTCTGCTCCTTGTCTATCTCCTTTGCCTTATTTCTGGTTCTTCTTTATTCTTTTTCCTTAGTAATAGTTCAGGTGCTGCTCCTTTCTTCTACTTTGCCATCAATGACAATATTTCCAATAGTTGGGGTCCAAAGTAAGCAACTCATTTTCAAGTTGGTGGGACCTGACTTCATTTTGAATTCCAAAGACAATATTTAGCTTATCCAGGGCTTCATGAGGAGTGTCAACGTCAAGGATATGAAATCGAAGATCTTTATCAATGGACATTCCTATCAACCCTCGTGCTTGATCTTGTTTATTTTCCTATTTAGCGACTTTATCATCATCAGAAGGTTTAGTTTCTAGCCCTGTGACTATTATATAAAGACCTTTACTTCTAAGTATATCTACCATGTGAGGTAGCCATTGGAAATAATTGGTGATGTTAAGAATAATTGGGTATGCACTTTCCATTCTTTTAAAGGAAAAACTGAAGTTGTGAAAATCTGAAACTAACTGCTCCAATGGAAATATCTCGAAAATTATGCCGTTTCAAAAAAATCGGCTCGAAAAATGGCCTCCAGATGAAGAAGTTATGCCTTTTTGAAAACAACGAGTTGAAGATGCCGAATATTTATGGGAATGAATTGAAATTTGGTGATAAAGTTCAACTTTAAAATAAAACTCCGCCCCTTTAACAAAAAAAATTTACAAAAAAAATCTTGAGAAAGAGACTTGAACCCAAGACCTCTATTCTCATAAACTAACTCCTCACCAAGTGAGATAGTAAAAGGATTCTGCAATTTTTTGAAAGGAGGAAGGGTTCTTTTTTTTTTACTCTTTGGTGCGCGTGTCTTTTCCTACACGAAAAACACAAAATACTGAGCCAAAAAAAAAAATGCAAGCCTTACAAAAAAATGTTATATTTTCGATTAGCTTTACCGGCAACTATCTATTTTTTCACTATTTATGATTTCCTGAGATCGCACAAAGACGTGGGAAAGAGCATACATAGCAAACAAAATCCCTTTTTCCTGTTTCTAATTTTCCGAGATAGCACACAGTGCAGATCAAAGAGAACAAATAGAGAAATGTTATAGATCCAGTAAATAAATAAAACCTAAAGTCGAAATAAACAGAGGTAACCGAAATAAGTTGAACTATTAACAAATATAACTGCAAAATAGATTATTTATACCTTCAAATCTAAACTGTCATAACTTGGGAAACTAGAAACCTTTTCGCATGAAACGAAAGGCGTTCTTCACTGTAACAGATGCTCCAGACACAACTGAGTAGTTCTCTAAGTAAAAAAAGGTTCAAAAATAGTAGATCTAGAAAATGGCAATCGCATGCAGTCAAAACAACTTTGGATTTTGATCAACAAGAGATGCAGCCCTAAAAATAGCTCTGATACCATGAAGGAATTTACAGGGTAAGTTCCTTAGATCAAGAACCAAAGGTCACCACTCACAAACATATCACAAATTAGTACACCAGTATAATCACATGGTTAAAACCCTCGAAGAGGAAAACAGTCCACGGCCTGAGCCAACACGGCCACTTCAGGAAATTTATTAATATAAAAAGAAAAGTTACATATATTTCCCTCATAAATGGTTACTGAACAAATGACCCTCCATGCTCTTTAAAAAGAGATCATGGACCAATCGGGTGTTAAGCCACGGATGAAGTGTCGTTAATACCGAGGAGAGAGATAACCGTCGGATCACTACAAATCGTGACCGTTGGATTATAAGTTACAAATGTACAGAGTAGAGAAACACACTTTACATAACTCTACACTAGACTAAGTTATTCTTAACTATTTCCTATGTGTCGGAATATCCTAACACAAATGTAGTGGAAAAATTACCAATCTTGAAAAAATTGAAGAGAATGTGGAGGAACCTATGCATAAACAACCAAGATTTGAAAATATGCCTTTGTCAGTGGAAGAAGCCACAATTGTTGATCCTAGTGTATTGGCATCTTGGGGAAAAAAAGTGAAAAGTTTAATGGAAGATTTTTTCAATGAGAAACTTACTCTCAAGGTATATTCAAAAAATGGAGAATCTAAAATAAATATCCATTGTGAAATTTGTGCATTGATTATGGAACAGATGATGTATCCTTGGTAGCGTGAACAATGTGCAACTTCAAAAACCATCATATGAAAATAGGGTCCCATCAACAACGCATTTCGATGCCAAGTGGTAGTGAAATTCCTTCATGTAACAAAGTACAACAAACAACGGTGGTTGGAGATCGATTTCATATTGATCAAGAAATCAAACTTCTAGATGATTTCAATAAGACAAAAGAGCCTAATTTGTTCAAGGTGGTGGAAGCAACACTTGCAAACTATAAGGACATGGAAAAAGTGAGAGTGAAATTCAGAAGATGGAATAAATGGTTTTGTTTAGTGCCAACAAGTGGTGATATTGTCAGTTCTCTAAATGAACACATGAAATCAAAGAAGCACACTACTACTACTACAAATGAGGCTTCACATCATGATATTAGGTTGAGGAGTGGCACAGTTGGGAGACCTAAGAATCCTACCAATGATAAGTCCCAACAAAGTTTGACTAGGTTCTTGGTGCCTACATCACCATTGGTATTACATAGGGGTTCTACAAATGCAAATCCTTTGACTACTTCAAGTGTGTTAATTAGTGGTTAATTATTAGTTTAGACTAAACTTGAATATGAATTTGTATATTATTTTATTGATATTACTTCTATTTTTTTGTTTTTACTGTCTTTTCATCTTATTATAGCTCAATTGTCTCCCTTGTTACTACAATATTGGGGGTATTGGTATCCTTATATTGATATAAATGGGGAGAGATTGGAAATGAAAGGTCCTAATCGATGATCAAAGGGCTGGAAAATTATGGGCCATAGAGAAGCATACCAAGATCATGCTATGTTATGAGGGTATTGAATGTCACATTGATGGTACATATAGGCATATTCATTTCCAGACGTGTTCTGAAACATGGATACCATTTGATTCATTAACATGTACATTTTGTAAGTTGGTTCCAGAATGTAATGAGTTTAGGATGTGATTATATCATGAATCAAGGTGCACCAATAAAATAAGTGAACGAGATACACAAAAATGTAGATTATTGGACTATTTGACTCAAAATGAATTGAAGAATGCTGCAAGGGTTACAAATGCTAACCATAGATCAACAATGCGAGCTCTTTGGTGGGAGGGGACAAAGGTTTCTACACTCTATATTAGAATGATATATCTAAAGGAAAATTTGTTTGAATGAATGATCTGAAATGGGTGGATGACTTGTTATGCTATGCAAGAACCTCCCACTCAATTAAAACAAATTAAGATCTTGCTTATACTTGACTGTGCGGAATTGAATTCTTGATTCAGTTGTATGTGTTTTAATTTTTTTAAGACTTTATGTGTGAGGAACTAAACATCTTTTTATGCTGATAAAAATAATGTAAAACAAGCATAATGGTAGAAAATTGATCATTAACACATAACAACAAATTTAATAAAGGATTTCACCCATAAGTCTTGGGCTACGTCTCCTTGAACCTTTGTCAATTGACTTGGCTTTTTGGGATTATGATGACAAATTTATTTTACAAGTTAACTACTCAAATTGAATTTTTTTTTATGTTGGACTAATGAGTTTATAATACCATCATACTCCTATAATGGCTGTTATCTCTCTGGAAATGGATCTAGGCTCCCTTTGACTTGACCTCCACTATCGGTGCCCTTAAGCTTCCCTGAGCTTCTCTGTGGCACAAACTCCCTTATAAGTCATTTTATGTCCCTGAAACCTTTTATATTGTCTTTAACACATATCAAACATCCAAAATAGGCTGTTTATTTGATCCAAATGAGCTCTGGCTCCCCAATCTAGGCCTCCAAATCTTGGTTGATGGCTCCTCGAAATTTGCCTATGGATTCCTCATCTCTAAAAGTATCCAAATGACTCTAAAAATCCCTTCAATGGATTCAAAATGTCCAAAATAATCATAATAGACTATTCACTTGCTGAAATTGGCTTCTGGCTACCTTGGTTACACCTCCAACACCTGGTGGCACCTTATGGCTCTAGGCTCACTGAAAACTTCTCTGTTTCATACTGGCATTCATAAGTCTCCAAAAGCTTTTACAAATCCCATCATTGGATTCATAAGATTCAATATAGTCATAATAGACTATTGGTTTGTTGAGAATGGAATATGGTTGCCCTGGATAGGCCTCATTCTCCTGCAATCCCCTAATGGTCCTGGTGTCCCTTAGAACTTATATGAAGGAAAATCACACTTAGAAGTTTTCTATTGGATCTGCAAACCTCATCAATGGCTACATAATGTCTGAAAAATCCAAAAATGACTTTTGGTTTCCTTTGAATGGCCTCTAGCTACCTTGACTAGGCCTCTTTCTACTGCTAGCCCCTCGTGGCCCTCGTGGCCCTTGGAACTTCTCTAAAGCAAAATCACACTCAAAAGTCCTCTGACGGCTCTAATAACCTCACTAATTTCTCTAGAATGTCCATGAAAGTCTAAATTGACTATTCACACTAAAAAAATGGTTGAGTGATGCTCAAGATAGAGCATAATAAATTTTTCCCATTTTCCTCCACCAGAACTGGAAACTCTACCAGTTAACATTCCAAAAATAGAAAAGTTGCCAAAATTGGTGCGCCTCCAAAAATTCTGCCAATATAAAATGGAGCTTAGATTAGTGGATAAGTGTGCATTAACTTTAAATAACCACAGTTATACGCTAAGTGCTGATTGATATAAAATGTGGCTTAATCAAAATTAAATGCGCATTCAAATATGGGGGCGCGCACATGACAGGCAAGGACTGGGCCCATGGCCCGTTGGTAGAGATGCTTGGTCATAAGGGGGAGGTAATGGCTTCAAATCCCAGACCTCTACCCTCATGTGGCCTTTTGCACAACATCACATATGTGACTTTGATATACCATATACCATTGCATTGAACTTTGCAAATGTGGATTTAAACCATGAACTTTGTAATACGTGGGTTTTGGATTGTACAATTTAATTCAAATTTTAATTATAATATGATATCGTTTATATATAATATATATAATATTTTTTAAAAACACATAATATATTGTATCTTATAATACATATAAATATATCTATTTAATATTAAATCATAATTAAATAATTAAAAAAAATACAATTCTAATGTAAAAAACATTAGGAATTTTACCCCATGTAGACCAAACTGGTGAATCTGAAGGTGTCACTTGGCGCGATGTCATTGGCTGTTGCTATAGGAATTTCCCCATGAGCTGACTAGGCTGCCACATCATCCATGTACCTGCTCTACCCATATTTTTACCTATTTGGCATTTCGATTAGAACGCAATATCTTCCTCATATGACATCAGCTTTTCGAACCATTCGCGGCACTGGAATCTAGAAGATGAGATCTACACCATCATCCAGATTTGAACCCAATCTTGTAAATTTGAATTTTGAACAATCCTTAGGTCTTGATCCAAATTTGATCACTCCTCCCCATTTCCAACCTTTTGGCCCCCAAAATACTGGATTACCTGTTCAGAATATGAGAGTACAACTCCCTCACCTTTCTAATCTCCATCCACTTTTCCTTACTTGGCTTAGTGCCTTTGAGCCCAACTCGAAGGTAGTCAACACTTCCCTTCTTGGATGCTCTTGTCCTCCTGTCAATAATTGTGTCTTCCTTGCTCATCCAGAATTTCTGGCAAGAAATATTCAATAGAAGGTAGTTGAAAATCACTTCCTTGATCATCGATCAAAGGTGGCTCATACAAACGTAATTTCTCAACAGAAGTATATGCATACATGGCTGAAATTTTCATATGTACAAATGAATTTGTGTCTTACTGAATTAAGAATTCAAACCACTTCATACCAAGCCACTTCCATGGTGATCTTCTTGTTGAAAATCTTCTTCTTGTGAATCATCTGGACTCACATTGATGATGGAATCATTGGTTCCATTTTTGCCAGTATTTTTATGCTCTTGCTTCAAATGCTTGGGATGATTTATTGAATGCGGTGTCCAACATTGGGCAATGAAATTTCCCTTCTTATGGAAATGTGTGCAAGTCTTTGGCATATTTTTTTCAAGTTTCCTTCTCTTCAACTATTTCCTATGTGCCTTCATTCTCTTCCAGCATTTTGAAACTTCATGGTTACACAAACCACAATAGGAACAACAAATATTTCTTCCATTTATGCATGCATATTTTTCATGCTTAACATAATCACAAAAATCTTGACTATGGGAAGAGTTATACCTCAAATTTTTCTTTGCATGTCCATCTTTTTAACCTTCTTGAGGAGATGAACTTGTAGAGTTGCCAGCTTTCTTTCGAAGACCAACATCATTGTTCATGTCTTGATAGCTGTCAGAACTCTCCTGCTCACCATACGCTACATGTCTACAAACATCTTGCTGCAACATAGGCCTCAAACAATCACATTCATCATGAATACAAACTTGACATGTCTGAGTATTTGAACTTGCAACAAAAGTTCTTGTTGGAACTATCTCAAGTGCCTTCATGACTTTGTATTTTTGCCATAAGATTGAACATAGCCTAGACCAAACTTCTTAGGCCTTTCCTGAACCATAATAGACTCAAGTATGCCTTATGCATGTTTTCCTAGATGATATAGGTCAATTTGGGTGCCATTCTCAATGACCTGGTTAACTAGGCATCATCTCCAGGACCGATGACCAAGGGTCTATCATTCCCTATCATTTCAGTTTCTATATGCTCTAAGACAGAAAAAAAACACGAATCAAGCAACACTTTCATCAAGTAAAGGTTTCCATGGTTTGAAGCTTATTATTTAGCATATGAAAGCTCACCAATGCAGGCTCTAAAGGGCCTAAGTGCATTGCATATGAAGGTAGCCCCATGCAAGGCTACTCTGCAAAGTACTTCCCGAAATTCAAAGGCGTGTTGGTCACATTGGGAGTGAAATTCTCATTGTTCTGGAATTTCCACTTGCCCAGTGCCTTCTAGAAGAGTTTACATGTGTCAAGCTTCAGATCCAAGTGTCCATTTGACATTTATATGAATGGAAACATGTCTTTCCTATTTTGGGAAAGCTATTGATTGAAAGATAACCTACATTTCATCTATAAATTGAACATAGATCTAAGTGTTTGAGAAGCAAGAATTTGAGTAGAGAAATCCTGGAGAATTTTCAATTAAGAGCTTGGTTTGTAGAGCTACTGTTGGAGGAATTTATGCTATGATGAGACTTAGAAACTATGATGGAAGGTCACCTCAAATCAATCACTACGTTGTAACCTCTCCTTATATCATCAATAAAGAGTACTTCTTGTTTTTCCCTACATGCATCTATGTTAACTTTGATTTTCCATATTGTAATATCTTGGTTGATGAATGTAGTTTATGCTTAACTGATTTAGCTAACTAGCTTGAATAGATGTCTACATTATTGCATCTTCTATTGTTTCAGTGTTCTTTCTTGCAGGAAGCATTCATCCAACGAACTGCTTGAATTTGAAGCTGTAGCAGAAGTGACAGAAGGAGTCATTTGGAAGTGACTGAAACAAGTAAGCCTCTAATCCTCTTTGTGTATCTGTTCTGAGTTAGGAAAAATGGTAGTATAGTCTTTCACTTGTTGTTCTAGACTAACACCTATCTAGGGAAGCGTAATTTATCCGTAGATTACAATTCTGGCCCAACAAAATGGCGACTCCACTGGGGATAATTTCTCTTAGTTTTAGGTGTTTTAGTCTCTGATTTTCTTTCTAAATCCACCCAGTAGCTATTACACATAAAGATTATACTTTTTCAGACCTTAATTTGGAAATATAGTGAACAAAACAGTAGTATTTTTCCTTGCCTACTGCGTCCAACGCACACTTAGTCAGGGCATAGTGCTTTGCAGATCACTATCTCCCTTCCAAGCCTATGTTGCAGAGCACTGTATCCCCTTGGAGACTCCATTGTCTCCTGAAAGGGACCAAATTCCCTTGAATCTAACTTTGCAATTTTCTTCAGTTATGTTTGCTGCTATGTTCTGAGAAGTTTTATGCTTAATTTACTGGTGACTCTAAATACTTCTTCCTCCTTTGGCTGAAAATTTGTTCAATTTTTGTTTAGAAAAGTTTTTCTTTATCATTGACAAGTTGATTTCAAAGTATTTTTTATGGTCACATTAAGAATCATTTACTTTCGAAATAGTAAATTGTCGTAAAATATTCATTTCCTTGATAGGAGAAATTGTTGTTGAAATCCTCATTTTTCCTTCAAAAGAGAAATTCTTGTTTGTATTCTTTGTTTCTCGAAATTAAAAAGCATTTCAATTATTGATCTAGTGCACCTAGTTTCTTTTCTGCCTTCATAACATTAAGGAAACTGAAAAGAAAAACTTGCATTTGCACGTAGGATTGTGTGTTTTTTTCAAAAGGAACATTAGGAAATCTTCATTTAGTTTGTGATTCATTGATTTTGTTTTTGTTCATTGATTTGTTTGCTCACAAATTATTTTCTCTCTTTCAAAAAACCTAGCGTTCTCTTCCCTTAGTAGCTAGGTTCTTCATTTAAAAAGCTGAAAGTGAAAGTTTTTTTATCATTCTTAGCTGCATTTTAGGAATTTCATATACATCATCGTGGTGAACCCGAAAGGAAAATTGTTAAGAAAGATCAACATAAAATAAATCTCAATTTACTTAACAATGATTTTGAACATTAACGATAACATTTAGAAGGTCTAGGCTAGAGACGTGTTCTGGTGTCATAAAACATAGCAGCTATCGTTAATTTATCTGCGATACATTCTGAGTGTGATACCTCAATCCACGTACGTAAGTATATCGTAGCTCATCCATGTACTCTCAGGTATATCAGGCGGTGTTATAGTACAATAAGTATAAAGGGGTGCTCTCACTGTGCAGTTTCGCATCAGACAACGCTAATATGGACTTGGGCCTCCACATACCTTTGGGTATATTTGGGAGGAAAAATTTTAGGTGCTATCCATCTATAGTGAACCGAGTCGACCGCCTTGAAATTGTGATACACCGAACAAAAAATTCGGGGAGATTACCTCCCCATACTTCTTGGTTCACCAGGAGGTATTCTACAGTTCACAGTTTCTTGGTAAACCCTTTTTCCTAGCATTACCCTCGTTTTGTTTATTTATTTTTGGATAAATCAAATCAGTAATCATGGAAGAACACAATCCTACCCCTCATCGTTCATGTAGATTATCTTTAAAACCACCTTTTCTGCTGGAAGTTACTTCTAGTAGGCGAAGGTGATCACGTTCTGCTGAATCAAGTATAATTCGTACCTCTGGCGAAACATCATCTTTTAAACTAGAGTTAGCTAAAATTGTTTCAACACATCCTAGTTCATTTACTGTTGTCGAAATGGAGTCTTCACAGCTACCCGTGGTCACGATCCATTCAATCGCTGAGACCATACCTCCTGGACCGAACATTGTTCAATCACAAATTGATCTAGATCCTGTCTCTTCTTTGCCAAAAAATCTGAATCCTGAACAACCGGAAATTGTTCCTATCTTGGTCACTCCACAAATTTCTGTAGCCACTAAAACTCCTATATCACATAGTCAACCGTCTGAAATATATTTTCGGCCTGATGGTGAAGTTCTTCGTCCTGTTTTAATCATGATTGAATAAATCCCACAACTTGATACACCTTTAAGTCAATCTCATTTTGGGGGAGACCTTTACCTGTACTAGTCCTTTCCTCAATCATTTCCATCTGCTTTTGTTGATCCTATTTCCATTCAATCTCCCTATTGATTTCAGAGAGTATAAATTTGGTCATACAACCATGCCTGAACCAACATCTTTGGCTGGGTCTGCTATTCCAATTACATCAGCTCCTACCCTAAATACTCCATCGATGTTTACAACCTCACCAAAGTCATATTTGCACGGTGGCCCTTTGGTCCCAACAGGCTACAAATCATTGTCTGGCACTTTCTCTAGAACATCTTCAAGACCATGGTCTTTACCCATGTCATCATCTGGTGTTTTAACTGGTAGTCCTATAGTTAGTACTGAACAACTTGATACATTACACACATCATTAGGGCAATATCAGGTCGGTCCTTATGGGTCAATTCCTTTAAGTACCATATCAAATGCACTCCCAACATTTAGGGAACAATATTTTCTGTCTTATTATCATCCTTATGCTGGGGGGAAACCTATGGTCACCCAATATGACAGTATTCAGTCACATTTTTGTAAAACTAATGTTGACATGAATGTTTGTCAATGGAAACCCACTCTGCTTATCCAACCACAAATGGTTGTCCAATCATATCAATCAGTTCAACCTGTTACACCCACTTCATTACCACTTGTTAATACATCAATACCCCTATTGTAGAATCAAAATATTTTACATCAACTTTATCAGGAAGGTTCTTCGACTCAATATCATCAAATGTTGGGTCAACATACTCAAAATCCTTTTATTAATTTACAACAACCCGTATCAGGGATCATTTATTCACAAGCTGGTGTACCATCTTATGGGATGTCACAAACACAACCTGGTTATACATATCAACTGAATCCAAATTATACTAATTTGGGTTATAATATTGGTGGATAGAACCCTTGGCAGCCATAGGCACAAATTCCTCAAACTTCATTTCAACAAGTATCATATCCAGGTTTTGGTCAACACAATTCTTAAGCATTTTCCATGCAAAACAACCCCTATCTGGGTTACCAACATCAAATCCCATATGCTGGTGCTCAAAGACCTATTTCCCAAGCAATTCCATCTTATACTCACTATGTTCAACCTGACCTTAATCGACAGTTGCCTTTTGTTGCAACCTTGGAATTACCAGATTTAAACTGGTTAACCAATGATCCTATCAATTATGCTCCTTGGTTGCCGGTGATACCACATAAATTACCCTCCGACATTCCTAAATTCAATGGAAACCCTAGATAATATCCATCAACTCATTTTCTGACTTATCATTTATGGTGTTCATCAAATTCCCTAAATGATGATTTCGTTCGATTACATCTTTTCCAGCAAACGCTCACAGGTTTGGCAGCTAAATGGTACATTGAATTACCTAGAGATTCTTTTGATAATTTCACTACCTTAGCTGCTGTCTTTTTGACCCATTTCTAGTTACCGATCAGATATGAAACTAGAATGGAACTCTTGACCAACTTTAAATGGACTAATGCTACTCATATTTCCGATCATATTCATGAGTGGCGTCATCATCGACGAATGGTTAAGACATTTTTTCCTGATCATCTCCTTACTGAATGGTTCATTAAGTCCCTGTTACCATATATAACTGAGGATGTGGATAAATGTGGTGTTGTCACATAAGAGTAAGTTATCGCTCGTACCCAATATTTAGACTTGATTTATACTCAGTCTGGCATGCTCTATGAAACATGTCCAAATGTTCCGCAATCTAATTTCAATGTTCCTCCTCAAATATAGGACTCTCATGCCGGAGCTGGCTTGATAGGCACTACAAACACACATAACCCTACTACATCTGATCCTTCTTCTACTTCCGAAATTAATGCCATGTCCTTTGACAAAGGCAAAAGTGATAAGCAACCAGGAAGTAAGAAAAAGGGGAAATCAAAGAAAAAGAAAACTTCTAACCCACAAGAACAATCATCTGATCAACCGTCTGGACCACGGATTCCTTGTTATCCATGCATAATCTGTAACGAGGAACAATTTTTTAGGGATTGTCCTCACCATGCTGAAGTCTAAAAAATAATCAAGTCTTCTCATGCATTAGTTTTGTTGACAGACCCATTTCCAAATCCAGACACGAATTTGGTTGCTACGAATGCAACTCCTAGTTCCCAAGTGTTAATGTTATCCACCACAAAACCTTCACAAGATATTTTGGTGTCGACGCAGAATAAAGACTATGGTAGTCCAACCACTGATCAACCTACTATCTCAACAATTAATCCTTCTAATGAATTGGTACCACCTCCTATTATTCTTGAATTGACGATTAAGCCACCAAAGGGAGTAATTCATACATTGACATATAATCCTCGAGAAAGAGTTGCACAAAATTACAATATAGTTGAAGATTTGGCTCAATCCCCTTCAACTATGTCTGCTCTTGAGGTATTACAAAATTGTCCCTCCTAGAAGCAGGCTTTATTGTCGTCCATTGGTGGAATTGATCCGACTAATTCTAATCTTTTCGTCTTTAATCATACAGGCTATGTGCCATAGCTACCAGCAGAATTGGCATTCTCCATCCAAGTAAATGTTCTCAATCACCTTGTTCATCACACTATTATTGATGAGGGATCATATACGTGCATTATGTCTCTAAAATGTTGGAATTCACTTGGCTCACCACGATTATCACAATCATAAATGACGTTGAAGGATTTTGATGGAATAAAATGTAAACCTTGTGGGATTATCAATAACCTGCAAGTTGAATTAGGGGGAAAAATAGTAAGTATTGATGTTGAGGTTGTTGACAGACCCCTTGACTATAATATTTTACTTCGAATACCATGGGTATATGCAATGACTGCCATTGTTTCTACATACTTTAGAATGATTTCCTTTCAACATAAAGGTACAATCACAGTCATTAGTCAGTTATCCTTTTTTTCCTTCGCTTCACAGGTAACTGGAAGCGTTCCATATATTCACTTACCCCAACTAGAAATTCAGAACATTGGTGTAGGAATCTTAAAGTATTCCACTCTTATGGGAACCTTTGCATTACCGCCGCCCGCGACATTGGCAGAAATTGCAATCATAGAGACCTGATACATGATATCTTCCACTCTATTTGGATTAAGCAAGAGTACAGGTGATTCTCATATTTCTATGTTGGATGATGTTTTATCGCTCAACCCTCTTGAGCTACAATAGAAATCAATCTATTTGGCTTGGGCGGAAAATCCGAAATCAGTGTCGCCGAGTGTTTGGGTTGATCATTAATTAGATTTTGGAACTCCATCTGATCCATTTTCCTCAAAATTTTTGACGGATGAAAATATTTTGGAAGCTATGATGGCAGAAGGAGAACCACGGGAATATTATCATCATCATTCCCATCTTCCATATTATGAAGAAAATAATCTTAGTGAACCATATCACCCATCCATTCAAACTTTATTTTCGAATTATTTTCCGATTAATGAAATTAAATCTGAGTGAAATTTATCTAATATTGAATAAACAATTTCTATCAATATTTCGACTAAACGTGGCATTGTATAAAATCTTCATGTCGATGTATCTTGTTCTCCATTAGAACTTGATTCATATCGTTCTCTTTTTCGTGAATTTCGTGACATATTCACTTGGTCTTACAAGCAAATGTCAGGCATAGATACTAGTATAGTTGAACACAATATTAATATGTATCCTGATGTCAAACCGGTGCGTCAACGGCTTCATCCTGTTCATACGAAGAAAGCTGCTGCCATCAAAGCAGAAGTTGAAAAAATTTTGCTTGCTAGTTTCATTTACCCTATTCCGCTAACTGAGTGGGTTTCCAATATCTTTCCTGTTGTGAAAAAATAAGGAACAATTAGAGTGTGCGTCGATTATTGGGATGTCAATCAGGCTTGTCCTAAAAACAACTATCCTACTCCCTTTTTGTTACACCATTTTTTGGTCATCTAACCTATTGTCATTAGATGAACCCAAGTACACCATGTAAGACCAATTTTACCCTAAGTAAAATTGCTTTTACTATGTGAAATAACTTAGTAAAACACCTTTATTAAGTTGTTTATGGTCTAAACAGGAAACCCCAAAAGGAAATAATTAGTTAAACATCAATTCAATTATTATTCCTAGTCATATTTAACCCAAAACAAGGAAATCAATTAAATAAATCCTTATTTATTTGATTATTTCACAGGAATAAGTTATTTAACCCTTATTTAAATAATATTCCTAGTTAAATTTGACTAAATCATTTATAAATAATTAAATAAATAATTATTTATTTAATTATATTTCCACCATTTCCTTAAAATAATAAATAAATCATTTATTTATTTATTATCTATAAATAAAGGATTTGACCCAAGACAAAAATCCTTTTCCCTCCAATAAATATAATAAAATATTCCTAAAAGGTGGTTCTAGAATTTGGTTAATAATATTTTATTCATACACCAAGTTCTAGAGTACCCTAATATTTTGTTATAAATAGAAGGGTTTTCCCATTCATTTTTCACCTTTCATTTTCATATTAGATCACTCTAGATCTATACTCTTGGTCTGAATTTGAGCCATTATCATTGTCACATTCTCTATCATTTGCTTTGTGAGCTCCCTTTGAGTTCTATGTTTGTCTGGGTTTTCTACACCAACAAGAGAGAGAAATATTAGATCTGAAATGTTGAGGACTTTCAAGAACCCATCCCATTGAGGAGAATTGGAAACACCTTTCTTGTTTTCCTCTCAGGTGCCCCTTTAATATAAAAATTATTTCAAAAATATTATTCTTGTCTTATCTATTGGATGCATGGAGCAACATTTCATTTTTACTTCTTAATGTCTTTTTATGCATAGATCTGGATTTGTGCAGCTTTATTTGGATCAACTAACTTCAGATTTGAAGATATTGGCAGTCATAATTGATGTTAGGGCTATTTGTTATGTGTAGCTAAAGTGGTGTTTTTTCGACAAAAGATTCATACTAACAATTGGCGACTCCACACGGGTTTTATTTTGCGACCGCTGTTGTTTTATATATTCCTGCATATCCAGCTATTTCAAACCCTAGGATTTCTCTTTAGTTTTTTATTTTTCCTATTTTTATGGTGTTTTTCAACTCTAAAACCCTCAAACATTAAAATTTTTAACTTTCGTGTGTTTCTAGCCCTATTGCGCAGGTGACAGACATCAGCCGCATCTAAGACAACAAATTTCCGCTAAGAGACCCGGATCTGCAGGTCACACTTATTGGCCCAAAACCTGCGACCTAGCCTAGAGGGCGCACTTTTCTACCCCAAAACTGCGACCTGGACTGAAAACAGGTCAGAACCTACGACCTGCACTTTTTTCTGCACTTTTGAAGCAATTTTCTTGGGTTTGTCTGAAGCTTCTGTCAGGGTTTTTCAGCCTCTGTCTCCGCTCGTTTAGACCTGTTTCTGATCTGTTCTACTCAACTAAGTGGTAATCTCGCCCCTTAGGGCTTTAGTACCCTCCACTTTTTGTGGAATACTTTTAGCTGTTTCAGACGTCTGAATTTTCAGATTTTCAGCCTTCTTCTTTTTCGGATCTGATACCTCATTTTTAGATCCATTTTAGATCAAGTCTTCTCCCTTTCAAATCACCTCATATATTTTTGTTTGGGTTTGCCTCTAGGGTCACCTCCTTGTCCCTTATGCCTTTAGCTAATTTTCTCCTTTTTTGTAGCAACCTTGCCTCTATCTCTTTGTTGTTTTCTCACCTCTTTTCAGCAGAATTCTCCTTTAGATCCCTGTACCTCCTAACCTTCGATCTATTGGCCTCTTTTTGTGTGTTTTGATTCGATTTTTTCCCTCTTTTAGACTAGTTTTGAGAGACTCACCTTCTTGGGTTAGATCGATGCATTTTTAGCTGTTAATTTTCTGTTATTTCAGCCTTATTTACTATCCTTTGCAGATTTATTTTCAGTTACACAACACACTTTTTCTTTTACTCTCAAAACATCTAGGTTTAAAAATTAAAATCAACACATGCCACACACTGACCCTAAGTGAAGAAAATCCTGGTTAACACCACCTCACAAATACTTTAAAATAAATTGACACCACACCTCTCTGCCCTTGTTTCGACATTGCCTCACTTGATTCTGCACCTCCCTGCCTTTGTCAGTTATTCTTATTCCTGTCATCATTGCACATCCAAGGTGTTTATCTTGGAGACTTCTTAGTCTTCACCCTCAGTTTCCGGTTGGTCAACTTACTCTCTCCCGCCGTCGTCGAGTTATTCCTCCCCCGAGTCTGCACTCCGACTCTTCTTCTGATTGTTCGGGTTCTCCCCCTACTTCTGGTTCTCCCCCTATTACCTTCACCATGTCTAGTTCAGGACCTAATGCTAGCAACCTCGGTCCTACTACTGGGTCTGTTACTAGCGGAACCACCACGGGAACTACCTCGACTGTCCCTTTGCTCCCTTATATGGCTGGTCTTAGTCTCCCCGATTTCAATCAGTTGATCAACGATCCTATCCGCCACGATGTTAGTTGGCCTGCTATGCAAACCAAGCTCCCCTCCAACATGCCCAAGTTCGAAGGCCTTGCTAGTGAGGATCCCTCCAACCATATCCGATCTTTCCACATGTGGTGTTCATCCAATTCCATTACTGATGATTCCATCTGTCTTAGATTGTTCCAAAGCATGCTTACCGGCAAAGCTTCTAAATGGTATGTTGATCAGACTGCCTCTTCCCATACCACCTTTGTGACCATTACCCAAGCCTTATTATCTTATTTCCAACTCCCTCTCTGATACGACACTGGTTCCGAACTCTTGACTTCTTTCTATCAATCATCTTTGACCCGCCTTTCCGCTCATGTCCAGGAATGGCGGAGAAGAAGGCACTTATGTCGAGCTCCCACCTTTGCAAATCGTGTCTATATGGACTGGTTCCTTCACTCTCTCTTACCTGCCATCGGCAAATATGTCGCATCCCAGTTCCCTCAAACTGACGAAGCCGTCCTCCAAATAGCCTTGAAATATGACCTCATCTATGCTCAATCTGGTTATGTTTATACCGTCCTTCCTGACCTCCCCAAACCCAGTGGCACTAATGCCCTGGGGGCATCTCAC
Organism: Pinus albicaulis; assembly: GCA_034641835.2. Classification (NCBI taxonomy): domain Eukaryota; kingdom Viridiplantae; phylum Streptophyta; class Pinopsida; order Pinales; family Pinaceae; genus Pinus; species Pinus albicaulis. The sequence goes on along the minus strand of CM076573.1, from coordinate 201,996,141 downwards.
TCTGTCGATGGTATCGTTGGAGCTCTTTCACAAACATACGCTCAACCACCTATGGGCTATGGTTTCCCTCCAGGAGGGGCCAGCACCTCCAGCACTTTCCCCCCTCCAGGTAGCATGTATCCAGGATACGACATGCCTCCCCCTTTTTCCCACCCTCCTTATTACCTCAATGTTGCACATCCTAACCCTTATCCCTATCCCCAGCCTAGTGTCCCAGCTCCTCCAGCATTTGGACCACCCACTCCCTTGCCTTCTCAACCCCCGCAACAGCAACTACTACCCCCTCTAGGGAAAGTATTTGCACAGCAGGGCGCGACTAATCCTCATTCTTCTCAAAGAAAGTGGAAAGGAAAACAAAATCAATCTGCCCCTGGTAATCGTGGATCCAATCCTCTAAGTATTGATTCTAACACTGCTAACTAGCCATAGGGCTCTCAGCCCAAGCCAGACAGGCCTCTTCACACCAATAAGCCTTGTTCGTGTTGCGGTGTTTATGGTCATTACACTCACGATTGTCCTCGATTACCACAGATGCGGCAGATGTGGGAGTCTCAGGCTACATTGCGGGGACATAATACCTCCCCTACTGTTCCCCCCAATGCGGCTACTTCTCAACCAGCCGTGTTTACTGATCCTTTCCCTCAACAAGGATTCATGGCTACTCACCCACCTCATGCCCCAGTAACCACTCAACCTTCCCCTTCTGGTTCCTCTGATTACCAGATTCTCATGATGACTTCTAACCAACCTCTCACCGTCGACCTTAACCTTCAAACTCGGTCTCGTCAGTACCCCACACCTCTCGCTCTGTCTGTCCCCAAGTCACCTTCTTCAAGTCCTATAGAGCCTCTTTCGACACCATATGGTCCTTTTCAGATCCCTCAACCCAAATTTGAGGTCCTTATCAAGGTTCCTAAGGGCCCATTATGCCGAAATGCTGCTTCTGGTTGAGCTGCTCATTCGTATAGCATAGTAGATGATTTGGCACAGTCTCCTGCTACCATTTCAACACTGGAACTCCTCCAATCATTTCCTTCTCAAAATAAGGCTCTACTATCTGCCATGGGCGCTGTAGATCCTGCTAATGACCAATTGATTTTTTTCGACACCCGCCAATCAGATCATCCTCCTCTTCCTTCTTCCGTTTCTTTCCAAATCCCAGTCAAAATCTGGAATGATAACGTAGCTCGGTGTATTATTGACGAGGGGGAATCTACCTGTGTGATGTCTGCTTTGGTTTGGAAACAAATTGGATCTTCTGAGCTGGCCCCTTCCACCATCACCCTTCGTGCATGGGATGGCCATGCCTCCCATCCCATTGGCCTCATCCGTAATTTCCCTATCACTCTTTCGGGCAAGACAGTTTGTGTTGATGTTGGAGTCATTGACACCCCTCTTGACTATAACATTATTTTGGGGCATAGCTACACCTATGCCATGTCTGCTATCCCATCTGCGGTTCATCACAAGATGTTCTTCCCTCACAATGGAAAGATAGTCCACATTGACTAGTTGACATATCATGAGCCGCAAACTCCGACCTCCCCTGAGTCGACCATCTCTTCTGTAGCCAATAAGCATACCATCGATTCCTTGACCAGCGTCTCCCCCGGTGTCTACAAAGACTCCTTGTTGCTTGGAGCCTTCCCTGGCCTTCCTCCTCCCCCCGTCTCTGACCCCAACTTGGCGAATGTTTGCATGATGCAATCGTCTCGGGCTGACCTTAAGCAACATGCTTTGGCTAGTCAACAACCTCAACCTCACCCACCACAACCAGCTCCTAGCCCTTCACCTCCACTAGCCATACTTCTTTCTTTTATATATTCTTCTACAGTTAGTCCCCATGAGCCTCTCTAACCTCCTAGGTCAGTTCCACTTGATATCAACCACCTTGTCACCGTTCCTCCTGGCCATTACTCCGCTGGTCAGATACCTTTCCTTGCTCACCTTCCTAGAGTTTATTAGGTCCCCATCTTAGACACCTTATCCCTCCCCAACTTGACCTTGGGTATACCCGTCTGGTACTTTAACCCTCCAACCACTACCCCGCCTAGTCACCCCAAACCTTATCTTTCTTTGACACCGGTTCAACCACTCCCCTTAGCTTCTTCCGTTGCTACAGTGCCCCCAGCACCTCAACAGAACCCTTCTCCTATTGTGATAGCTCCGGAAAAGAAAGCAAAAACTCGCAAGGGGGAATCCAATGACAAGGCTACCCTGTCACACGCTACCCCTCCTGGGCCACCAAAGCACGCTATCCAGTGTGCCTTGTGCAATGTTGTCGGTCATGCCACCCATACATGTCCTAAGTTACCGCATCTCAAGACCATGGTCAATGAAATGTTTCCAGAGTCCGATATCCCTGAGGTCTATGTCACTCTACCTGATTCCATCTCAAAACTTAAAAACTTGCGCATCAATCACCCTTGTTCTTTGTGCGATTTCCATGGCCATTATACCCACCTCTGCCCCCGTCTTGATGAGTATCGTTCCTATTTAGATGCATACCACCAATTCAAAGCCACACATGACCATATACCTTATTCACTAGCACCAGAAGACCTGTCTACCCCAATTAACATTCCCCCTCCTGATATTGAAATGACCGAGTCTTCAGCCACCATTTCTTACCTCTCATCATCATTACGATCCTTGGTGGCCAGCCCCTTAGTGCCTTCCCCCGATGTTTCGCCTGATCACCCATCTGCTTACTCTTCTGTCACCCACCATGACGTTGCACATGTGAGCCTTTACCCCCATAATCAGGAGTCTCATATTTCTACCTCACCAGGTGATCCTCTTCCCCCCACTCTTCCCCTCTTCCAGTCAGATGAAGACATTATGAAAGCCATGACCGAACCTGATTTTCCATGGGATGATATGCACCATCATGCATACTTTCTTCCACATCAATCCCATGACCAATATGCTGTCGAATCTAAAGACTTAATTCTCGATAAAGTCGATTGGTTTAAAAACCCCATCCCTACACCTGAAGCTTTCAAAGAAGGTAATATGGCCAATATCTCTCCTACCATCAAAATTGACATTTCTGTCAAACCACGAATCGAAGAACATATCACCTTGGGCACCCAATGCACTCCCGAAGAAATTGAATCCTACACCAAACTCTTCAAATAATTCCATGATATTTTCACCTGGTCCTACTCAGAAATGCCCAGACTCGATCCAGCCATTTTCGAACACCATATCGACACATGGCCTGATGCCAATCCAGTCCGTCAAAAGTTAAGACCCATTCATCCTTCCAGATGTGAAGCCATCAAAGCTGAAATCGATAAGCTCAAGCAAGCTGGTTTCATTTATCCCATTGAATACACCACTTGGGTGTCCAACCCAGTTCCCGTCCTCAAAAAACAAGGCACCATCCGTGTCTGCACTGACTTTCGCGATCTGAACAAAGCTTGTCCCAAAGAAAACTTCCCCACACCATTTATTGATCAAATCATTGATGATTGTGCGGGGCACAAGGTTCTATCCTTTATGGATGGATTCTCCAGATACAACCAAATCATTATCCATTGTGTTGATCAACTTAAAACCATGTTCATTAGTCCATGGGGCACTTTTGCATACCGATTCATGCCATTTGGCCTTAAAAATGCCGGCGCCACTTTTCAATGAGCCATGTATTATTATGTCCATGACTTAGCTCATATTATCCTTGCCTATTTAGATGACCTTACTGCACGTTCTAAACATCAGGTGCAACACCTCCATGATCTGTGTACCATTTTCCTCCGATGTCGCAAGTATAATATCTGCCTTAACCCATTGAAACGTGTCTTCTGTGTTCCTACCAGCCATCTCCTAGGCTTCATAGTGTCTAAAGACGGTATAACTCTTGACCCTTTGAAAGTTCAAGCCATTCTTGAACTTCCTATTCCTCGTACCTTACGCTAGCAACAAAGTCTCCAAGGTAAAGCTAATTTTCTTCGCCGATTCGTTCCTGACTATGCCACTACTGCACATGGGTTCCTTAGACTTCTTCGATATAACACCCCATTTGTCTGGGATACCTATGCTCAAGAGTCTTTTGATGCCCTCAAACATGCTCTCACATTCGCTCCCTTGATCCGTCCCCCTGACTTTGATCGGGACTTCATCTTGTACATCTGTGCTTCCACCTATTCGGTAGCTGGTGTCCTTATCCAGGAAGATGATAACGGTATTGAACATGTGATCTATTATGTCAGTAATAACATTGCCGGTCTACCTGTATCCTACTCACATGAAGAAAAATTAGCGCTAGCTGTCATGTTCTTGGTCCAAAAAATGCGTCATTACATCCTCATGCGTTCCACCAAGGTTGTGACTAATTCCAACCCCATGGCTTTCCTATTGAGTCGAAGCATCCTCAGTGGGAAGTATGCTCGTTGGGTCACTATCCTTCAAGAATTTGACCTCCAATTTGTCACCCCAAAAAGTAAGAAAGGTTTAGTCCTCGCTGAACTCATTTCTAAACTACCTTCCGGTATGCAGGATCCTCCAGTTAATGATGCTCTTCCTGATGAACACTTATTTTCCATCACCACCGATGACATTTGGTACGGTGACATCCTTACTTACTTTCGAACCCAAAAGTTCGCCCTTCATCTTGATCATGATGCTCGACGACGTATCTGACACCAAGCCCCTCGCTACCTTCTTATTGGTGACGACCTTTATCGTCGTGGAGTAGATACTTTCCTTCGTCTTTGCCTCAGACACGCTGAAGCCGAGCAAGTCCTTAATTCCTGTCATAGCGGTGCTTGTGGCGGTCACCTCTCTGGTCTTGCTACCGCCCAAAAAATCATGCGCGCTGGGTATTTTTGGCCCTCTCTCTTCAGTGATTGCATTGAAGCAATCAAACACTGTTCCAATTGCCAAAATTTCGCCCCTAAGGCACGAGCTCCTCCCGCTCCCCTCCATCCCATCGTCATAGCTGGTCCTTTCTGTAAATGGGCCATCAACTTTATGGAGTGTCGACCTCCATCTGCTGGTAACCGCAAATATATTATTGTGGCAATTGACTATTTCACAAAATGAACCGAGGCTATGCCAACATTCAACAATACGGCAGCCACCGCAACCCTCTTTTTCTTTAACCACGTCATTTCTCGATTCGGGGTTCCAAAAAAATTTGTCTCTGACCATGGCCGACACTTTGAAGATGAGATATGGCACGAGCTATCCTCACTATTAGGTTTTGAGCACCAATATTCATCATCCTATTACCCCCAAGGTAATGGCCAAGTTGAAGCGGTCAACAAAATTCTTAAGACCATGCTTCAACGAATGGTGAATAAGCACAAAAGAAATTGGCATCTTATGCTCTTCCCTTCTTTGTGGACTTATAGAACTTCTGTTAAAACCGCCATCGGTTTCACTCATTTCCACCTTGTTTTTGGCAAGGAGGCAGTCTTACCGATCGAGTGTGAAATTCCTTCCCTTCACTTGGCCGTCAAACTTCTCCCTGATACCCAACCTCTAGAAAAACGACTCATCATGCTTGATCGTGCCTCTGAAGACCATCATGTTGCATTGAAAAATATTGAAGCAGCCAAAAAGCACACTAAAGCTCAATATGACCAAAAATTCTACCCTCACACCTTTCGTGAAGGTGACCTTGTTCTAGTATATGACCAGACCCATGATGCCCTCGGTCATGGGAAGTTTGACTCATTATGGCTAGGTCCTTACATCATCAGTAAAGACCTTGGTAAGGGGGCATACCTTTTAGAGGACTTCGAAGGCCACCCCCTTCCTAATCCTCGCAATGCACTCTATCTTAAGAAATATTACCCTTAGCATTTCCCTCTCGAAATGCATGTTTTATTTTCTTTTAGACAGATGGCATCTGTTTTTTTTCATGATTTGCTACTTCACCAGGACACATGTTGTCCACGAAGGGTCACTCCACCTCTCCTCAAAATTGGATTTCCTCACTTACAACACTTTTCCTTGGGGCACCACTTTGCCTCCATACTTGTTCTTGTTCGTGTCGATTTCCATCATGAGATACCATCTTGTACTCATGATTTTATGGTCCCCTTTGGATCTCCCCCCATTTCATCATCATCATTAGTGTTATTCTGTCAGTCGCTCTACTATTTTCTCTCGTGCCTTAGTTGAGGATCCCTTATTGCCTCACCTATGGCGGATCTCCTTCTGTCGACATCAGCTCATTCACTCTAGAATACATGTCTAGAGGACGGTGTACCTTGGTTCCAGCTTCTCCACTTGTTTGGTTCCTCAGATCATGCAACAGGATTTATCATTACCCCGTGACTTTATTGTTTCTCCACTCCAACTCCTTTCAGCATGAACGAGATTCATATACTTGATGGTCCAGTGATGCAATAGCCACTATTGGTGATTCCCGAGTGTGTGTGAGATGTCTCGACCCTCATGAGGGGGTGGCCTTGCAGGTAGCCCCCCACATGCCCAGATGACCTTTTCATTCTAGCCCCCCACATTGTCATCAGATGAACCCAAGTATACCATGTAAGACCAATTTTACCCTAAGTAAAATTGCTTTCACTATGTGAAATAACTTAGTAAAACACCTTTATTAAGCTGTTTATGGTCTAAACAGGAAACCCCAAAAGGAAATAATAAATAAATCTATATTTGTTTATATTTCCTCAAGGAATAATTAGTTAAACATCAATTCAATTATTATTCCTGGTCATAATTAACCCAAAACAACGAAATCAATTAAATAAATCCTTATTTATTTTATTATTTCCAAGGAATAAGTTATTTAACCCTTATTTAAATAATATTCCTAGTTAAATTTGACTAAATCATTTATAAATAATTAAATAAATCATTATTTATTTAATTATATTTCCACCATTTCCTTAAAATAATAAATAAATCATTTATTTATTTATTATTTATAAATAAAGGATTTGACCCAAGTCAAAAATCCTTTTCCCTCCAATAAATATAATAAAATATTCCTAAAAGGTGGTTCTAGAATTTGGTTAATAATATTTTATTCATACACCAAGTTCTAGAGTACCCTAATATTTTGTTATAAATAGAAGGGTTTTCCCATTAATTTGTCACCTTTCATTTGCATATTAGATCACTCTAGATCTATACTCTTGGTCTGACTTTGAGCCATTATCATTGTCACATTCTCTATCATTTGCTTTGTGAGCTCCCTTTGAGTTCTATGGTTGTCTGGGTTTTCTACACCAACAAGAGAGAGAAATATTAGATCTGAAATGACGAGGACTTTCAAGAACCCATCCCATTAAGGAGAATTGGAAACACCTTTCTTGTTTTCCTCTCAGGTGCCCCTTTAATATAAAAATTATTTCAAAAATATTGTTATTGTCTTATCTATTGGATGCATGAAGCAACATTTCATTTTTACTGCTTAATGTCTTTTTATGCATAGATCTAGATTTGTTATGCGTAGCTAAAGTGGTCTTTTTTCGACAAAAGATTCATACTAACACTTTTATCGACCAGATTATTGATGATTGAGTTGGATGTGAAATATTTTCGTTCATGGATGTATTTTCTGGCTACAATCAAATCAATATCTACCTAGATGACCAACATAAGACAACATTGATCTGTCCCTGGGGCACATTCGCATATACGGAACTTCCATTCGGTTTAAGGAACACTGGGGCAACTTTTTAGAGAGCAGTGGATTATGCTTTCAACGACATCAAGCACATTGTTCAACGATATATAGATGATTTACTAGTGCATTCACGAAATTAGACTGATCACCCAATGCATTTGAGAGCCATTTTCTTATGCTGCTAACACTACAAGATATGCCTCAATCCGCACAAATGTGGGTTTGTGTTGGTTATGGTCGATTTCTCAGATTTGTAGTCTCAAAAGAAGGAATTTGAATAGACCCACTGAAGGTACAGGCCATTCTTGATTTTCCTACACCATCAAACTTACTTCAGATACAAAAAATTCAAGGAAAGGATAACTTCCTGAGAAGGTTCATTCCAAACTATGCCGAAATGGCTAAAGGATTTACTCGATTATTGAAAAAAGGAGTTCCCTTCCATTGGGACCAAGTTGCGCAAGCTTTTTTTGATGCTGTCAGGGACCATCTTGTCCAAGCGTTATTAATTACCCTCCAAATTATCAAAATGATTATTTCCAATATATCGCCGCAGCTGAAACGACCATTGCTATGGTTTTGGTCCAAGTAGAAGATGGAATTGAACATCCGATCTATTATTTGAGTCGTAATCTCAATGATACGAAAGTTAAGTACTCGTATGTGGAAAAGCTTGCCTTGGCAACTGTTCAAGCTATCCAAATATTTTTCCATTATATCCTGCTTTGAAAAACAACAATAGTTCTGGATTGCAACCCCATGACTTACATCTTATCACGTCAATTGTTGGGGGGGAAATACTCAAAATGGATTGTCATTTTGCAGGAATTTGATTTGGAATTCATCAAATCCAAGTCAAAGAATTCTTTAGTTTTGGTTGAGCTTCTCTGTGACCTTCCCTCTGATAGTACTGAAATTACGTTGGAACCATCTATTCCAGACGAGTCTTTGTTTTTGATCGGATCATCTAATCCATGGTATGGAGATTTCATCATTTATCTCCAAACCCAAAATTTTCGGCCTAATACCTCTCACTTTGATCAGCGACGTATTCGATACCAAGCCAAATATTATCTGATCGTTGGTGATACACTTTATCGTCATGGTGTCGGTACCATTTTAAGGAGGTGCCTCACTCATGGGGAGGTCGAAAAAGTATTAAATGAATGTCATTCTGGGGCTTGTGGTGGAAATTTATCTGGATATACTACCACGCAGAAGATACTCCGCGCCGGTTACTTTTGGCCTACTATTTTTCGAGATTGTATCCTCGTAGTAAGAAGTTGTCATGCATGCCAGATTTATGACCGTAAAATCTGCAAACCGCCAGCACCAATGCATCCTGTTGTCCCTGCTGGACCATTTACGAAATGGGGTATTGACTTCATGACCTGTAACCCTCCTTCGTCCAGGGGGCATGGTTATATTATTGTCGCAGTCGACTATTTTACCAACTGGGCCTAAGCGATGCCTAAATTCAACAAAATAGGACAAACCGCTGCATTTTTTTTCTTCAATCATGTTATTTCATGGTTCAGGGTCCCATAGGCTATAGTTACGGATCATGGGAAGAATTTTCGCAACCATATGATGTCTAAATTGACAGCCAAGTTAGGATTGTCACATGATAATTCTACTCCTTATTATCCATAATCAAATGGACAAGTTGAGGCTATTAACAAAATTCTTAAACGAATGCGTCAATGAATGATAGGAGTCCGTAAAAGGAACTGGCACTTGATCCTGTACTCCGCCTTGTGGGCATATCGAACCTCAGTGAGAAACGCAACCGGATTTACTCCTTTTCAATTGGTGTATGGTCTGGAAGCTATCTTACCAATCCGATGTGAAATATCATCGTTAAAACTCATGATAGACTTGTTACCTGACACCTCAGAAGAAGAAGCGCATCTTCTTAACCTCATCCATCTAGATGAAATGCATCATGAGGCCCAATTGGCCAACGAAGCGTATAAGAGACGTATAAAGATGCAATATGACAAAAATGTCCAGCCTTGCATCTTCTCAAAGGGCGACTTGGTCCTTCTTTACGATCAAGAAGCTGATGTAATAGGTATAGGGAAATTCGAGCCATTATGGCATGCCCACTATATTGTCAAAAGAGTTCTTGATAAGGGTGCCTACGAGTTACTTGATTACGATGGAATTCCATTGGCACAACCTAGAAATGGGTTGTATTTGAAATGTTACTATGCTTAATCATGAGCATTGTAATTTTTTGTATTATATTGTTTATATGCTATTGATTTGAATTCACTATCTTAATTTGTTTTTTAGAGTTTTCTTGACGTTAGTAATCCACTTTACATTTCATGGAAAATGTCTGAATCTTCGGAACCATTTGTTGGATATGCTGATAGTGCTAGTCATAGTACACAGAATCTATCCTCTGTAGCATGGGCCATTTTCGCTCCGAACGACGAGTTAGTGAGTTTTCAAGGGATTTGTATTGGTAGATCGACGAACAATATTGCTGAATATAGCACGTTGATCAAAATTCTCTCTGATGCCATTTCATTTGGTATTAACCGCATAATCATAAGGTTAGACTCACAACTTGTGGTACTACAACTTACTAGTATTTTTTCTGTAGGAAATCCAACACTTGTTAAATTTTTCCTAAGAGTTCAACTTTTGGAGAGACAATTTTATTTCACTCAATATCAACACATTTCCAGAAATCTTAACACTTTAACTGATTCATTAGCTAATCAAGTTTTAGACAGACATTTGTGACATAGGTAAAGAAAATATTCACAACATTGAATAGGATTGTGCATTAAACATAGGAAAAACTATGAAAACACATAGATAGATAGTTATAGGTTTTTACAAAATTTATGCCCAAGACATGTTGGTCATCTGACCTCAAAATGTATGCAAAAAATCACAAGTAAGCTAGTGGTGCTCATGGTAGCACGCTATAGATATAGCAATCCTATGGAGAAACCGAATCCAATGGTTAGGAACCCCAATAGTGTGTCACTACAGTCGCATGGGTAACTCTTCAAGCCAGAAATTTGGAATCCCAAAGGTTAATCCCTCTATGTGTAGTTGAAGCTCAGCTAGAGTCTTAGCCATATCAAGGTCCTGAAGGACTGCTCTCCCGACAACCCTCTCTACTGGCGCATCTGCCTCGCGCTCTGGTTTCTCTACTAGTTGAACATGACCAATATCTGCATTACATTAAACATTTAGTTTAGTCTTGGAAAGAAATCAAAACACAAAACATTTTATAAACCTTAGAAAATAAAAAACATGGTCAAAAAATTATTACCTATTGCACCCCACTGAGCGCCTTCTAGTAAAACTAGATCTAGATCTCCTCATAAGTCAACACCAACGTATGCATACTCATCGACGACGACGATCTGTCATCGGAACCAGGTGAAGAATGCAGTCGAGAACACAATGATTAATTGTCCTGCATGCCAACCCATGAGTTCTACCCATCTCTGGATTCGAGGATCTCTAGGACTAGATATATCCAATGTTACATGTTGTGGGTGCATCAGTGGAATCCGTTCCGAAACGAAGGAGATAAGTATTGAACCATAGCTGAAATTTTTCTTCCTTCCTCCCTTTACTTTATTCAGTTGTTCCTTTATTTGAAATAGAACAGCTTCAGACCAATTGAATACTGTTGGCTCTAAGCACTCTAGCGCATAGTGCATATACGATCTGTTCGCTACATGGAGTGTAACGGTGCCAGTAATTTTAGTGATCGTGAAAAGGATGGTTCTCAAAGGCAAATCCCTAACATCCTGGATGCTTATTTTTCCATATTTGCTAGGTTCTGACCCTGGATAGTAATACTGCATAACATAATCCCTCACTATCTCTCCTCCAATGGTAGACCTTGTGAGAGAAATGGGCAAACCTCTCCTTGAAAAACCTGTGAGAAAATACACATCCTCAATTGTTATCGACAACAGTTGCTTTTTTATGTGAAATGCCTCTATCACCGGATCCCATGCTCGAACTAAGAACTTCAAGAATTCTATTTGTTTCCTCATTCCCGATAATTTGAAGTACTTAAGTGGCCCGCAATATCTTAAGGCTCTTACAGTACCCAGATCATTGAAGGCAATCATGTCTGGTTCTTCATGTTCTCTTTCTCTCCATGTAATCATCATTATAATCCAATGGAAACTTGAAAATCAACCATAAGATCCATTAGATACCATTCATTGCAAAAAAATAGGCAAATTTTGAGCACATCATGAAAATCAAAAACTTCAACTGTGCCCAACGCACTCCCTGGGTTGAGATAGTGCATTGAATATGCAAGTATCCTTCACTGTACCTGCTATGCAATGCAGGTTTCGATGTTCCAGGGTGCGTTGCCCTCATTTTGGGAATAATTTACCCTAGTGGCCTCAAAACCCTAAAAAAATGCAAGGAATGGTAATGAAATGAATACTGAAAGGAAGAGGAGGTTCATGGCACTAACCTAGATCAAACAATGATGAAATATATCCACAGAAACAACCGCAATCAACGACTAAAGTTCGGGGGAAAAATCAGGTTCAGAGCTCCAAAATGAAAATGGTAACTATGGAATGGTAAAAATGAATAGTGAAACTACTTTTTATAGTCATTTAATTGTTTGCAAGTTAAATTTTTTGCTATGACTGTGGTTTGATTATGTTTTTATCATGAAACAGGTATTTTTAATCCATTTGATGTTGTTCTGAATGGGAAATACAACTGACGAACAAATTAGTCGTGCAAATTTATTTCAAAGAATGACTTTACCACAAAGCATACTTTTTATCCTTATTTTTCAAGTTTTGTTAAAAACAAAAAAGGATTTGAAGCACACTTTTATCTCTTTTTCGAGCTTCGATAACAATGAAAAAGGAACCCCTGGAGTCTTCTTTGAGATCTTTTCAGACTCTGATAATGTGAAAATATTGCTGAGCACTTGTCATTTCGAGCTCGTTAAAGTAAATGAATTGATATCTACTCAGCATAAGTTTAACCCTTGTCCGGATTGACATGGATTATTTACGAAAAAGGAATACCTTGGTTAAACATGACCAAAGAGGTTCTCTCAGATATTATTTTACACCTTTTCAGGTCTGAGTGAAAAATTGACGAAAAAGTACTTTTGGAGTTCTCTTTCGTCCTCTTTTTCAGATTCTCTAAATATGAAAAAGGACTAGGCTATCACTTTCATTAATCTCGTTAAAACATAAACAGGCTTGTTGATCATGGCAAGAATCGAGTTTCATTCATCGCTAGACTCATTAAATTATTAAATAGCGATACTTTATTCGCCCGAAGGGTTGAATTATATATCAAGCAAATGTTATCCTCCTCAAGCTTGTTAAAAAATAAAGAGGTAATGGTCAACAAATGACCGAGGAAAATTTGGGAAAAGAAAGCAAAGTTTCTTTTTGGTAGCAAGTCGCTCTTAAACATGACACTTATTTCACTCCATGTCCATGACTATTTGGGTTGGGTAATCATCTTGATGATTCATTCACACCTATGGTTCATCATACCTTCACTTCAGTTTTAGGTCAATGCTGCCAACTCATCATAGTGTCGCCGATATGTTCAAGAGAATTCATCCAGTGATTAAAAACTCATGCATCTGCAATACTCGTAAACCTTCATTTTCATGATCATCATCGTTAAAAATTGCTATATCAAGTCATACCCTTGTCTCCGAAATTAGTAACTCCTATTTTTCAATAAGGTGACTTCCTGTCGAAAACATGTCAATATCTAGGAAGTTCACTTAGAAACATCAGAATCCAGTACCATGAGGCTTGTTACAACATTGACAAGATCCTTACTTCCAAACCTTTCACCGAAAGATTTTGTTTAGCGTTCGACATCGAATCATCTTTTCACACCTTACAATATGTACTGCAGTACCTTGAGGGCCATTGAAATTAATGGTGGTTCTCTCGCATTTTTTAACGACTCACATCATTAGCTGGTAATCAAATGATGTCTTTCGATGTTCGATGAAAAATCATATATTCGCATGGCTAGACTTGTACCCAAATTATTGAGTGAACGAGATAAGAAGACCTCGGATCTAGTTTCATCCATCCAGGCCGTGATTTCAAGACTTTTGTACACATCATCTGTACGGTGACCTTACATACATATTGTCATCCAAACATGGGCCTATATCTGTAGGCATGTCTACATCTGGGAAACATTCCAATGTAGACCACTTTCTGAATTATGTAAATGTTATTAGATTGTTTTATGTGCTGACTATGGGAATTCCTACCCTCAGCAGTTATGATCAATAGAGGATATATCATGATTTAATCTATTGTAATATTGATCCAGGTGACCATTCCGATTCATTTCCAGGTTCATCACAGTGTAAAGCATCTCAATCAAATGTTCTTATTATTTGGATCTCATGCTTTAGGGGGAAATTGTTATAGGTCAATTTGGGCTCCATTCCCAATGACCTATTTAAATGGGCATCATCTACAGGACCAATGATAAAGGGTCTATCATTTCCTATCATTTCAGTTTCTATATTCTCTAAGACAGGAAACAAGACAAATCAAGCAAGACTTTCATCAAGCAAATGTTTTCATGGTTTGAAGCTTATTATTTAGCATATGAAAGCTCACCAACGTAGTATCTAAAGGGCCTAAGTGCGTTGCATATGAAGGTAGCCCCATGCAAGGCTGCTCTACAAAGCACTTCCCGACATTCAAAGGTGTGTTGGTCACATTGGGAGTGAAATTATCATTGTTCCGGAATCTCCACTTGGCCAGTGCCTTCTAGAAGAGTTCACATGTGTCAAGCTTCAGATCCAAGTGTCCATTTGACATCTACATGAATGGAAACATGTCTTGCCTATTTTTGGAAAGCTATTGATTGCAAAAAAACCTACAGTTCATCTATAAATTGAACATAGATCTAAGTGTTTGAGAAGGAAGAATTTGAGTAGAGAAATGCTGGAGAGTTTTCAATTGAGAGCTTGGTTTGTATAGCTACTGCTGGAGAGATTTATGTTGTGATGAGACTTGGAAACTATGCTGGAAGGTCACTTGAAATCAGTCACTAGGTTGTAACCTCTCCTTCTATTGTCAATAAAGAGTACTTTTTGTTTTTCTCTACATGCATCTATGTTAACTTTGATATTCCATATTGTAAGATCTTGGTTGATGAATGTAGTTTATGCTTAACTGATTTAACTAAATAGCTTGAATATATATCTATATTATTGCCTCTTCTGTTGTTTGGGTGTTCTTTCTTGCAGGAAGCATTCAGCCAATGAACCACTTGAATTTGAAGTTGTAGCAGAAGCGACAAAAAGAGTCATTTGGAAGCGACTGAAACAAGTAATCCTCCAATCCTCTCCGTGTATATGTTTTGAGTTAGGAAAAATGGTAGTATAGTCTTTCACCTATTGTTCTAGACTAAGGCCTGTATAGGGAAGCGTATTTTATCCGTAGATTACAATTCTGGCCCATCACTAAACCCTTGCCTTCATAGCCCATTTTTAACATCAATTTGGTCCCTACACCTCTAGTGTTTTTTTCAAATGAACCTACACATATGTCTGAAGAGGAAATTCAAGACAAATTTTAGTGATTTACCTCTGCTTCAAGCATGTGTTTGGCTAAGGCCCCTTGGGCATGATGGAGCTTCATCTCCATCTCATGCATTATTTTAAGAAGTCCTTCTTTCTCTTGCTTCATAGAAACCAATTTCTCATGAATTATAGTGCCTTCCTTTCCATCTTCACATAGACTTTGAACCATATCCTTCAAGATGTAGAAGTCTCATTTCATCTCTTTATCGAAGAGTCTTGCAAAGGAGGAGGATTTAGAAACCTCACTTGATTAAGTTTTCATAATTATGTAAATGAATTAAATAACTTCAACAACGATTCAGAAAGCTTGAGAAATAGTTGAAAAATCTTCTTAGAAATTTGGCTGTAGATGCAAGCTCTCCTCCGCAACTTCTATCTCTTCTTCAAGCAACCTATTTTTGCAAAAACTCCCTCTTGTGCTTCAAGGGTTTCCTTGAGGTCCTCGGGTAAGGAGAATTATTTAAGCCTTCGTCCTTCATTTCCTCTTCCATACTTAGCTAGCAGTAGCTCCCCTTCACCTCTAGAAAACTCAAACTTGTAAGCATCAGACAATTTTCCAATAGTTAAATTCTTTGCACTGTTAAACACCTTTCATGTCAAACAAGAAAGAAAGAAACCTTGTGCTCTGTTAAGCAAGAAACTTATTTATCTAATACCACCTGAACTAAAATGTGTGGATGACATTTTATGCTATGCAAGCACCTCCCACTCAATTAAAACAAATTAATATCTTGCTTATACTTGACTGTGAAAAATTGAATTCTTGATTCAGGTGTATGCTTTTTAACTGTTTTAAGACTTTATGTGTGAGGAATTTAAAATTTTTTTATGCTAATAAAAATCATGTACAAAAATCATAATGGGAGAAAATTAATCATCAACACATAACAACAAATTTAATAAAGGATTTCACTTGTAAGTCTTGGGCTACGTCTCCTTTAGCCTTTGTCAATTGACTTGGCTCTTTGGGATTATGAAGGAAAATTTATTTTCCAAGTTAAATGCACAACTCCAATGGTTTTTTATGATGTACCAATGGGTTTAGAATACCATCATACCCCTGGAATGGCTGCTATCTCTCTGGAAATGGATCTAGTCTCCCTTTGACTTGACCTCCACTATCAGTGCCCTTAAGGTTCCCTTAGCTTCTCTATGGCACAAAATCTCTTAAAAGTCCTTTTTTTTCCCTGAAAATTTTTCTACTATCTCAATCACATATCATACATCCAAATTAGGTTGTTAATTTGCTCCAAATGAGTGTTCACTCCCCAATCTAGGCCTCCAACTCTTGGTGGCCCTTGTGGCCCTGATGGCTCCTCGAAAATTATCTGTGGCTTCTTCATCTCTAGAAGTCTCCAAATGGCTTTGAAAATCCCTTCAATGGATTTATAATGTCCAAAATAGTCATAATAGACTATTCACTTGCTGAAATTGGCCTATTGCTGCTCTGTTTACGTTTCCAACACCTAGTGGCACCCTGTGGCTCTTGGCTCACTGAAAAATTCTGTGTAGCATATTGGCCTTCCAAAGTCTCAAAAAGCTTCTATAAATCCCATCATTGTATTCAAAAGGTTCAATATAGTCATAATATACTATTGGTTTGGTAAGACTGGACTCTGGCTGCCCTGGATAGGCCTCATTCTCCTACTGACCCATGATGGTTGTAGTGGCCCTTAGAACTTCTATGAAGAAAAATCATGCTTAGAAGTTCTCTGCTAGCTCTAAAAACCTCACCAATGGCTCCATAATGTCTGAAAATTCCAAAAATTACTATTTTTTTCCTAAGAATGGCCTCTAGCTGCCCTGGCTAGGCCTCTTTCTACTGCTGGGCCCTGGTGGCCCTTGGAACTTCTCTGAAGTAAACAAATCACGCTTAAAAGTCCTCTTCTAGCTCTAAAAACATCACCAATGGTTCTGGATTTTCCAAGAAAGTCAAAATTGACTATTCACACTCGAAAAAAGGTTGATTGATGCTCAAGATAGAGAATAATCAATTTTTCCCAATTTCCTCCACCAAAACTAGAAACTCTACTAGTTAACATTCCAAAAATAGAAAAGCCGCCAAAATTGGCGCACCTCCTAAAATTCTACCAACATAAACTAGAGCTTAGATTAGTGGATCAGTGTGCATTAACTTCAAATAAACACAGTTATGCACTAAGCATTGATTAAGCTAAAATGTGGCTTAATCACAATTTAATGTGCATTCAAATATGGGTGCACACGCATGACAAACAAGGATTGGGCCCATGGCTCGTTGGTGGAGACGCTTGGTAATAAGGGGGAGGTCACGAGTTGAAATCCAAAACCTCGACCCCCGTGTGGTATTTTGCACAACATCACATATGTGACTTTGATATAACATATACCATTGCAATGAAGTTTGCAAACGCGGATTTAAACCATGAACTTTGTAATAAGTGGGTTTTGGATTGTATAATTTAATTAAAATTTTAATTATAATATGATATTATTTATATATAATATATATTATATTATATAATATATATAATATGTTTAAAAAACATATAATATATTCTATCTTATAATATATATAAATTTATATATTTAATATTAAATCATAATTAAATAATTAAAAAAAATACAATTCCAACCTTAAAAACACTAGGAATTTTACCCCACATGGAGAAAACTGGCAATATGAAGGTGCCACTTGGTGCGATGTCATTGGATATTGTTGGAGGACTTTACCCATGAGTTTTATAGGCTGCCACATCATCCATGTACCCGCTCTTCCCATTTTTTTACTTGTTTGGAATTTCGATCAGAATGCAATATCTTCCTCATACGACATTGGCTTTTTGAACCATCATGCAGCCGAAATCAAGAAGACGAGATCTACGCAACCGTCCTAGTTTCAACCCAATCCTGTTACTTTTAATTTTGATCAATCCTTAGGTCCTAATCCAAATCTGATCAATTGACAGAAAGGAAGGATGTATTTAGGATTTGTAAGGATGTGTGTGAGGCACATAAGCAAGGAAAATTACAAGGTAAAGGTCCAGTTTGGGAATTTTTGAAGGATGTATTTCATAACTTGATTCATGAAAAATTAGGGATAAGGTATGTTGGAACAGTGTTCTATAACCTACGTTTTTATATAATTTTGTAATGATCGGTCTTGCGTTTGGGTTTTGGAGTGGGTCAAAGCCCCTAATGTTTTGTAATGGGTTAAAGGGTTGCTCTAGGGTCCGAAAACCACAGTTTGTGGACCATAGGATAGTGAAGGCTACGATATTATAAATAGATAGATAGTTGGGTCTAGTAAGGAAGAAGTCGATAGATTGATGCTACGTGCGAGCTGTTAAGATTTGTTTGGGTTGTTATAGGTAAGGATTCGTGTTGGCTGTGTGTGCAAAGATACTTAGTCCTACTATGTGTGGACCCTGCTAGGCTGTGTTCACGGCCTGTGTTTGGGTTGTAAGTAGATCTTGATATTAATGAATGCGAAGTATGGTTGAAGTATTTGTGTGTTCTCTGAACTGGGTGTGTTTACTACAGAAGCACATCTGTTATATTTATTTAAGCTACGAATGTATCTGTATTTTGGAATTGGCATGAGTATATCTGTGATATCATATTGGCTGCAATTATAATTCTCTATGATGGTATTTGATAATGTGCACGTGGATGCGAATGTACTTATTAGATCTGATAGCTTTGTTATGGTTATATGTTGATTACATTGTTAAAAGAGTTTGGAATAGACTCATTCTGTGTGAACCTAATAAGCCGCGACCTAGATCTGCCTCGACTTACCATCCCTCTCTCTGAGTGCGAAAACCTGGTTCCAACACCCTTCCATACTACTTCAGGTGAGAGCTTGGCCTACACAAGTGGGTCATTGCTGAAAGGGGTAGCAGTATAGCAGTTTTTTGGCAAACGTTCACCTCCGAACCTGGGTCAGGACCCCTCAAGATAGCAAATGGTTCTGTTGACCGGACTCGGAGCATTTTGAGAGAGAGATTGGGTAATGCCACGAGGTCATTGGAGACCTGAGAGGGTGGAAATTTAAGAGTGGTTTGAAAGATAGATTTAGGAATTTTATATAAAGGAGAATCACAACATGAAGTTAATAGCTAAGAAGTGGAAGAACAAGTACATCTTCACCGAATTTTATGAAATTCTCTTTGTAACCTTTGTGCATGAGCTTCATGAGTGGTTGGAAAGGCTCGTAGAATTCCAGAGATGTTGGAGGGATGATTAGGTTATGCAGTGGACATTAGAATTTATTCAACGGCTGGGGAGGACTGAAAATATGATCACCCATACAGTAGGTCACTGGGGCGATAGTGTGCTGGGAGGATTTGTGACAGAATTTCGATTCGATCAATTTGTATCCTATTCTGAAGTGAAGAGGAGGTTCTTCAAAGGTTTCCAGTGTAATTTCTTGAAAACACTGCCATTATTAATCAAAATATTACTGTGCGAAAAGGGTGTTTTGTGCATCCACACTCACTGAATGACCTCTGATCTAGGAAAGTGTACAACACAAAGTGGTAAGTACTACCGGAATAATAAAGATCGAGATAGATCCATCTAAAATACATTAAGAGAATCGACTGCGCATGAAAGAAATAGTCCTCTAGCTACACCACCTTCAAGTCAGCATAAGGGTAAGAACTCACCTACACCCCCACCAGCACTAGAAGAAGATATGGCCACGCATATGAAGCTACCCACCTTCAAGGGTGTAGGAGATGAAGATATGGAATGATTTTGGTTTGTAGTAGAATCAGTATGGACTGTGCAAAACATGGCTACCTATGTTGTAAAGAGAGCGCATCTATCCCTTGCCTTTGAAGGAAGGGCCTTGGTCTGGTATATGGGATACGTAGGACAACATGTGGATCCATCTATTCAGGAGATTAAGAAAAATTTAGAAAGGTAGTTTAGAAATCCTAAGGCCTACTCGTAGCTAGTAACTGACCTAAAAGACTTTAGATAGGGACCCACTGAGTCTGTATGGGAAGCTGATCAATGGTTAAGGAATATTATCAGAGATGGAGAATTTCAGTATGATGATAGAGAGCACAAGGAATGGTTTATTGCTATGCTACTACCTCACCTGCACGGACCTATGGTTCAGTAGGTGATTGAGACGCAAGAGAAATCCTTGGATATTTCTATGAAACTATAGGATACACCAAGAGACGATGCCTAGTTTGGGGTACAGCAGATCTAGGGATAGCTAGAGGCAATGCACATAGAAATCCAGAATTTGCGAAAATAAAGAGGGAAAGAAGATATCCCAGACGTATGGTGCATACGATGTAGGGTGTCTTGCCACACCAAGGATCAATTCCATCTATTAGAAGACTGCATGTAGGTTGGGGGGCCTAGCCCATTTCGCCCTAAGGAGGCTACAGGGCCAAGTGGTCTGAGGTTATGGTACACTGATTGTCATGTTTCCAAGCTACATGATACTAACCACTATCCCCATCTTGTTGCTTATGTTCCAAAGTTGAAGCAACAGTGGTGTTGATTCTGCTCCTCTTTGGGACATGACGAGCATAACTGTCGGACATATGACTTGATGATAGATCAAGGAAACCTATAGAGGGTACAAGCTGACCATTCTTTACCACTATTTCCCCCAAACATAAGAGGATACCCAGAAAGGGGTAGGGGAGGGAGAAGGGGTGGAGGTGCAGGTCGAGTAAGAGGACAATTGATCTGTTACAACTGTGGATAAATAAGGCACTTTGTGAGAGATTGTCTGAACCCTGCGAGACAATCTTGCCGATATTTTTGACAATTGGACCATGTGATTGAAGAATGTCTAGTCCTGATAGAAAAAATGCAGGAAAAACAACAGATAGCTAGGTAGAATGTGCATAGGGTTAAGGCAGAACAACATGATGAAGGACCACATATTAATGTCATAACGCACAATGGCATGGCTACTAGAGGATTTGAGGAGAAAGCCGCAACTCAACCTCCTATCCAAAAATCAGTTTTCAAACAGGAAAGCTTGGACCTATAGAAGGAAAAGGAAACCTTCGTCGCAGCTCACAAAAAATTTACTAAGTATGAGGTGTCTACTTCAAAAGCTCTAGCAAACCTAAGAATAAACGACGAAGTTAAACCATTTCTACAGGCATGTATGAAGCTGCTACGCAACCAGAAGGCAGTAGAAAACCTGCAAGCACTAATAGAAAGTTGTGCAGAGAGAACTAACCCTCCCCTGGAAGTTAAGGATGTGCACAAAATTTACAAGGATAAGAAATGCACTGGTCGGGAAATGTGTCTAATAGCGCAGATTGGCGACTATGAAATGGATTAGGTTATTTTGGACCTGGGGTCAGATGCGAATGTACTGCCCAAGAAAACTTGGCACCAGATGGGAGAACCTAAGTTTGAATGGTCTACTCTCTAGCTATGCATGGCCAATCAGCAGAAGATCATACCATTGGGGAGGATCTCAAATATTATGGTAGATATCGCAGGAGTTAAGGTCCGCGTCGACTTTGAGTTAATTCAGATTGTGGAAGATGCAGACCCCTATCCTATGCTCTTCGAACTGGATTGGGCAATAAACATGGGAGGCATTATCAACCTAAAGAAAAGAAGCATGGTGCTTGAGAATGAGGGCATGAGGGTGATAGTCCCACCAGAACCGGTAGAAGGAGAATGGTATACAAAACGAGTGCACGAAGAAGAGGATGTGGATCACATGTATAAATTAACCGCTTGGGACGAGGACTAGATCAATCCTACGATTGATGGTGTGATTTTCTAGGAAAAGGAAAGCGAATGCTTCTTTGACTTTGATGGGGAGATAGAAAATTGGTGGAATCAGTTACATGATGTATTTGCGTTGCGATGTCTTAGAATCACAAAGAACTTCTGATGTATCTCCTCAGAGGGAAGATAAATGCCCTAATTTGATGGTTCTAGTAGTATTCAGGAGTTTTTGCGAACATTTGAAGCTGAAGTCCCATGGGAGTGAAGGTTGTGAGCCCTTAATCTAGCCATGCACGCAACCCCCTCGAGGTGGTGGGACAGGCATAAGGGGATGTTCTAGGATTGCGAAGAGTGTCGTGAAATGATGGTCCTATGGTTTGAACCCCCATTTCACCTACGCGTAAATACTTTCCTTGGCCCAAGGGACCCCGCGAGAACTTATTTGCATGGATGGAGGAATGTTGCAAAAGCAATATGGAGGAATGGGTCCACCTGTTCATTCATGTCTTGGGGCCAATCTTGACTGCATGGTATTTAGATGCAAAATTACACCAACGCACCCACCACTGGGAAACTCTGAAGGACAAATTTGTAGGGACATTTGGCTTGATAGGAGGAATGGAGGCAATCAACCAAGATCTACAGGATATATATTCCTTAGTATTTGATGAATCATTCCCTTTTGCAGCACATGGGGCACCAACGTGAAAGATGCAGATGCAGGATATTGTCAATTGTCACAATCTATCGATGGGGGATTGCGATGAAGACCCATGAAATATCTCTATCCTAGAGTTAGAGGGAGAGCGCGGAGTTGTTGGACCCCCAGTGCAGACCGTCAATGTCACTAGGCCTCTAAATCTGCGATAAGTCAACATTGGGATGGAGGAGCAACCTAAGCTAGCTAAAATTTGGGACTAATGGGATCATAATACCGTGGGAAAAGTTGCAGAAATCCTCACAGAGTACTAGGACCTGTTTCGTACAAAATTCTTGGAACTCAAAGGGATTACAAGGGACCTAGGGTTCATGTGCATCACTTTAAAACTAGATGCACGCCTTGTGAAGCAATGCCCTTATCGATTAAACCCCAAGTATAAGCATAAAATTAGGGAAGAACTTGACAAAATGATAGCTGAAGGTATCATTGAAGTCTACAAACATCAAGTTCCTAAAACAAACCCTTGAAATTGAGAAAAAATCTTATAAAACTCATAAAAATACTTGTACCGCACTTTCTCTTAGTATTACCAATGGTGCCACATCTGTTTCTTCTAGAACATGCAGAACCAGCCGCACTTTTTCTTCATTAAAGGTGCGGTTCCCTGTAAAAGGTAAAATGAAGGTGGACGTAAAATTTGGAAGCCTAGCTGATTGAATATGGAAGCTTCTGGAAGTAATTATTCGGTGGAAAGTTCGCTCCTTTCATGTACATTCATCCCTCCATTAAAGGAGACTACCCCTTGGTATGTGGAACTTAATCCCTTGAAAGAGGATTCTATCCCCTTGTATTTGGAGCTGCAACCTCTTCTCTTTTGCTATAAATTGAGGCCATAGTTTAGCCTCAAGGGGAGTTAGGCTTTGAGATTTTTTGAGGAGAATTGCTGGAAAAACTCAGACTCTCTTAACTGATTACCATATGGAAATGATTACACACTCATGTGTATGTTATTCGAGAGAGTGAAAAGGCTTGTTAAAGTAGAGAAAACGCTTGTTCCGGAACCCGGAAGGACCTGTACGACATCAAGGCGAACATGGTTGAAAGGCTCCTTCTTTCATCAAAGATAATACAAATGTATCATGTTTTCTCAATGAGTTTTTTATTTAAATGGCTTATTTCTTGAATTCCTTGATCATCAAGGTAGATTTATGGTTTATGAATTAATCTATATTATGCATGTGCTTCTAATTCTTTCATGTTTTTTATTGCAAATCCTGAAAGGAGAGGTATTCAAAGCAATAGGAAAGAAGACTACAATCAGCACTGGACTACAGATAAGTCATAAATCCTTCATTATAGATAATTCTAGATCAAATATTATCTAGAGAAAGTAGTTTACATTTGTCTGTTTGTTTCTATTTATCGTAGGATAGTAGGGAGATCTGTCTTGTCTGCAAGAACGATTTATCCATCCAACAAAATGGCGACTCCACTAGGGAATGGATCTTGAACTTAGTTTTCATTTATTTTTTACTTGTGAAATTATTTTTCCGATTTTGATTGATTGATACTGGCTTGGGTAATTTATTCCTGTAGAATCCCTGAAAAGTGCTTTATAATTTTTTTTTTCTTTAAGTTTTCTAGTCTCCGCACTTTGTCTTTAGGCACAGTGCGGTCATATCCATTGGTTTTCTATATACATAGTGCGGCACTGCACCTATTTACACTAAAACCTGCGGACCCTGAGAAATTTTTTGAAAAACTTAAAATTCTCTTTTCTAGGATTTCATCACCAACTAGTGTTTTTAGTGTGGAAATCTACTATTTGTGTGTGGTTTTATCTCCTATATTTTATAAGCATTTGATCATTCGATTGTCTCCTTAGTGACTTTCAGATTTTTTATTGAAATTTTCTTTGATTGCATGTGATTAATTATTTTTAATCGTGGCTGAATTACAAAGACAATCGCGTAGACTTCAGGGGAAACCCCCTGAGTATACACCAAGCCAACTTGAAGGACTGAAAGCTCTGGTACAACATAGTATCAGTAGAATTAGATGGAAAAAACCAGGAGAATCATCCATAATTACTCATCCTAATTATCATGAAGTAAATCAATCACAAACAGAAGAATATATTCAAGTGCCAATTTTAGTGTCCGAAATCACTGACATTGCTTCTGCAAGTAGTGAATTAGCTGAAGAATCTAAAATTTCTGAGCCAGACACTGAACATGCTGTGTTAGAATCATCTTCAGTATTTGTTACTCTGACTTCTATTGATCCTGATTCACCTAGAGTAAGATATCACATTACCGAAAATCTTCCTTCTGATCTCATATGTATTGAAGAACTTGTTCGTCCAGATGAAGACATAGTTCTTCCTAAAACCCAAGAAATTGAATCTTAGAGAGCGTGAATCAATATTCTACATTCCTTTTAGAACTGATGCTTGGTATTTATCATTGACAGATTTTTTACAAAACACAGGTCTTACTTATTCACCACCCCGAATTCCTTTTTACCCTACAGTGAGAGGTTATCAACCTTCATTAGTTAATTCGGGTGAGTCATATATGTTTTCTGAATCTCCAGAAAAAATTTTATATGGTGGTTCATCTGTTCCTCTGGGATACCAGTCACTCTCTGGTACCTTCTCAGGAACATCTCCTCAACCAATTGAAAATTTTTTATCATCTAGTACAAATGAAAAAAACACTTGCACGTTGAACATAGAACAAATTTTTATAATGTCTGGAAATATTCCAAATCCTCAACCTCAAGGAAGTCAGTTATTGCTTGGGGGGCGACCTCAAGGAAGTCAGTTACTCCCTGGGGGGCAACCTCAAGGTAGTCAATTACTGCCCGGAGGGAAACCTCAGGGTAATTTTTTACCACCTGGAGTTCAACCTATAGGTCAATATCAACCTTAAGGACAATACATACCTCAAGGTCAATATCAACCCCAGAGTCAGTTCATACCTCAAGATCAATATCAACCCCAGATTTAGTACATACCTCAAGTTCAATATCAAACCCAGATTCAGTACATGCCTCAAAGTCAATATAAACCTCAAGGTCAGTACCCAGCTCAAGGTTTTCAACCTCCTTCAGGTCAACCACTATTACAAGGAGCTAGAAATTTTCCAGTTAATTATCAAACTCACGTTCAACCTGGTTATGGTCCTGGAATTAATATGGTGTGGGATCCATCTCAAAATCAATAGAATTTACAACCCAATGTGCAGTTACCTAATCAACCTGGACAACCTATAGGTTCTGGTCCAACCCAACAACCTGTCCAGCTTACCGTTCAAGTCTCTGCACTTGGTTCTATTCAGTAGCCTGGGCCTAGTACACCTAGAACTTCGCCTCAAACTTCTGATGCTTCTGCAACTTCTATTCAACCTACAACACCTATTTCTGGAGTATCTGCAGCTCCTGTTTCTACTACCCCTGTATCAGTGCAAATTCCTCAAGTATCTATGCCACAATCAGGACCTACAATTCAGACTACGGTCCAGATGCCTAAAAGACAATATGGTAGAAGTAAAATTCTCACTATTCAAGCACAATTTACCTATCAATCGTACCAGGGGTAGTATCAATTTGGACATGCTACACAAAATCCAACAT
Organism: Pinus albicaulis; assembly: GCA_034641835.2. Lineage (NCBI taxonomy): Eukaryota > Viridiplantae > Streptophyta > Pinopsida > Pinales > Pinaceae > Pinus > Pinus albicaulis. The sequence continues at coordinate 201,969,921 of CM076573.1, read as the reverse complement.
ATTCTTGGGTATACTTATCAAGTACCTCAACAACCCCAGTTTGGTCTGGTTAATATTGGTTATCTAGGAGGTTTCAAAATTCCCAATGCGCATCCAATTCCAGGAAATCCTGGATATCATCCTCCTGGAACTGGTTTGATCACACAAGGTTATCAAGACCTTAGCCGTCAGTTACCATTCATAGAAACTTTAGATTTACCCAATCTATCACACCATACAAATGATCCTATCTTTTATCTTCCGTATTGGCCATCGATGCCTAATAAGTTGCCCAGTAATATTTCAAAGTTTGAAGGTAAGTCAGAAGAAGATCCATCTAATCATGTTATGACTTATCACCTCTAGTGTGCATCCAATTCACTAATCGATGATTCGATTCAATTACGTCTTTTTCAGAGAACTCTCATTGGTGTAGCTGCCAAATGGTACATTGAGTTACCACAAGGCTCATTTAATACTTTTAATGCATTAGTTACTGCTTTCTTAACCCATTTTTAGTTACCTGTTAGATACGACAATGCTACAGAATTTTTGACCTCATTTAAACAATCTACATCTACATACATATATGATCACAACCATGAATGGAGACATAGGAGACATTGAGTGAAAATATTTATTCTAGATCAAATTTTGGCTGAATGGTTTATCAAATTATTATTTCCTAAAATTATTGAAGATGTGGCCAAAGGAGGCGTTCTTACAGAAGAGCAAGTTATTTCTCAAGATCAGTACCTTGACCTTGTATATACACAGTCAGGTACTCTCTATGAAAAAATCCCCGATTTACCAAGACCTGATCGGTTAACTACAACTCCTTTAGGATGTCATGTCGCTGATGGTGTAATTGGTTCTGTTAGCACTAGCAAGAGTAAGAAGAAATCTTCCAAGATGACTTCTCCTATTATAACTTTACCAGATTCACCAAAAGGAGATTCTTCCATTTAAACTTCCGCCGATATTCATGTTGCAGAATCATCTACAACCAAACCTAAAATTGGTGGTAAGAAGAAAGGTAAGAATAAAAACAAAAATCATCTTCAAAAGATAAAAACGATAAAACTGAACCAAATGACGATAAAAAAAAACCTCGTTATCCTTGTCTGATCTGTGATGAGGATCATTTTACTAAAGAGTGCCCGAATAGAGCTGAGGTATCGAAATTCGTTAAGGGTTCGCCCACACCTACTGTCTTGAAGGATCCCTTTCCTGCTCAAGATAGTAACATGATTGGATCTTCCTCGAATACGCTAGAATATATCTTGATGGTTGCGACGCTATCAAAAGATTATGGTAGTAAAATTCCTATTGGTGGTAAAGAAGTAGAAAATTATAATTTAACATCAACTACGTCTCCCTCTGTTTCTAATCCGCTACAGATTGAGAAACCAAATCCTGACTTAGTGATCAAATTTCCTGCTAAAGGCGTGCTTCGTAAATCAGCTTTCAATCCACTTGTGAGAGCTGCTCAGAACTACAATATTGTTGAAGACTTGGTGATTTCCCCTTCAACTATGTCAGCTTTGGAAGTACTGCAATCATGTCCAGCCCAAAGAAAATTACTATTTTCAGCCATATGAGTCATAGATCTTCAGGATTTGAACCTAATGATCTTTGATTTGGAATATTTTACACCCAGCCTACCTCATCAAATGGCTTTTCAAATTATAGTTTTATTTAAAAACAAACGTTTCTTTCGTACTTTTATTGATGAAGGGGCTTCTATGTGTATCATGTCGTTAAAATGATGGAAAAAACTTGGTTCTCCAACACTTAACCAATCACCGACTATCCTCAAAGATTTTGATGGAAGAGGATTCCATCCGTATGGTATTTTACAAAATCTACCTATAGAGTTCGAAGGAAAAACCATTAATCTAGATGTGGAATTAGTTGATGCCCCTCTGGATTACAACCTTCTCCTGGGTCGCAGTTGGTCTTACGCCATGACTGTTGTTGTATCATCGGTCTTTCGTCTCATCATGTTTCCTCATAAAGGAAAGATCATTAAAATAGATCAACTCTCATATTATTCATCCAACCCATCCACTACTAATAGCATCCAACATGTCAGAAAATCGACTATCCCTTATAAAGATGTTGGAGTAGGTTTACTTAAAGATTCTGCTTTACTTCGAACTTTTTCCCTGCCTGCTCCCAACATACCGCCTCCTATTGCTAATATCAATATGATTACATCAAGTACTATTTCCTTTGATGATCCTTGGATAGTACCTTCAGACTCAGAATTAGATTCTTTCTACGGCGTGATGCCTTTGAGTCCTTTTGAATTAGCATATCAGGCAGTACAGTCATTTTATAATACTCCTTCAACTAAACCTAATCTATTGAATGTGATCAATGAGGAATCACTTTCGATATCAAGCTAAGCTTTGCCATCAATTCCAGATCCTGTTCAACAAGTGTTCAATACTAATGAGCATATTCGTGAATTTTTTTCTATAGAAGAATACCATGGGAAGATCTACATCATCGATCTTCATTTTTACCTGATCTTGATCATTTTGAAACTGATTTTTCCTCTATTTTTACCGTTGATCATGTCAACGAACCCCAGAATCCTCTCACGAATTTCGATTGTGCCGGAAGTGTAATGTTTTAATTTATGGATGGATTTTCGGGCTATAATCAAATCAACATACTCCTTGCTGATCAACCCAAAACAACTTTCATTTGTAAGTGGGGGACTTTTGCTTACTGCAAATTACCTTTTGGACTTGAGAACACTGGCGCAATGTTTCATAGGAGAATGTCTTATGCATTTCATGACATTAAACACATTGTGCAACCCTATCTCAATGATTTACCTACTCATTCATCGTGCAAAGAAGATCATCTTACTCATCTACGAGTTATCTTTATGAGATGTAAGCATTATAGGATTTGTCTGAATCCTCACAAATGTGTATTTTGTGTTGAATTTGCAAAAATTTTGGGATTTTTTGTCTCAAAGGAAGCATTCGTGTCGACCCATCGAAGGTTTAGGCTATCATCAATTTACCTCCTCCTTCTACTCTTCGCCAACTCCAAAGTTTGCAAGGGAAAGCGAAATTTTTACATCGATTCATTCCTAACTATGCTGAGTTAAACAAAGGTTTTACCAGGTCATTAAAGCAGAATATTCCTTTCTTTTGGGACGAGATCACCGATCGATATTTTGATGCTCTTAAACACGTGTTAAACCATGTACAGTTATTGCATCCTCCCAATTACAACTAGGATTACTTTTTATACATATCAGCCTCCAATTCTACGATTAGAATGGTCTTAGTTCAAGAAGATGAATTCCACAACAAACATGTGATTTATTATCTCAGTCGCAATCTGCATCCGACCGAAATCAAGTACTCACATGTGGAGAAATTGGCCTTAGCAGCAGTTCAAGCTGTCCAACGATTTCGTCATTACATACTGTTACGCAAAACAACAGTGATTTCTGATTGTAACCCTATGATGTATATTTTGACCAAACAACTGCTAGGGGGAAAATAATCCAAATGGATTGTTATCCTACAGGAGTTTGATTGGGAATTTGAAAATCCAAATCCAAGAAATCATTGGTATTCGCTCAAATTATGTGTGACTTCCCAAGTACTGACACAGAAACTGTGGCAGAACATCTGATCACGGATGAATCTTTGTTTCTTATCAGTACCATCGATCCTTGGTATGGAGATATCATCATTTATCTCCAAACCCAAAATTTTCAGCTCGAACTCTCATGGTCACAATGACGAAAAATTTGTTTCCAGTCTTAGAAATATCATATTGTTGGTGACACACTATACCGTCATGGTGTTGACTTTGTTTTTCGACATTGTCTAACTCTTGATGAAAATGAAAAGGTTTTAAATGACTGTCACTCTCGAGCATGTGGCGGTCATATGTATGGGTACTCCACGGCCCAAAAAATATTGCACGCTGGCTATTTTTGGTCGTCCTTATTTAAAGATTGTATTTCTGCTATCCGAAAATGCCACAACTGTCAAATATTTGATCACAAGATGTGTGCACCACCTGCTCCTCTTCACCCTATAATTGCTATTGGTCCTTTTGCAAAATGGGGCATTGACTTCATTACATGTAACCCTCACTCGGCTGGGGGGCATGGGTATATTATTCTCACAGTAGATTATTTTACCAAATGGGCCAAGATGATGCCTACATTTGTGGCATATGGAAAAACTGCAGCTACTTTCGTGTTCAATCATGTGATTTCTCATTTCAGTGTACCCCAAGTGATAATTACTAACAATCGGAGTCATTTTCAAAACATCATGATGACCGAACTAACTGATCAACTTTGCCTGCGCCATGACAGTTCTACACCATAATACTCATAGGCTAATGGTCTGGTTGAAGCTATCAATAAATTTTTAGTCACCATGATCGAACGAATCATCGGAATTCATAAATCGAGTTGGCATACCATTCTTTTTTCAGCACTTTGGGCGTATCGAACCTCAGTAAAAACATTGACAGGTTTTAACCCTTTTCAACTAGTTTAAGGTTTAGAAGTGGTATTACTGATTAAATGCGAGATGCCCTAACTCCAACTAGCCATAGAGTTACTACCGTCCACTTCTGAAGATGAGAAATTCTTTTTGTACTTAGCTCAATTAGATTAGAATCGGTGCACCGCTGCATTAGCTACCAAAGCTCATGCGAAACAAATGAAAGCTCAGTATGATAAAAGTGTTACACCTCGTATTTTCTCAGAAGGAGACCTAGTCTTGGTTTATGATAAAGCTAATGATAAGCTAGGGGCTGGGAAATTTAAACCCATGTGGCATGGTCCTTATATTGTCAAGTGATAGCTTGCAAAAGGGGCCTATGAACTGATTGACTTTGACGGGGTCTCTTTAGGAGAACCCATAAATGGGCTTTATCTGAAGAGATATTATGTTTGATTCTTGTGTGGAGATCTTCCCTGTATATTAGTTATTTTCAAAAGCTGGTGTGTTGTAGATTAGAATAGTGTGCCTAGTTTAAGTGTGCTTTTATTATTATCCCTACTTATCTGGATCACTCTTGATTTTGCAAATGTCGACGTCCCTTCAAACATACATTGGTTTTGCTGACGCTGCTTGTCATAGTACATGGAACATGTCTTCCCCATCTTAGGTTATTTATTCACCCATTGAATAGTTAGTATCTATGCATGGGGTAATCCTCGGTCAAACTACGAACAATATTGCAGAGTATAGCACAGTTATTGAGTTATTGTCTGAATCCATTTCATTTGGAATTTGAAGTTTTATCATTAGGTTAGATTCTAAACTCATTTTGTTACAATTGAATAGAGTATATGCAACTAAAAACCCAGTGTTGTTAAGATTATTTTTGAAAGTTCGTCTCTTGGAACAAGAATTTGATTATATTGAGTATCAACAAATTCTGAGAAATTTAAACACATTAGCTGATGCAGTAGCTTCTAGTGTTATAAACAGAAATTTGTGATAATTAAAGTAGTAGATCAAAATAACATTCAATAACATTTTAAGACAGATAACTGGAAATAGTAGTAATATCATAGCATAAGAGTAGTGTTTTGAAAAAATATTACATCGTCCTCGATCATAGGTTCAAAATGCCTTATGATCGGAAAAAAGTGATACAAAAAATGATATAAGTCTACAATATCAATCATCCACTATCCATGGTGATGATGATGATAAAACACTACAGCCCATGCCACCTTGCTCAGAAATCTCCTGAACGGTCCCGGAACCCCGATAATATATCTCTGTAAGCGGACTGGAATGTCATCTATGGTAGTCTCTGGAATATCTAAAGTCAATCGCTCCAGATGGTTTTCCAGGTTGATAAGGACCTCTGTTGTTTGATCCTGTGGCAGTGGTGGCACTGCAGCTAGTTCCTGTCAAAAGGAAGGAGAGTGGTTGGTCGATGTGCACCCACATCTGCATTTGAAATTTTTGTCATTAGTTTTGGACGATTCAAAAACAAAATAAAAATTAGAATTTAGAACATGTCAAAATGATTCTTACCTGAGTCATTCCACTGTGTCCCTGGAGGAAGAGACATCTCTCGGTCGTCGCAGAAATCTATCTCAACATAAGGGAAATATTCTATTGTGAATATTTGGTTCTCCAACCAATGAAAATAAGCTGGAGTAAAATGAACAACTTCGCTGCCTTCACTATGATGGGCCATCAATGCAACCCATCGGACCATCCGAGGCTCTTTGACTCTACCATGATCAACTGAAATAAGTTGTGGGGCTAGTGAGGGAATCCTCTCTAGAGAAAATGTAACCATGATCGCTCCATATCCGAATTTCTTCAACTTCACATTTTTTTCTCTAGTCAGTTGGCCTTTGACATTGGCAAACACTGCCTCACACCAATTGAAAATGGTGCCTCTAAACAAATCAACAATAGTTTGCATTTGGGATCTTTTAGTACCATGTGGAGTTGCGCTCCCACACAACCTGGTTATAGTAAAGGCAACCATTTTGAGCTCAGGATGAATAATGGTTTTTATGTTAATGCGTTTATCTTTGGGGTCTGCTTCTTCATTGCAAAATTCTTCCTGAAGGCTAGCGACAGATTGGCCACCCACCCTAGCCCCGAACGAAGAGAGTGGCTCGCCCCTCTTTGATAAACCAATGAGAAATTATATATCTTCTAGCTCAATTTCGAGCCGGTGACCTCCAATTATAGGGCATTGTTCCTGTACATTCCATTTATTTACTAGCCAAGTAAGCAAGTCTACTTGAGCCCTCATACCCTGAATGGCCCAAAATTTGTACAAATCACATTCTATTAAAACACGTAATGTGGGCGGATGTAACATGGCCACATCATCAACCTCTTCATGTTCACGTTCTCTCCACTCAAGAATTGTAGATATCATGCTATGGACAAATTTAAAGGTCAGAAACAACTTGAGTGAGAAAATTTGGTTTAAATTGGGAGATTTGTTCATTTTATTTTTTCTTACGGTGCCTCCACACTTTTCACATAAAAATATTGAGTGGATCCGCATGTATCTTATGCATAAGGTGCGGGACCACAACAATTTTCCCTTTGTAAAATTTTTCGGGGTCCGCAGGTTTCATGTGTTTTACCTGCAGACCCCCGTGAGCAAAGTTTTGAACATAATTTCCTCCTTAAAAATCAATATAAGCCCTAAATTGAGAAAATAAATGGTCAAAAATGAAAATAAGGATGATGTGGATTACTTGGAACTCACGGTTTTCTATTATGATGGGTGAATCTTCCACAATCTCCTCCAGAACCTTTTTTACCAAAAGCTCTCAATTTTCACTCTAAAATCAAATGGTAAAAATGATTTAGAAAAACTCCTTTTAATAAGATTTTTTGGATAAATAAAATATAATTTTGTTTGTTTTTCACTTTGAAAATTTATTTTTCCAAATTATTTTTATTAATCATAAACATGTGTGTTTAATTTTTGAGTTTTTGTGTAGAATATAGGATTTTTTGGGTGAAATGGTAATTTTGACAAAGGAGTATACTTTTTATCATTTTTTCAAACTCGATAATTTTTTTTTAAAAACAAATGAGTAAAATTTTATCACTTTCTCGAACTCGTTAAAACTTACAGAAAAAGAAACACTACTGAGTATACTTTTATCACTTTTTCAGGCTCTCGAAAATTACGAAAAAAAAGCAACCTTGGAGTTCTCTTTTAAGCCCTTTTTAGACTCTCTAAAGATGAAAAGATTGCCGAGTACTTGACTATTCTAACTCGGTAAAGGAAATGAACAGTCTCCCTTTTAGTATAAGTTTACCCCTTTTCCAGACTAAAATGGAATATTTACGAAAAAGGTATACGTTGACTACTCATGGTCAATAGAGTTCTCTCCTATATTATTTTATCCTTTTTTGGGTTTGAGAGACTAAATTTACGAAAAATTACACCCACAGAGTTTCCTTAAGTTTTTATTCTCACTCCTTAAAATTGAAAAACACCGAGTTTCTCCTATACTGGACTCACTAAAACTAAACATTAAAGGACCCGTCGATTAAAAACAGGAACGAACCACTCCTTCTTAGGGTTCGATTTTAAACTAAGTTGGACTCATCCGAAGGATGAGCTTATATAACAAGAAAATGTTATCCTCCTCAAGCTTGTAAAAAATAAAGAGGTACTTGCCAGAAATGGTGGGGGTAAAGAGAAAAAATGAATCCATTTTTCAAACTTTGTTTAAAAATCAGTTTACCACTCTTAAACATGACACTTTTTATCACACTTCTACCTGGGTTGGGAAAATCCTTTTCCTATCAATTAATCAAACCATATTGAAAATCTTCATCCGGGTTTTGGGTATTATCTTTAGGTGAATTGTCACCAAACCATCTCTAGTGTCATTATGTGTTCAAGAGGATAGTTCAAATAAATCATTCATTTGCAAACATATGTCTCCATTCGATTTTACCATCCCTGAGTCAGTCCTTGAAAAATATTTCTACAAAACTTGATCTAATGGTTTCGTGTCGTGTGCTTTCCTACGACAGATCACTTTCTATCAATGATAGCTCATCATATAGGAAGTTGATCTAGAACCCTTCATTACCTTGGAATATGCATGCCTTAATGGCAAGTTTCTCGCCTTCGACGACAGTTTGCATCATTGACCTTCGATCGAACGATTCCGTGAAATGTTCAACTTGAGATCATTTATTCAAATTTCATGGATTTTACTGAGTATTTTGAGAGCCATTGTCATTATTAGTGGTTTCTCTCACACTTGTTAACAGTTCACATCATTGACTGGTAATCAAGTGGTTTCTACCATGTTCGACTTTGACACAATCAATCGCATGGATAGAATCGTATTAGTTCAGGTAGTGGAAATCATGACCCTAGATCTAGTTTCCACCATCCAAGCTGTGAGGAGTTTTATTATTCATTATTTAGTAGACTATTCAGAAACAGATGGATGTGTCCATACTATGTCTACATTATTGATGTGATAGTAAAATCATTTCTACATCAAAACAAGTTTTAGTTAGTGTTTGATCTGAGTATGGGAATGCCTACCTCAGTGATGATATATATATATATATATATATCATCACTGAGGTAGGCATTCCCATAATCAGATCAAACACTAATATATATATATATATATATATATATATATATATATATATATATATATATATATATATATATATATATATATTCGTGAATGTTTTTACGGGATTATTTGGGAGTGTACTGAAAGCTAATCCTCGAAATGATAAAGCACATCACTCTTTGCATGGTCTTAGACTTCGCACTTTAGGGGGCAATCTGTGACACTAAAATTGTCACCATGACATTTTACTGTCTGTATGGGCTCATCATTACTCATACAATACTCCCTTAGAAGTCTACAAACATCAATTTCCTAAAACCAAGCCTTGAAATTGAGAGAAAAGCTTATAAAAGTCATAAAAATACTTGTACTGCACTTTCTCTTAGTATTACCTGCGGTGCCGCATATTTTTGTTCTAGAACATGCGGAACCGACCACACTTTTCTTCATTAAAGGTTTGGATTCCTGTAAAAGGTAAAATGAAGGTGAAAGTAAAATTTGGAAGCCCAGCTAGTTGAATCTAGAAGCTTTTGGAAGCAATTATTCGGTGGAAAGTTCACTCCTTTCATGTACATTCATCCCTCCATTAAAGGATCCTACCCCTTGGTGTGTGGAACTTAATCCCTTGAAAGAGGATTATATCCCCTCTTATTTGGAGCTGCAACCTCTTCTCTTTTGCTATAAATTGAGGCCATGGTTCAGCCTCAAGGGGAGTTAGGCTTTGAAATTTTTTGAGGAGAATTGCTGGAAAAACTAAGACTCTCTTAACTGATTACCATATGGGAATGATTACACACTCATGTGTATGTTAGTTGAGAGAGTGCAAAGGCTTATCAAAGTAGAGGAAACACTTGTTCCAGACCCCAGAAGGACCTGTATGACATCAAGGCGAACACGGTTGTAAGGCTCCTTCTTTCATCAAAGATAATACAAATGGATCTTTTTTTCTCAATGAGTTGTTTATTTAAATGGCTTATTTCTTGAATGCATTGATCATTAAGATAGATTTATGGTTAATGAATTAATCTATATTATGCAGGTGCTTCTGATTCTTTCATGTTTTTGATTGCAGATCCCGAAAGGAGACGTATTCAAAGTAATAGGAAAGAAAGAGATAGGAAAGAAGAGTAAAATCACCGCTGGACTACAGGTAAGTCCTAAATCCTTCATTATAGATAATTCTAGATCAAATATAATCTAGAGAAAGTAGTTTAAATCTCTCTGTTTTTTTCTATTTATCATAGGATACTAGGGAGATCTGTCTTGTTCGTAAGAATGATTTATCCATCCAACACCTGGCAGTACCTACAACTGAGAAACAACTGCACTCTATCCTCGAACATACAAGCTACTACAGAAAGTTCATTCAAGGGTACCCGCTGATCACAACACCTATGGAAAAGTTGCTAAAGAAGGAGTTTATTTTTTTTGTGACAAAGATTGTTAGAAGAGATTCTTATTACTCAAGCAAAAGATGGTCTATGTGCCTATCCTCATATTTCCTGAGTGGGAAAAGGTTTTCCATGTTCACGTAGATGTGTCAGGGATCTCCCTCGGAGCTATCCTTACGCAGCCTAGAGATGGAGATATTGACCATCCAGTTGCATTTTCTAGTAGGAAACTTTCTGGTGCAGAGCGCAACTAATTCACTACTGAAAGTGAGGGGTTGGCCATGGTATACAACCTGCAAAAATACCGACATTATCTGTTAGGAGGGCACTTTAAGATTTTTACAGATCACTCAGATTTGAAGTACCTAGTGAATAAGCTTGTGTTGGGGGGGGGGGGATATCGATGGCTATTATTGTTTCAAGAATATGAATTTGAGATTATTGTAAAGCTAGAAAAGCTGAATGCCGGGCCATATCAGTTATCTCGAATCAAAAGCAGCGAAGAGACGACCAACCTAGAAGAAGGACTGTCTAATGTGTAGTTGTTTTCAATTAAGGTAGTTGATGCGCACTTCGTCAACATCATTCACTTCTTGACTATGGGGATGCCGCCTGTAGAGTATTTGGTACAATAGAAGAAAGAGCTGGTAACTCACACAACGGATTTTACCATCATTACGGGCCATTTGTATAAGCTGATAGCTGAAGAGGTGTTGCGAAGATATGTATTGGAGCACAAAAGGCATGTCATCATAGCAGAAGCCCACGGGGGCATAGCAGGAGGTCACTACGTAGGAAAATCAATGGTGCAAAAGATCTTGAGAGCTTGGCTATGGTGGCCCACACTGCATAGTGACTCTCACGACTATTGAAAAGCCTACAATATGTGCCAAAGGACAATAAGGCCATCACACAGAGATGAAATTCCCTTGCAACCACAAATGGCCTTGCAAGCGTTTGAAAAATGGGCCATCGAATTCGTTGGGCCCATCGACCCACCAGGAAAGAAGATAGGTGCATGCTACATCATCACTGCAACTGATTATGTAACTAGATGAGTTGAAGAACAAGTTGTGAAGGATTGCACTACAGATACCACTACGCATTTCATTTTTGAACATATTCTAACTAGGTTTGGTTGTCCGAAGATCTTAATGAGCGATAGAGGTACGCATTTTGTTAATGAAACAATACAGGCCTTGACTGAAGAATTTCGGATCCACCATGCGAAAAGCACCCTATATCATCCACAGGAAAATGGTGTTGTATAAGCTTTTAATAAAATCTTGGAGCAGGCACTGACCAAGGTCTATAATGTCAATCGCAGTGACTAGGACATGTGCATCCTGTCAGTCCTTTGGGCCTATCAAACGACTTACAAGAAGCTAACTGGGAAAACACTGTTAAATATGTTTTTTGGCAAGGAGGCCATTATGCACATGCAGTATATTGTTCCTAGCCTGCGCATCATAGCCTTTACCAACATGGAAAAGCCTGATATCATGGAGGAGCGGTTAGCGCAGTTTCTAGCCTTGGAGGAAGATCGTTTCATTGATAACTTCCATCAGCAAGTTTAGAAGGCCCAAGAAAAGGCATGACATGATCGACATATTCAGAGAAAGATGTTTACGGAGGAAGAATTGGTCATGCTATTTTATAGACAATTTGCGAAACACCCAGGGAAGTTCTGTCAACACTGGCTAGGTCCCTATATGGTCAAGGAAATTACTAACAGAGGGGAGGTCTGGTTAGCCACCCTGCACGGTGATATGGTACTAGGATATGTCAATGGCAGTAGACTCAAACCATACTGGATCAAATTACTATATGGCCGGAGTAGCTATATGGGGTGAAATACGTGTAGGAAGGATGAAAAACGTAGGTAGGACCGTGGTACGCACAGGGATCAATCGCAGGTCTGGAAGCACAGAGAGATGTGCTGGGAGCATAGGGGTGCACTGAGAGCATAGAATGAGGGGCGGAAGCATAGTGGGGAAAAAGGTAGCCTACGAAAACTAGTCGTTAGAAATAGTAAAACCTGGTAACAATGAAATTTACTATTGAAACGAGCAAAAATTTAGCACTTAATGAGGCCTCCAAATATTTTTTACTGTTTCCTTGATGGTAAGTTTCTGATAGCTCAGAATAGGGCTCCGTGTGTCTTGAAAAATTTGTGATTTTTGAAATGCTGTGCCTATCGCATTTTGTTCATTTATGAGCGTGCTTCGCCCTCTGATAGTAGCCACCCTGAGTTCATTTTTCCTGTAAGAATGACCGGCGACGACCCCGTCATTCCTGCACTATGGCCTTGATAGAGAAGGAATTAGAGGAAGTTATAGAAGTCACCCTTGAAGTTGAGGAGGTTATGTCCTCACTGAGCAAGGGAAAGTAGAAGAGGAAGGGAAAAGGCTAGGAGCAAGGTCCATGAAAATCTATGAAGTGGGCTGGGGTGAGGCCATGCATCTCCCCTCAAAACGTGAAATCCCTGCAAACAGTGCCCCAGGTGCATTCACCCAACCCATTAAAAATACCTTTGTCTGCTCAGGAAGAGGCTCAGATCACTGAACCAATAAGCTAGCTTCCACCCTATGTGTGGCCTCACAGGCCCTCGGTGTGCATGCCCAAGAATCTCGATGGGATGCGCACCTATCTGCAAATTCCTGTGATTCCGGGTGAGGTTCCCATCATTGGGGACTCCTTTTGAAATCTCCACATAGTCAAGTTCAAAGATCATGACCTAAAAAACCTGGAGGCCTTCCTCGAACTGGCACCGAAATTGTATCCGGAAATTGGCACCGAAATTGTATCTGGAGAGGGTATTGGAGGACGATGTACTAAAGGTAGTCTCAGATGCTGTGGGAAAGTATATTGGTTGGGTCTGGGTTATTAAAATTTCTATGGATACCTCATTTCGGCCACTACAATATCACCGATAGGATCGTGCAACCGTTTCTCGCTCTGGTCTATGACGGATTCTTATGGATTCAGGATCGCATTCCCATAGACGCAGCGCTCATTCACCGTATCATTGGTCTACCCATGAAATGGCTGAATCCCAGGGAACGTGTTGGGAAGAAATATGAACGACAGATCGTTGATAAGGTGTGTGAGGATTATCATGTTGAACAAAAGACTAGGGGGTTCATCATCAGCACTATCAACCACCCTGGTGCGCACATGGGCACCTTGTTGTTAGCATACAAGATGATGTGCAAGTGTTAGGTTTCCATAGTCCCTGCATATGTAATCTAGTTGGCCGGCCGCTGCGAAAAGGGGGTCTTCTTCAACTCATCCCAATTTTTGTGTAGTGAATTTATGGAGAACGTGCTCGAAGCCCAAGATCATGGAAGGGCCTTCTATTACTCCTGGTTGTTGCTCCTCATTACATTAGTTGAGTGGAAAGCCCTGGAATATTCGATCCTCCCTGAGCTAGAACCAGATATGTGCGAAGGGGCACGGTATGCAAATATGTTGGATTTGAAGGATGAAAAGCGAATTGAAGATAATAAGGTCTTTTGGGTCCTATTTCAGAGCGGGCTCGTAGCTGCCATTCACTCCCGGCTGCGCTTGTCACCAGCAATTTATGACGAGTACAAGAGCATCGCGGCGTTTCAAGTAACAATGCAAAATGTACAGATTAGGGGTCGCAAGGATCCTGCATGGGTATCACCCCCGTATATGGTCACTGACGAGGAGGTGGATCGCCTTATTGCTACTTGGCCTCTGCATTGGAAATTAGGCTTCAAATCAGGTACGCAGGATACTATAGGTACAAGCACCACAAAGGTCACCCCGCCCACCACCACCAAAGAGATCGGAGGATAGGGAAAGAGTACTGGGAAGAGAGTGGACCCAGAATCACATAAGGATAGACATGACAAGAGTACTAGGAAGGGAGTGGAACCAGAATCAAAAAAGGATTCACAGTAGGTTCTGGGCACAGAGGGTCTGGATGCGGGAGGTGCTAACTTCCCTCAAGGTACGAAATGGGCTGGTGACCCTGTTAAAGGACCACAGAAGAAGCAACAAGGTCAACGACCAGAATGAGACATAGGAGTTACTCTGACAGAAGAGGACCTAGATCAGATCGCAGATGCAGTCACTTTCACCGCAGAAGATAAATGGTTGGCTCTAGAAGAGAAGCATAAGGCCATAGTTGATACACTCTAGGCTGAGCTTCGGGCTCTCTAGCTCAATATTGACACCCTGCAAATGAGTGTGATTTAGGCAAGGCTGCCCCCAACACCAAGCAGTGCATTGATCATTAAAACAGAAAACTGCCTTTGCCCTTTACCAGGCGCAGCCCTCATGCTGAGCCCTCTTGACTTAGGCATGAAATTCTAGGCCTACGTGGAGGTACAATTGGATTTAGCCCAGCTGCCACATGAACCATTGTAGGTCATCCATGCATCCCTTTTGAAAGAAATTCAACATAGAGGCCACCGGGTGCACCAACAACTTATTATAGTTGAGCAGATGATTATGGAGAATACCGCTGAAGTGACCCAGGAACAAGTTGCATACACCCTTGCCACCATGTAGCTGATAGAGTTGGAATGCCTAATCAGTAGGCTCTGTGAAAATGTCACTGAGGATATCCCGGCTTCTGCCAACCCCCAAGCAAAGATTGAGGGGCTTGTTGCAGCACTAAAGGCTTCGAGGACTGAGATTCAGGCTTTCAAGACAGAGATGGAACAACAGATTGCATATTTACAAGCCAAGTTTCAACCAAAACCCCCACCTGAAGTAAGAGCCCAGCCAGCCGCGCTGGTAGCCGAGGCCACCAATACTATCACAGCTTAGATTTCTCAGGTTGTAGCGTTGTTCGAGACAGCTATGGTCTGAGGTGCAGCGTGACCCCCTCCTACGAGATTTTACTCAAGAACTATGTTATAGGTCAATTTGGGTGCCATTCCCAATGATGTGGTTAACTGGAAATCATCTCCAGGACCAATGATCAAGGGTCTATCATTCCCTATCATTTTAGTTGCTACATGCCCTAAGACAAGAAACAAGACAAATCAAGCAAGACTTTCATCAAGCAAAGGTTTCCATGGTTTGAAGCTTATTATATAACATATGAGAGCTTACCAAAGCAGGCTCTAAGGGGCCTAAGTGCATTTCATATGCAGGTAGCCCCATGCAACGCTGCTCTGCAAAGCACTTCCCAACATTCACGGGTGCGTTGGTCACATTGGGAGTGAAATTCTCATTGTTTCAGAATCTCCACTTGGCGAGTGCCTTCTACAAGAGTTAACATGTGTTAATATTTGGATCTAAGTGTCCATTTGACATCTACATGACTGGAAAAATTTCTTTCCTATTATTGGAAATTCATTGATTTCAAAACAACCTACAGTTCATCTATAAATTGAGCGTAGATCTAAGTGCTTGAACGAGGAATAATTTGAGTAGAGAAATGATGGAGATTTTTCAATTGAGATTTATATTTTTGTAGATACTACTGGAGAGATTTATATTGTGATGAGGCTTGGGAACATTGCTCAAAGGTCACTTCAAATCAGTCACTAGGTTGTAATGTCTCCTTCTATCATCAATAAATAGTACTGCTTATTTTTTCCTATATGCATCTGTATTGGCTTTGATTTTCCATATTGCAAGATCTTGGTTGATGTATATGGTTTATTCTTTACTGATTTAGCTACATATATTGAATAGATATCTCTATTATTGCATCTTCTACTATTTTAGTGTTCTTTCTTGCAGGAAGCATTTAGCCCACAAACCGCTTGAATTTGAAGCTGCAACAGAAGCGACAGAAGGAGCCATTTGGAAGTGACTGAACAAGTAAGCCTCCAATCCTCTCTGTATATTTGTTCTAAGCTATGAGAAATAGTCGTATAGTCTTTCACATGTTGTTCCAGACTAGCACCTATCTAGGGAAGCATGATTTATCTGTAATTCACAATTTTGGCTCAAGAAACTGCACTAGAAGGAGGAAGAGTTCAAATAACTCGAGGCTACTAGGTCATCCTTGATTCCACATTGAGGGGTAAGAACACTCAGACCTGAGCTCTCTCCTACTTGGTAGGGCTAGCTACCAAGTTAAAAGGTTGGTCTATGGTTACCTCTATTGGGATTCCTTCTTCAGCCTTGGGAATCTGGTGGAGTGGTAACAAAGGTCACAGAATATTGTGAATCTTGGAGCTCGGCCTAGCAGAGATAAATGACCTTATAACGTTCAAATGGAGCTTCAAAAAACTGGATTTTCTAGATATAAGGCTTGTGATTTCAATTCCCTCCATACATCAAAAGTTTTGTTGAAGAATAATTGCAGCAATACTTCTCAAGTGAGTCAATCTTCCACAATACTGATAGTAAATTCTAGGTTGACATTTTTAGATGCAAATCATTAAATTTATTTGATTTATGCTATCAATCAAGCCTCTAACAAAGGAAAACCACATGTTTTTCTACCCCTTCTACTACAATATTTGAGGATGGCTCCATTATCTCGTTAGAGTGACACATTCCTTGTCCAATTTATTCAGACACCATAAAAAAATATGTATAGCCTTATATATCCACGAGGCTCTCAATATTCATTGCCATATTCTTTAAGAAACTTACACCCAAAGGCTCACTTCCTTTTTCACAATTCTCCAGGTCATATATTTTATGTTATGATGGCATTTTAGAGTCAATGCAAGGATCTTGAAAGGAAATATCTCCTTCTGAAGTTATACTACTAAATGTACCTACTTGAAACTACTTGAAAATAAACCTCATAAATTCTCAGGTATATTTTCATTTTTGGAGCTCTAAACCATTAGGATACATTAGGGGATAGATAAATTTGAAACCTTTTTAAACTCCTATATTGACTTGTACAAATATCCTAGTGCCCTTAATTTTTCTCCTATTTAGGAACTTGAATTGGTGCTTAAGTTAGCTTTGCAACATATGCATTCTACAAAATATTCATACTGATGTTTTTCAATTAAATCACTGAGATTTTATTATATTTGGAACGACTCCAAATTTCAAAACTATATTTTTGCTTATGATTCAAACTAGGAATCCCTTGGAGAATCTTAAATTATCTCTGTCCATATCTCTTGACTAATATATTTTCTCATTTATTCCGATAGATCCTCCTCAAGATGATAAGGATATTTCCTTCTAGGAATTAATACAAAAGTACTACATTATCATGACATAGATACCAAGACTTGGATTTTCATCCCAAATATACTCCAGCATTGATATATATAAACTTGGTTAGTCATCTAGTGTTATTATTATGTTTACTGGTCCTAAAGATGTTCATACATATATCACCATGCATACATTCCAACAAAAATATAAATATTGATACCAAGTCTTTCTTATAGAGAAAATATCTATAGACATAATCCTAAGCACATAGAAGGGATGTTGTACTTCAATTATTTTTATACCATCATCATGTAAAAATGTTCAGGCTCCATTCTGAACAAATCAAGGCCCAGACATATGATCAACATATGACATGGATATTATCATAATTAGTATGAAAATCATACTAAGAGTATACTCCATGTGATATTCTTGGTCACTAGATCGATGGATGATTATGGAGATGAATGTAGAAACACATATAAAATTGTTCAGAATATCTTCAATAAGGTTAAATCTTCACTAGATCAAATATAGATATCCTCCAAAAGCTTCTTAGGTTATTCCAGATTTCTAAGGAATAGATATTCTTACACAATGATTTTCACCGACTTCAGAATTATATATAGGTCGGCTTGTAGGAAAATGTTGTAATTGATATATGTATATGGAAAGGGCTATCGCTGTCACTTTTACACCTTGAATTTGCACACAGTGATCTGCTAGATATCAGACTTCCATACTTCAATATTCAATGGTAATAATTCTTAAAAAGGTAATAAATTTTTGAATTCGATAGCTGCTTTAGGCTTAGTCTAGAACTGATATCAGGTTTCCCTTTAAATGGAGATGCACAAAATTCCATAGGAACATAAGGTCTCCGATGTAATGAAGGAACCAAGGTTCTAATCAACTTCAATTTCCTCTTATTTTCTGAACCTTTAGATATTCTTGTACCACTTTATTCACAGAAAAATTCCAGAGAATTTTTTGGAGTGGTTCCCTAAGAGGACCACAAGAATAAAGGTCTTAAAAACAAGATCTAAGTCTGACCTTTCATTGACATGAGGTGTCTTGAAGCTAGGCCAATTTTACCAAAATATTTCACTATTATGGGATGAAGATCATAGAATATGGCGAATCTTGGAGCTCGAAATAGCAGATAACAACAACCTTATAACGTTCAAATGGAGCTCTACAAAAACAGGCTTGCTAGATATAAGGCTTGTGATTTCAATTCCCTCCATACATTAAAAGTTTTGTTGAAGAATAATTGCACCAATACTTCTCAGGTTAGTCAATCTTCCACAATACTGATAATAAATTTTGGGTTGAATTATTTAGATGAAAATAATTAAATTTATTTGAAATATACTATCAAGCAAGCCTCTAATAAAGGAACACGACATCTTTTTCTACCCCTTATACTACAATATTTGAGGATGGCTCCATTATCTCTATATATTGACACATTCCTTGTCCAATTTATTCAGATACCGTAAACAAATATCTATAACCTTATATATGCACGAGGATCTCAAGCTTCATTGCCATATTCCTCAATCAACTTCCACCCAAAGGATCACTTCCTTTTTCACAATGCTCCACGTCATGTATTTTATGTTACAGTGGCACTTTAGATTCAATTCAAGTATCTTGAAAGGAAATATCTTCTTTTGAAGTTATACTACTAAATATTCCTCTGAAAATATGTTGAAACTACTTGAAAGTATATCTCATAAATTCTAAGACATACTTTGATGAGGCTTCATGAATGAATACTATGGATGTCTTCTATGTTAACGCGTTGAACTATATTTCTTGAAAGGTACTCTCCATAGACTCTATAGATCATGAGAAATATAATTAGTTCAAATTTCGTAATAAAGGTTAGTTTAAATCCATCTAATTAGGTCTCCTTCATGTAGGCTTATACTGAAGCTCAACTAAAGAAGTGTTTGGAAGAGTATGCAACATTGAATGTGTGGCAAATTGATCCCAATATATTTGATATTCATTTTATTGATGCCTAAAATGTTGAAGAAGCGAATAATGTATCATATAGTTGTAAAGTAAGTTGTATCATATAGTTTTAAAGCGAATAATGTATACTGATACTGGAAGTTTCTTCTAAATTTCCTTAATGGAGAAAAATAACTTGTTATGTGACATATTCTTCTTTGATTTCATTGTGACTCCTCAAGTGCTTTATTGCTACTAAATAAGTGTATGAAATCATGGAGTAGAATGTCTTTGCATGGACTCTTGTCTTTGAATCCAATACATCATACCTTAGAATTTGCTGAACAAATTGTTGTTGTAAAGCATCCTCTTGTCTTAAATCCATCCTAGGCTTCAACATTAGAGCTTGTTGTATAAATTCCTCATTCTTTTCAAGTTTTGCAGTTATTACCTTTCCACTTAGATACCTTATGACCTTTTAATTCTTAATCCTGACAGTTGTGTGTAAAGATAGAGTGCTAAACATATATTTCATGATATCTATTGACATGAAATATATTTATCTGGAAACAAGAGCCTTCCTGTAAGAATTTCACCAGATATGTAACCTAGCTTTCAAATGTCAATGACGGGAGCATTCTTCAGGAAGAATTAACCACATAAATCAAGGGATCTATGCTTGCAGAGAAGTGTGAATCCTATATTTTTTTTGCACTCATATGTGAACATTTCTATTGAGATATGTTGCAGGGGATTTGTTTCATTGACTACATATAAAGAGGAAAACGTTGGTATTCAAGCCAATCTTGCCTTCAATGTTTGTGACAATTTCATCTTGAGATTTTTGTGATCTCACTTATAACACTTTGCCCTGATTCATGTTTGCCGATAAAGTTTGTGTAGTAGAACATGACCAATTTAGTTAGTAGGCCAAGAGAACCAAACAAACGAGCGATTTCCATGTTTAACACCAAGAAATCACTAGAATCTATGAGAGGTTTCATTCCATCGACAACACCCATCAATAATTCTAATTCACTAACATATTTTTGCAATCATAGGATTGTAAGTGGACTCCATCTCTTTTAGTTTGTCATGAAATTCATCAACCTCAACTAGCTAGTTATTATCGTACCATTGGGTTTCCTGTTCAATTGAATATCCAATAATTTGTTTGTCAGATGAATCCAACTTGGTTGCAATTTTCTCAGCCTTGATTGTGTTCTTCATGTTTTAGGAATTGTTCTCTAACAAGTTTTTTGGATTCTACTTTCAACTTCAACTCCTAATTCTCGACACTTGTGGCGAATTCCTAACATCTATAGATTCCTCGGGCTATGGAATATGGTTAACACCTACACAGGCTTTCACCAACTCAGCGGTTGACATATGACACCTGAAAACTAGGGATCTCTTGTTGGTATGAATCTCCATTAATCAGTATGTCATTTGTGAGCTCGATATCGGGAGGCCTTTCAACTTGATTGATGTTTGCACATGTTGAGGCATCAAGTCATTATGTTAGGGATATAAATATAAAGTAGTATAAAAAATGTTAACGAAAAAATGAATACCTACAATACCTAGTGAAAGTAGTGGTTTTTTAAATTGGGAAAATGTATTGGGTTAGTATTGGTAGGGGTTAAATAAAGTGCTATTTAGACATATTTTCCAATGTGTAGTAAAATTAAGGGTATTGTTTAGTATTCCATGAACACACGTGCTATGTCATATGTTAATTGAGTGACGCCCCTATGGATGAAGCCAGATGCTGGAAAATTCACCCAAAACTCAGACCAAAGAATTTCCAGAAGAAGAAAGGTGAAAGGAAGGGTAATTCAGGAATAGGACAATATTTTGGCTCTGATTCAGGGGATGAAAGGAAAATAACATTCTAACATTCTAACGTAAAATTTCTAACATTAGTTCAAGTTCTTGTACTTCTGCATCTTCTTCAAACATAAATCATCTGGATGAAAATAAAACAGTTGAATTATTCCACATAAGGGTAACTACTTGTTACAAAATTTTTTGGTCATCTAAACTATTACTATTAGATGGACCAAAGTACACCATATAAGACCAATTTTACCATAGTAAAATTGCGTTCACTATGAAAAATAACTTAATAATCCATAATTTATTAAGTTGTTTCTGGTCTAAATAGGAAACCCCATGAGGAATAATTGAATAAATCCTTAATTGTTTGATTTCCTCAAGGGATAATTAATTAAACCAATTTTTAATTAATATTACTGGTCATATTTAACCCAAAACAAGAAAACTAATTAGATAAATGATTATTCATCTTATTATCTTCTAGGAATAATTATTTAAAACATTATTTAAGTAATATTCCTTGTTAAATTTGACTAAATCATTTATAAATAATTGAATAAATCACTATTTATTTAATTATTACTCAAGCATATTCTTAAAATAATAAACAAATCATTTATTTATTTATTACTTACAAATAAAGGGATGTTACCAAATTCAAATTGTTCTTCCCTCCAACAAAAATAATAAAATATTCCATAAAATTTGGATCTAGATTTGGTTACTAATATTTTAATTATGCACCAATATATAGACTAACTCAATATTTTTTTATAAATAGAAGGTTTTTTCCATTCATTCACTACCTTCTATTGCCTAAAGATCACTAGGGATCTATACTTTTGGTCTGAATTTGATCCTCCATCATTGTCATATTTTTGTACTTTTTGTTTGTGAGCTCCCTTTGAGTTCCATTTTGTGTGGGTTTTTTGCACCATCAAGAGAGAGAGAGAGATCTTAGATCTGAAGCATTGAGGACATACAATAACCCTTCCCATTGCGGGGGACTGGTAACATCTTTCTATGTTCACTTCCCGGGTGTCGTAATACAAAAAATTCTTTAAAAATTATTGTCTTATTTATTGGATGCATGGAGCGACTCTTGCTTATTATTTGTTTCTTAATGTATTTAACTGCATAGATTTGAATTTATGTAGCATTTGTTTTGATCACTAGCTACAGATCTAAGGAAATTGATAGTCATATTTGATGTTAGTGTTGTTTTTTATACTCAGCTAAAGTGAGTTTTTTTGTATGCCTGCGATTAGAATTCACACTAAAAACTCGCGACTCCACAAGGGTTTATAATTACGATCGCTGTTATTTTTCAGATCCCTGCATGACCAGCTGCTTCAACCCATAGGGTTTTCTTCAGCTTCTTCTTTTTTATTTATTTATGTTGTTTTTAACCTTTAAAAACCTAAAATAGTGAAAATTCTTACTTCCATCTGTCTCTGGGCCTATTGCACAAGTAACAGCTGTCAGCCACAACAGAGACGTCAAATTTTTCTGAAATTTTCTCCCGAAATAGCCGGAAGTGCAGGTCACACTTTTTGGGGCAAAAATTATGACCTCAACCTTTAGGATGCAGAAGAAAGCTTGAAACCTGCGACCTCAGCAGAAAACAAATCAGAACCCGCAACCTATACTTTTTGCGGGAATTTTTCTGTGATTCTTCTGGGTTTGTCTGGGCTACTATTCAGGGTTATCTGACCTCCCTCTCCACCTGTCTTGGACCTGTACTTGCTTATTTTTACTCGTTGATGTAGGAACCAAGCCCCCTAGGGCTTTAGTATGATTACACCTTTTTAGGAGGAGTTTAGCTGAAGCAAGACTTCTGAGATTTCAGTGTGTTCAACAATTTTTCAGATCTAAACCTGTACTTTCAGATCCATTTCATATTGGTTATTCATCCATCCAAAACAACTCTTTTCAGTTTTGTTTGGTCCTCCTTTAGGGTCCCCTTTGTTTCCCTTTAGGTTGTAGCCTTTTTCCACCCATTTTGCAACATTTTTCCCTTTAGTTTTTTGTTGTTTTATGCACCTATTTCCAACAGATCTAACATTTATATCCCTGTCCCTCCCGACTTTAGATCCATTGGTCATTTTGTGTGTTTTGACTAGATTTTTCCCAGCCATAGAATAGTTGTTGGGAAGCCCTCCTCCTTGGGTTTAAATTGGTGCGTCTTTAGCTGTTTGTTTACTATCGTATTAAGTTTCCTTTATTTTCATTTTCATATTTATTTACAGTTTTTTTCCTTTTTTTTTTTTTTTTTTTTGAATAATTGTAAATCTATTGATATAACACATAATAGTACAAAAATGCCCCTACTTCAGCTGAGAGAGCCTGATAGCATGGTTTTAAAGTCATAGAAATCATGACATTGGACTGCCCACCGAGGGGAATCCAGTCCCGAAGGGATTTGTCTTGCCGCCCTCACAGGGGAAACTAGAATTAGGTTCAGATAGTTTAACAAAAAAAGACATGTAAAAAAGACAATTTTCTCTTTCAGCAGAGGATAATTGAACATAAAAACAAAAAACAGCCCATGAAACCTAGGCCGAGGAGTCGTGTTCCACTGTAGTCTGTCCTGGCAACTTGTCATTGACTGGAGAGGGAGGTTCCTCCTCGATTCTGCATTTGTAGTCTTCGTTGCTTCCTTCTTCATCTGCAGTGGGAGCCACTATGAATTTTTCAGTATTCTCCTTCATCTGTTCCTGAATCTTGTCATCTCGAGTAATCTTCAGCTTCATCTTGGAATCCTTGGCTTCGTCTGTATGCATAGGGATAAGAGCAGTACAGGGATGGGGAACAGCAGTAGAAGGGGGGTTGGGGCAGGGGGCTTCCTCCCTGAGGGTGATGGTGATGAAGGCTATAATAATAGGCCTATCCATCGTGCAATCAAAATGAAACTCCACTCATTGGGAGGTCTGGCGGAGGGGGGAGAGAGAAAAAGGTGATGGAACATGGGAGGAAATGGTGTGGGTAGAAGGAGGCACAGGAGGAGGCACATGTGGAGGCAAAGAGCTTGATATGGAGTGTTCTTGCTCACTAAAGTGATTTCTGCCTCTTCGGCTTCGGGTTTCCAGGAAATGGTCACAGGATAAGTCCTCAAAAGTGGAATCCATGCCAGGGGAGGACCGGGATCGAATGGCTCGACCTCTACTGCTCCCGCGTCTACATCTCATTCTATGATGAAGCCTAGGCATGGTGGTGGAGAGGCGCACACAGCGTCGACTGGGGGATGGGCGAGAGTGATGTTGCGTAGAGGGACTAGGCGAGGCAGGCTGAAAACAGGGCAAGGGATTCGAGCAGCAGAGATTGCTCTGAGAAAAATGGAACTTCGGTATCATTTCAGGACGTCAGAGAAGAAAACAGTGCCTACCAGTGTGCGTTCGAGCACTTGGCTCGGCACAGGCGGGAGGGTAGGAGCTTCTCTGTGGAGCTATGGACCTGCAAACAGAATGTTTGTCATGCGAGAAACTAAATTTGATCTCCATTAAGAACCAGAGGGTATGCACAGAGCGGCGGTAGAGTGAATTGAAGGCGCAGATGGAGTGCAGGTTGGCTGGAGTAATGGTGTAGTAAATGCAGCTGTGGGTGGCCATATGGTCACCCCACACCAATGCCATCGATATGCGTCATGAGACGGCCGTCCCATCAAACCTGGCTATCATCCGCATCTGGAGCAGATTTATTTACAGTTATACAACATATTTTTTATTTTTTCTCTACACAGGTCAGGGATAAATTGAAAACTAACACACTTATCACATACACGGACACCCTAAGAAAAGAGCGCTTGGTTTACACTGCCATGCCAAGACTTACACATTGTAATCAATTGATCTTGGACTTCCCCGGCCTTGTTTACCTCTCTTCCTGAACATTTTAATCAATTGATACTTCACCTCCTTGCACTTATTTGTCTTTCATCCTTTTGTGATCTATGTGTGTTTACCATCATTACACCCCCAAGGAATTTATCCTGGAGACTCCAAGGCCTTCATATTTAGTTTCGTTAGGAAGAATTACTCTTATACGTAGGGCTCATGTTCATCCTCCACCGAGTCCCCATTTTGAGTTTGTCCCCCACCAAGTCCCCATTCCGAATCTACCTCTGGTTCATTGGGTTCCCCTTCTGTAACTATTCCTGACTCTCCTCCTTTCACCTTCACCATGTCTTGTTCAGGAACTAACACTAGTGGCAGTCCCGACCCTAATGTTCGGAATTCTACTAGCAGTGCCACAACAGGAACTATTCTGGCTGTTCCCTTGCTTCCTTATATGTCAGGCCTCAACCTTCCCAATTTTATCGAATTGATTAATGACCCCATACACCATGATATTGGTTGGCATGCTATGCCAACCAAGCTCCCTTCATACATCCCCAAGTTTGAAGGAATTGTTGGAGAGGATCCTACCAATCATGTATGTTCTTTCCACAAGTGGTTTTCATCTAACTCCATCGCCGATCACTCTATTCGTCTTCAGTTATTCGATGGTACACTTATTGGAGAAGATTCTAGGTGGTATGTCGACTAGGCCTCCTCCTCTCATACTACATTTACGACCCTTGCCAAGGATTTTCTATATTACTTCCAGATTCCCCTTCGTTATGACACCAATATCGAACTCTTGAGTTATTTCCATCAAAATTCTGCTACCCGCCTATCTGACCATGTCCAAGAATGACATAGAAGAAAGAGCCTATGTCGAGCCCCTACCTTTGAAGACCATGTCCACATGGAATAGTTTCTTAGATCCCTTTTTCCTTCTATTTGAAAAGACATCGCATCTCACTTCCATCAAACCGAGGAAGCTACTCTCCAGATTGCGTTAAAATATGAATTGATCTATGCACAGTCTGGTTCTATTTATACTATCTTACCTGATCTCCCTAGACACGGTGGGGCCAACGCACCGGGGACATCCCATGCTACTGACGGTATCGTTATATCCATTTCCCATCCATACACTCACCCTCCCATGGGTTATGGCTTCCCTCTGGGAGCGGCTGAATCCTCCAACATTTTTCCCCCTCATGGAAACATGTATCCAGGATACGACATGCCTCCTCCTTTTGCACACCCTATTTACCCCAATGTTTCCCAACCTCCTTATTATTTGTATCTATAGCCTGGTGCTCTAGCTCGTCCAGCATTAGCACCTCAGCCTCCCTTTCCTTCTCAAACTCCACAACAGCAGCCACCCCCCCCCCCTCAGTGTCAGGTGTATGCATAACACAGTTCGACTAATCCTCCTACATCTAGAAAGAAGAGGAAAGGCAACCAAAACTAATATTCTGTAGGTAATCTAGGAAAAAATCCCCAAGAAAATGCACCTAACAATACAAACTAGCAACATGGCACTCAGCACAAGCAAGACAAGCCTATTCGCACAAATAATCCTTGTTCTTGTTGTAGTGTCTATGGTCACTATACCCATTATTATCCTCTTTTACCTTAGATGTGTTAGATGTGGGAAGCTCAACCAACATCTCGAGGACAACAAGCATCCCCTTTGGTTCCTCCCAATGCTGTCCCTATCCAACCGGTTGTGTTAACCAATCCTTTCCCTCAACAAGGATATGTGGCTACTGAACCCCATGAAATTCAGGTGGCCAATCAACCTCCTCCATCTGGTACCTTTGATTACCAGATCCTCATGATGAACTCTAAACAACCCAATATAGTTGACCTAGAGCTTTAGACTCTGTCTCGTTAGTACAACAAGCCCCCCGCTACATCTGCCACTGAGTCCCCTTCTTTAGGTCCCACAGAGTCTCTTTCGACACCCAACGGTCCTTTACAGACCCCTCAGCCTAATTCAGAGGTTCATATCAAGATCCCCAAGGGACCATTATGTTGAAACATTGCTTCTGGTAAAGATGCCCACTGCTATAGTATAGTAGATGACTTGGCACAATCCCCTGCCGTCACGTCAACGTTAGAAGTTGTCCAGTTGTGCCTTTCACAATGAAAATCTCTACTAATTTCCATGGGCTATGTGGATCTTTCAGATGATCATTTTATTTTCTTCGATACTGACCGGTCTAAACATCCCCCCCCTTCCTACATCTGTTGCCTTTCAAATCCCTATCAAGATCTGGAATTCCAATGTCTCTCGTTGTAACATTGATGAGGGGGCATCCACCTATGTGATGTCTGCTTCGATTTGGAAAAAAAATTGGATCTCCTGAGTTATCCCCTTACACTATCACCCTCCGAGCATGGGATGGCCACTCTTCCTAGCCCCTTGACATGTTCTGCAATTGTCCTGTTACTCTTGCAGGAAATACTATTTATGTTGACGTAGACGTCATTAATGCCCCCTTAGACTACAAAATTCTATTGGGTCGTAGATACACTTATGTGATGTATGCTATCCCATCTACGGTTCATCGTAAGATGTGCTTTCTTCATAATGGAAAGATCGTCACCATTGATCAGTTGACATATTATGAATTGAAGTCTCATACCCTAAGTCCATCATCTCTTTGGTGGCCAATAAACAAGAATTCAAACCTCCAACCAATGTCTCACCCATAGTCTATAAATATTCATCTTTGCTTGGTTCATTCCTTAGTCTCCCCCCTCCTATCTCTAACCCTAGCTCATCAAATGTTTTCATGATGCAATCGTCTTGTTCTGACCTCAAACATACCAATTTGACTAGTTAGAAGCCCCGCCCTCCGCAACCTGCTCCTTGAATCATCCTTCAAGACCCTGTCCTCAAGGCCCCTCATATGAAACTGGTGTCCATGATCCTATCTACCCTCCTTGAACAGTTCCCCTTGGCCTTAACCATCTTAGAGCTATCTTGCCTGGCCATTGCCCCTCCAGTCAGATACTGTTTCTTGCTCCCACTCTTCGAGTAGTTTTGATACCTGTTATGGCTACCTTGTATCTTCCTAACATGACCCTAGGGATCCCAATCTGGTAAATTTATCCCCCACCGAAAATCTCGCCTAGTCATCCCAAACCTTATACAACTTTGACCCTAGTCCAATCGGTCGCGATGACCCCTCCCTTTCCCTGTTTGCCTCAGCCACCTCAACAGGACCCTACTCCTATTGCAAAAGCCTTAGGTGAGGGAGGTAAAGCCTGTAAGAAGGAACCTAAGGACAAGGCTTCCCAGAAAACCCTTTCTCCTCCTCAACCTCCAAATTGTACCCCCCTGTGTGCTATGTGTGATGTTGGTGGTCACGCCACCCATAACTTTCCTAAATTTCTTCGTATCAAACCCATGGTCCATGTAGCATTTCCTAAGTCTAAGGTCCCCGTGATCCCTTCATCGACCATAGCCAAGAAACCCAAGACCATACACA
The DNA here is from genome assembly GCA_034641835.2 of Pinus albicaulis. NCBI lineage: Eukaryota > Viridiplantae > Streptophyta > Pinopsida > Pinales > Pinaceae > Pinus > Pinus albicaulis. Next base: position 201,941,189 of record CM076573.1, on the reverse strand, counting down.
CTAACAACCCTTATGCTTTGTGTCAGCTGCATGGCCACTATACCCACCTCTGCCCCCATCTCAAGCACTACCGCACCTCATTGGAAGTATTTCAGGAGTACGAGACCAAACAAAATGAGTTCGCCTCTCCCGTACTTGCTTCGTATGCTTCGGCCGAATATTAGGATACATATTTTCCCATTGAAATTCCCCCTCTCGATTTCGAGATGACGGAGCCTTCGGTCACCATCCTCTACATGTCATCATATATGAGATCCATGACGAAACACCCCTTTGGTACTTCCTCTCCTATTTTTCCTAACCTCCCTTTAGCGATCACCCTGGGCTCGACATTGGTGGATCCCCCATCTACTTGTTCTTCCATCACCCTCTGCGACGATGTGCATGTGAACCTTTCTTCTCATGATGATGAGTCAGGAAGATTTTCCATGTCATGTGGTCTCTCTTCCACCAGGCACCCTAGCTTCTACTATGATGATGACATCATGGAAGTCGTTTCCACCACTGACTTCATCTTTCCTGCCCATAATAGGAACTACACCATCCATGTCTATGGTGAGTTTGAGACCTGAGAAAAAACTTCCCACAAGGCGGTTCCTCCACACCCTCCCCTTTTAGTGTGCGGGTGGTAGAAATCCTACCCATAGCATTCCCTCTAGTAATTCTTGTTTGATTTCTCCCTTGCGTTCAGGTTGCCAACATTGTTCATCATCCTGCCATTTATTTTCTTGTGGCACCTTTCAGATGGACCTCGTTTCCACACCATATATCAGTTATTCCGATGGTGCAAGTCTCTACTCCCAGAATCTAGCCTCAGCATCCTAGGCCATTTTTACCCCCTTGCGTTCACTTGTCCTCTCTAACAGCGCAGGCATTGGTACTACCACCAATAACCACACCCAACATGATGCAGTGATAGGTTTATTAGCCGATTCCCTTTCCCGTCGCATCCTTCACCTTCATGTTCATTTAGATTCCTTTCTTCTTGTCATGCAATTGAATGGTGTCTATCGCGTGCATAATCATGTCCTTTGTAGAAGATATTTACGAGTGATGATTTTGATGCGTGAATTTAAAATAATTACATTCATTCATGTACCTAGAGCAAAAAATCACTCTGTAGATAGCATTGCAAACAATATTCTGGATTGGCATTTATCACACACATTTCACACAAGACAGTAACAATAAACCATAAAATGATGCATATCCATAATATGTGTCGTTCAAAATGTTTTAGAGTCCATCAACTCTGATACATATGACATGCCCATAACATGTTACCAAAAATGAAAACTGCGGGCAACTCATGCCTCTACATCTAATCATTATCTAGAGGATCCCAGGCTAATGGCTTAGCTCTGGTATCCCATAGATTGCGCATCCCCTAGCCGTCCATCACCATGCTCCGCATGACCCCTTGCCACTCTGAGGGTAGACCAATACATGGCTCTATGTACTGGTCATCAAGATATCGCCAACCATGCTCTAAAACACCAGTCAATAGCCTCTCACACCTATGAAAGATGTCCTCTACGAGGGCAACTACATCCTCATCGTGCAGTCCCCTCGACCCACTAGGTCCTGCAGCTCCTGTTACTGCGGGTCGTCCCATATAACTAGCTGGTTTTACTGGTGTTGTATCTGCATACCAAAAGTGAATGAATCAGTACCATATACAATATTCTAAGACTTTAAAATGCACATAAAATATAAGCAACTTTTCACTTACCATCGAGCCCCCATGCTCGACCTCGCGACAGTGGCAAGTCTTGGTCCCCATGATAACTCATCCCAATATAGGGATAGTAGTCTATGTACAGTGGAATCAGATCCCAATGCACAAATAACTCAGGTCCGAACACCCATCCGACTACCCCACCTCCCCCTATACACAGTAGCCTCCCGTAGCGGTGCATTCTGGGCTCTCGCAGGCCCCCATTCTTGATCTCTATGCAAGGTCGAAGTGTCAGAATCTTCTCAAAGAGCGAGAAAAACACAGTGCCATATGCACAGTCATGGTTCACCTTCCGCTTTCATAGAGAAAACTATTGTTTCAATGAGTACAACATCATTTGGGCCCACCCATAGTAGGTCCCACTCAATACACTCTCAACAAGCATCATCTTACCATCAATGATGTGGTGGAGCACCTAGTTGCCCACGCTCCATAGCACCGCTGTGTCCACAGTATGAATCTCTAGCCTTTCTAGATCTTCAATTAGTATTCATGTCCCCTTGACATGGAGACCCTGTTTACAAACTCCATAATGTTCCGCCCTTGCAGTAACACTGGCTGCGTGTTTCCCACCATCCCATGTGGCCGGAAACCAGTCAATAAATATACATCCTCGATATTATCTCGATCTGGTGCCCATCCACTATAAATATCTCATGACACAGATCCCAATAGATAACAATCTAGGCCAACAAGGGCTCTCCAACTCTCATCAAAGGTTTTTCCACAAAATTCATGACCCCAAACCTGGCCAATGCAGCGTAGATACCATGATCCTCTCAGATCTTAGATCGTAATGTGTCCAGGTCATGGAAAATTTTAGGGGCTAATATTCGCAGGTGGGCTAATTTTCCATGGTTTTTCCAAAAAAAAGATTCGCCAATTTCCATTTTTTTATAAAATGATTCGCCCAAATTTTACAGAATAAAATTATTTTACATTAAAAATAGTCAACATTATATAGACAATATATATAATATCATTATAAATTTGAATAATTTTACAAATACATCAATAAACATTTTATAGTTTGCATATTAGGGATTAGTGAGATTCGCCAATTTTTTAAACTCGAAGATAATTTTCCATCCTTAAAATTATCCCTGGTCCAGGTCTCTCTCTCTCTCCAGTTAATCCTCAACTCTACCATATCTATACAAAACCATCATGTTTGTTAGTGTACAAAAACAAAGGATTCCATTACACCTATAAAATCCAAGCTCTCGGCTAAAAAACATCACCAAAATCCCTCTCTCTAAAAATTTGCAGTTTTCAGGCCATTCCTGGGACAAGTCGCAATTTTCTGCCCAAAACCTACTATCGAGGTCGCAGAAAATGCCCCAAAAAGTGCGAACCAGTCGTGAAGAAGAGCAGGGGTCTGTTCCTAAGCTCTGGGTACCTAAGCTGAACTTTTAATCCCTTGAATTGAAATAGTAGGGTTAGGCCTCTTACCTGTAACTAACATATCTCGATTCCAATGGTTGGTTTGTCCACTATGATTGCTGCAAGGTTTACAACCTTTTCTCCTCTCTACATTCACAATATCTACACTTGCAAATGAATCAAATTGCAGGGAAAATGTTGTTTCAGAGGAAAATCCCCTCTGCGGACAGAAGCGATCCCACTAGCCCTAGAGTGGGTATAGCAACAATCGAAACATGCAAAGCTATTGATTCCTAGTTACAAAAGATAGAATCGCGATAGATCACTTACCGTGATTCCTTCACTGTTGTTGTCGAAGAAGGAGTGGTGCTTCCGTTCCTAGCTGGACAGGTCATGATCCGTGAGCTCGCTGCATCCAGATACCTGTACACATGCAAAGAAGAGAGACAACATGAAACATAATATTTTACACATTATAACTATTGATCAATCAGAGAGGAACACATGAAATTGCATTATATAATGGACAAACGCAATCATGGAACCAATAGCAGAGTCATGTATATTAAGATAGGAGAGAATGATTACAACCGATGCTCTGACGTTGTGATATTCCTTCGACAAGATTCCAGCAGGACGTGTCTCACAAATCTCATTAGGGAAATGACAAAACTCTCTCTCTCACAGGGTTCTCCTTAGCTCTGCTATTGATTGTCACTCAGCTATAATTTCCTTCCCAAAAGTTCAGCTAGCTAGCAAATGGACAGGGTAGGATTTTATAGAGGGAGGAAGGGAAGGGAAGTTGGGATCCCTATAATCATGGGATAGAGTCCTATCTCTTAGGAAGGTTACATGAGAGGTGGAAAACCACTTCCTAATTAGGGAGATCTAAATCCAAACAGCCTAACCTCTTTTTGATGATTCGTTCTGAAGTCATTAGAATCAAAATTCCACCTTCTATTTAAAAAAAAATATCCTTAATAGCCTTGGTGCATGTACAACACAGGGACAGAGCGCCAGTTGGCGCGCCCACTAGTGTATATTTTCCCCATTGGCACTAGGGATGAACTCGTTACTCGCGCCAATGCCAAAACCTGGGTTTTTGGGGCTTTTCTGAGGAAATTTTCTTTGCGAGAATTCTTTCCCTTATGCAGAAGGATACCATCAAAGTGTTTTCAAGACATTTTACTGTTCACGGGTCACAGAAATAGTCCTCCAATGTACAGGACGAGGGATTGTAGGGACGGTGAAAAAATGTTGTGTAATAGATGCCCCCTTAAGCATGAGGTCCGAGAGAGAGGGAGGGTTTAAATTCTTTATGAGAACATGTCCAACTGAAAACACTGCCATTGGAAGACCCGCGAATACAAATACAATTGATATCTGTGATACATGATATGTGGTATGGGTGCAGCCATCCATAATAAAGTGTACAAAAACTGGGATCCAAGGTATGGACGCAGGCATCCAATAAAATAAGGATCAACAAGAAGGCTTAGGTATGGTCGCAACCATCCAATCAAAAGAGTCATGTAACTAGTCATAATAATCCACAAAGAACCCGCAGCTTGGATTTCATCAGACAAAATCCAGGGTCTTGTGTTCCATCTCGACCTGAATAGAGTACAAGTTTGAGCATGCGAATATGTGAGCTGAAGTCGAACATGCAAGAACATCGTCTGATTACCAGCCAATGATGAAAGCCGTTAACAAACGTGAGAGAAACGACCAATAATAACGATGGATCTCAAGGTACAAGAGGTACAATCCATGGAGTGTGAACAATGTTCTGGTGTCGAACACTCGCAAAATCATCTGATCGAAGGCCAATAATGAAAACCTTGCGTCGAACACAAAGAACCTTCCATTGATGCATGCAAGCCCCAACGCACCTGAAGGGAGTCTCTAGATCAACTTCCTAGATAATGAGCTGAAGTCGTCAGGAAGTGACCTTGATCAAATGTGGGCCATAATGTTTCCCACATCATCGACATGAGACAAAGGAACATGATTTTTGTGAATCAAGACCAACAGAGAATCAGAGGGAGGTTGAAAACTGTAGAGGAAAAATTCTCTTGAACATATCTGTGGCACGACAATAGATATGGCAGTATTTGACATCAAATGATCTGAGGTCAGGTGACATGGAAAATATCAGATGAGTGGTCAAAAGAGATTACTCAAACCCATGAAGGCAAGCAGATAATGAGACGAGATGTCCCCAAGCTGACACGAATGCAGAAAAGTGCCATGTTCAAGAGAGACATACTGTCGATACGACTATGATTTTGGTTCCATTTTCCCCCACCATTTCTGGTGAGTACCCCAATTATTTTTTGAAAACAAGCTTGAAGGGGATAGCATATGCTTGCAATATAAGTTTGTCCTTTGGACAAATCCAACCTAGTACATTTCAAGAGCCCTAGGAAGGAGAAACTCGAGTAACTTCATTATGACAGAGTCCGATGTCATCAGTTTTTAACGAGTCTGACAAAGGAAGAACTCGACATATTTTCATGTTTAGAGAGTTTGAAAAGAAGGTAGAAAATAAAACTCCAATAGTTTCTTTTCATAGGTAGTCTCATAGATCCGAAAAGGTAGAAAGATGTGTCTAAGAGAACATCTTAGTCGTGATAGGCTAAGGTATTCCTTTTTCGTAAACAATCCATCCCAACCCAAAAAAGGGGTAAATGTAGACTAGGTAGATATCTCTTCGCAGCCATTTAAGAAGCTCAAAAGGACGAGCATCTCGGCAATATTTTCAATTTTAGAGAGTCAGAAAAGAGCTGAAAGGTGACTCCTCCTGGAGGAACGAGTGGTATAAAGGGCACCAACTAATTCTGGTGATGGTGGAACTACTCAGAACAAGATAAAGGTCAAGAGGCTAGCTAACAAGACCACTCATCACAACGGTTCCTAAGGAATGGGAAAAACAACCAAGTGAAGGCATATGATCGACCAAGTAGATAGTGACAGTGGAATGAGAAAACGAAGGCTCATATGGAAGAACAGGTTGATAAAATGGCAATCACGAGAGGTAAAATGGGAATGGTTTCATTTTTACACAAGCTTGAAATTAGAAAACTCTGCTTGAAGTTGGTTTCATTTTTACACAAGCTTGAAACAAAGGTAAACTATGCTTGAAACGGATTTCATTTTTACACAAGCCTGAAACAGAAACAAACTATGCATGAAAAAAGTAACCATGCCCCTAGCATGGTAACTCAATTCGAGGTACATGTCCCCCAAGCTTTAGTCCATAGGCAGATGGAGTGAAGGTTCAAATTACGAGATCTGAGAAAGACTTGACTGGGATTTTACGAGATCTAAAAAAAGACTCAAATTGAATGGGAACGTGTTTCATTATTGTAACGAGGCTGACACATTGAAAGAACTATCCTCAAGACACCTTGTTTCATTGTTTAAGGAGCTTGACACAAGACAAGGAACGCTGCTCCGACGAGCTTGTTTCATTTCTTAAGGAGCTAGACACAAGAAAACAAACTATGCTCCGAAGACAACTCATCATGATGAATAAGAAGTAATGGCTTCCAAGTGGTTATCATCCGATGGGAGGACAACATCTCAGAATTCAGGACCCAATGCCCCCAGCACACGATGCACAATGGCACAATCACTGAATGTAGGAACGGGACAGGTAGCCACATAATTGAATTTTGGCAGGTAAGACACAACCGAAGGATAAAGACCGGGAAGGGAAGATGGTGGGCGAGCTGCCATTTCAGGACGAAAGAATGAAAGCTGATCAATGGTCACGATCCAACCTTTGTGTGAAAAACAAATCACACGAAAGAGGGAGGAGACAAGTGCACCCATGGCATAAGTATAATCACGCCCCAAGAGTAAATTGAAATCCAAGGGGCCTGGAACAACCATCATGTTTATATATATGGTTTTCCCTCCCAAAGTAACAGGCAACTTCGGAAGGATCCCTAACGGTTGACTGGTTCCTCTGTTAAAAGCCAACAAATTCTGAGTAACAGGCATAAGTAGTGGAGGAACAAAAGCATGCCAAGTAGTGGAAGACAGAATACTAACAGATGCGCCTTCATCTATAATGGTGATGGGTATGACCAGATCAAAGGTCTTTACCATTATCTCAAAAAGCACATAGGAAGGAAGGCGGTATCCGGAAAATTGACTCCAATCAAAGGAAGCGATCAAACTACTTGGAGGGGGTACCATCGAACTGAGATGGTCTTCCCCTGGTGTTACTAGAGCAAGAGGAGCATCCTCCTGGACCTCCATCATGGAATCAGGAAGAGCAACTTCTTGAATTAAAGGGACGGGATGACCTTTCTCCAAGTCTGAGGAATCTGAAGAAACAAGAGGAACGTGAGGGGTATGAGATCCACTCTTGACTAAAAAGACCTGATGAACTGTAGGCAGGATCAAGTCGACCGATTCCACATCCAATGGTTGGTCAAAAACAGATTCCTGAATTTGAATTTCTGGGGGAGAGGAATCGACCAAGGATGAGTCTTTACCGATCATGGAATCAACTAGCAGAGGACTCAAAGAAAGTTTCTGGTAACCAGCCAGAAGGCAAGGTGCAGAAACAATAAAGTTTTCCAACACTCTCTTGGCTTCATCTATGTATGGAAAAAGGTGAATGGGATGATTCCCTTCACACATCTTACAGGGATTGGTAATCTTACCCTGTTTCTTATGAGTCTTATGAGCACTAGTTGAAGATGTGCCACCAAGATGACTTCCAGAAGCCAAAGGCAACAGTGGACAGCCATTGAACCATACTTCAAGTACCTTGGGAATGCTAGGGAAATCTTGAAGAAGATGGTCACCTTTGCACAACATGCAAGGGAATCTAACTTTCCATGTAAGGTTGGATGGTTTATCGATGGATGGTTTCTTAGGCGCAATAGCCGCAAAGCTAGCCTCTCCTTTATCTGACTTCTTCTTCTTCATCCTCTCCTTCTTATTCTTAGCCACTTCGTTAATAGAATCTAGACTTTCACCAAGTGAAGTAGAAGAGGAGGACTACGAAACGAGTGAAGAAGGGGAGGGGTCCACTTTAGAATCAACATGACGTTGTTAAGGTGGAGGAGACAATTAAACAAAGATCTAGGCATTCAGGACCACAGAGGTCGAAAATAACCAAACAGGAAAACCAACAGTTAACCCAGGAAGGGACAATGTTGTCATATAAGGAGCACCAACATTCCCAAAAGCAGGAAAAGGAATAGGATTCCCTTTAGAGGGGATTCCTTGGTTGGTAAACTCCGGAAATGTTGCCATTGGAAACAACCTTAAAAAAAAATACTAAGGAAGATAATTTTAACCAGGAATATTTCATGGGCCGTTAATTTTTTAAGATATTGAAAAAAAAACTCTGCCATTTCATATTTTAAGAGTCGAGAAATAGGAAAAAGGTTACTCTATCACTTTCAGGTTGAAACGAGCATGAAAGGACAAGTGCTCGATGATATCTTCTCTTTTTAAGGAGTCACGAAAAGATCAAAGTGACTACTCAGGTACTCTAAGCAAGAGGGTGTACTAAGTTTTCGTGAACTACCATATACACCTTGGTGATCAAATGAAAGAGAAATGACGAAGGACTTTCCATCCATGCCGGTAGTCTCCCCAAATGTTGTGTTCGGTGTATCATGGTTACAGGGCGGTAGAATTGGCTTCCTATGGATAAAGGATTGCAACCTAGAGGGGTATCCCTTTATATACTTGACGATACGGGGAGCAAAAGTCCATACTAGCGCTGTCTAAAGCCAGATGGTGAATGATAGCTACTAGGTTTTAAGATGCCGGAACACGTCTCTAGCCTATACCTCTAAATGTGAACGTTAAGTTTCAATGCTTCCTTAGGTTGATTAACTAAGTTTTAAAGTTTATCTTGAATTATGTCTCGGTTTCAAGGCCCTATCGCATGCCATCTGACAATCTCCTATATGCAGCTATATGAGGAATGAAATCTTTCAATTTGATGAATGTTATCTAGTTAAGGGAAGAGCTTCAAACAATGATGCAACAAACAACAACACCGCAAACGAAATTTTTCCAAACTAGCTAACTTTCACTATCCAAAAGTAATCCAAAACATTCAACTATGTGAATAATGCAATTTAATCTATGAAAAATCCTCTTCTTTGAAAACTATGCAATTGTAATCTATGCACAATTTCCTTTTTTGTTTGAAAGAATAAGAATGCAATCAATGCATTTTTTGATGAAATGAGAATCTACTTAATGCATGCTTTTAATGAAAGACAATGCAATCAATGCGATTTTTAGCTTTCAATCATTAAACAATGTAATCTAAGTTCAATGATAAATCTCAAAAAATACTCTTCAATGCAATGTGATCTAATGCATTTTAACGAAAAGAAAACCTTGAGACAAAAACTAAATGAATGCAAATTTTCTTAATGAAGGATGAATGCAAAAGAGATGCAAACAAACACTAAGAATGCAATCGTTGTTTTAAACACTTTGTAACGAAATTCCTCAAAAGGTTACAAGACATATGAGGTCAAGCACGAAAAGGACTTCCAAAGCACGAGCTCAAAATAAGGCATTCATTTCCTTTTACATCAAGCAATCAAAGAAAGAAAACTTTTTAGTTGAACAATGAGAAATGTAATCTATGCTCACAAGTGAAAAAGTAGAGGGGAGAATGATTAAATCATACAGAGAAAAATATCGGAAGGGAAAGACACACTGGTGGAGGAATTAGGGAAAAAACTTCATTTTTTCACACACCCTGAAATTGGCACGAATTTTATGGGTGAAACTAGTGCCAACTGGCGCGACTTGCTCACTGACAACTAGTGCAAATGGCCAATTGGCACGGGTTTATAACTGACAACTAGCGCCAATCAGCGCGACTGTCGGAAAAATGAAAGCGCCAATGCCTGAACAAGAAAAACAAAGAATTTCTCCGAACCAAGACTAGACTCACCACTTCAAGCAAAAACTAAAATATCATAATTGATGAAAAACATAGGAACAAATAGGGAAATGTTCATTCGACTAAATCCGTCAAATGACTAAGACCTCAAAGATAGACAAAGTCAAAGGAAACTCCCCCAGCGGAGTCGCCGATTTGTTGTCCAGGTAAATCCCATCTGCGGACAGAGGCGATCCCTCTAGCCCTAGGGTGGGTCTAGAAATTACGAGAACATACTAACATCTACCTCCCTAGATTGTAAATGAAATTTAGAGCAAGGAATATGACCTACCTTGTTTTGATGCTATGTTGTCGTCTTCTGTCGAAGTTTCTTGATCCGTCGCTCTTCTCCAACTCGATACACGCTGCTACCAACGTTCGATTACTTGTACAGATAATAAAGACACCACAACAAGCGTAAAACCATGAAAAACATAAAACAATTACAACCTATCTAGTTGGTTAAGGAATGATAGAAATCTCATTATAAATGTAAACAAGAGTGGAAGATAAACATCAGATGATTTTATTATGATAAAGACAAGGGGAGTTTACAACCAAGCCTTGATGTTGAGGCTCTCCTTTGGAAGGTCTGTATCCAAGCACGTTTTCAACACCCTCACACACAAAGGTCCAAGATCTCACTATGTTCTCAACACACACAAACAATCACACTCTAGGCTATTCTCCCGAAGCTATGATTGCTTCTTCTCTATGCTAACTTTTTTAGCTATCTGTTCAACTAGAACATGTTAAACTACCACATCAATGGAAGATGGATATATTTATAGAGGAGAGGAGGAGGTTGGGATCCCTACAATAGTGGAAGGGAGGCCTTATCCCTTGGGATGTTTCCCCATAAGGTGGAAACAAGAGGCCAAATGAGGAAGGCCGTGGTTATTCAGCCGAACCACTCCATATGACTCATCCGCGAAGTTGTTGTGATCGAAACATCGCCTTTTTTTTTAAAAAAAATTCCATAAATAGATTGGCGGGGCAGATCACTGAGACAAAGCACCAGCTGGCGTATGCTCAATGTTAATTTTCCCCATTTGCGCGAGGGAATAATGGGCTACTAGCGCCAAGGAAAAAACAAGTGTTTTTAGTGGTCTGCTCAGGAAATGGTCAACAGAAGGATTGTTGTCCTCATGACAAGGGATGCAATGATGGTATTTTCAAGGCATGACACTTCTTATTGGTCACAGAAATGACCCTCCAATGGGCGAGATGGGGATTGCGAGATGGGGATTGCAGGGACAATGATAAATAACTGTGTAACAAATTCCTTATTAAAAGAGCATCCCTAGATATTTCTTTCACTAGATGTGACTAAATCGTAGCTCGGTTTGAAAAAATTTCAGCATTGTTGGAAAGCTCTCAGTGAGCTCTCAAATGGGTATACTTTCATTTTTTGTGATTTGATACTTCACCTGGACACATTGGTTTCAAGAAGGGTCACTTCACTGCTCCTCAAAATCGAATTTCTTCACTTGTAACACTTGTACTTGGTGCACCACCTTGCCTTCATACTTGTCCATGATTGTGTCTATTTTTTTCATGAGTAACCATCTTGTATTCATGTTTTTATGGCCCCCATCGGGTCTGTTTTGTGTGGCAACATCATCAAGTCACCCTTGTTTAGAGCATCTCATTTGAGTCATCATCACATTCATGGAGTCTGTCTCGAGTCCCTTTTGTCTCGCCCCATAGTCCTACATCTTTCATTGCTTTATTCATCTCTCGTGTCACCCATTTTGGCCTTCAATGACATTGTCCCCTATCCACTATGGAGTCGATTCACTAGCTGCTAGATCATTCATACACTTTATGCTCTAACAAGGGAAGTCCTCAGAATGCTACTCCATACCCTGAATTCCACTATCATCCCTGGTGTCAGTCTATCAATCTCTCTACTATTATCCCTCATGCCTTAGTTGAGTACCCATTATTTCCACACCTATGGCAGACCTCCTTATGTCAAAATCATCTTATTCATTCCAAAAGACAGGTCTAGAGGGCGATGTACCTTGGTTCCAACTTCCACTCTTGTTCGATTCCTCGGATCAGGCAAAAGGACCCTTTATTTCCATTTGACTTAATTTTTTCTCAACTTGAGCTCCTTATGACATGATAGAGATCCGTATACTTGATGGTTCAATGATGCAGCATATTGTACCAGTGATTCCTGGGTGTGTGTGAGATGTTTCAGGCCTCATGAGGGGGTGGCCCTTCAGGTATCCCCCCACATTCTTGGATGACATTTCTACTATAGCCTTTGATGCAACTCCATAGATTTTATGGTTTTGACCTTAGGCGCTTGCTGCACCTTTTATTTTTCATGTATCATTGAGATTTTTAAAGTCCTTTCCTGTTTTAACAATGCCTCTTTGGTTGTACTTATATCTCATGTACTCAGATATTATTGTATAAGCCCTGGCTGTTGTCCCAGGCACAATATGTATGTGGGATCCATTATCATGTCTTTATCTATCCCATATTTATGTCAGCATGTACTATATATTTCAATCCCTTGTTTACTGGACGCATCATCTTTGTACTTCTTTATCTCGATGGGCATAGGTATGCCTCCCCCACCTCATGTACAAAAAGTCCTCACTCATAAAACAGACTTGTCACACCTGTAATTATCTACTCCATAGGGCCTTGTCCTCTAGTGCTTTAGTCTACCTTATATTTCTCTCTCTCTCTGACTCCTCCTTCGGTGTCTAATGATTGAGTTCTTACAACGTACTTTAGTCATACGATTAGCTCCTAACGCTCACACGCTGGGGGGGCAATATGTTACACCAATTTTTGGTCATCTAACCTGTTACTATTAGATGGACCAGATTACACCATGTAAGACCAATTTTACCATAGTAAAATTACATTCACTATGAAAAATAACTTAATAATCCATAATTTATTAAGTTGTTTATGGTATAAACAGGAAATCCCATGAGGAAAAATTGAATAAATCCTTGTTTTTTTTTATTTTCCTCATCGGATAACTAATTAAAACAATGTTTAATAAATATTCCTGTTCATAGTTAACCTAAAACAGGAAAATTAATTAGATAAATCATTATTTATCTTATTAGTTTCTAGGAATAATTATTTAAAACATTATTTAAATAATATTCCTTGTTAAATTTGACTAAATCATTTATAAATAATTGAATAAATCACTACTTATTTGAATATTACTCAACCACATCCTTAAAATAATAGATAAATCATTTATTTATTTATTTTTTACAAATAAATGGATTTGACCAAATTCAAATTCTTTTTCCCTCCAACAAAATAAATAAAATATTCCCTAAAAGTTGGATCTAGATTTGGTTAATGATATTTTAATTATGCACCAATATCTAGTCTAACTGAATATTTTGTTATAAATAGAAGGGTTTTTCCATTCATTCACTACCTTTATTTTCCTAAATATCACTCTGGATCTATACTTTTGGTCTGACTTTGATCCTCCATCATTGTCATATTTCTATACTTCTTTCTTGTGAGCTCGCTTGAGTTCCATTTTGTCTAGGTTTTCTGCACCATCAAGATAGAGAGATCTTAGATTCGAAGCGTTGAGGACATATAAGAACCCATCCCATTGAGGGGGCCTGGTAACATATTTCTATGTTTCGTTACCAGGTGTCATAATACAAAAAATTCTTTAAAAGTTCTTGTATTTTTCATTGGATGCATGGAGCAACTCTTACTTATTATTTTTTGTTTAATGTCTTTAACTGCATAGATCTAGATTTATGTATCGTTTATTCTGATCACTAATTGTAGATCTAAGGAAATTGACAACCATATTTGATGTTAGGGTTGTTTGTTATGCACAGATAAAGTGAGATTTTTTCATATGCTTGAGATTAGAATTCACACTAACACTTCTAAGCACACAAAAATAGATAGATTGTTTGAGAGTGGATCAAAGGAAAATTTAATATTTGAAGAATTAGTTGTGAAATTGGGTTGGAGACACAAAATAATCCAAGACCATAACCATTAGGTTGGCTAAAAGAAAAGACTCAGATTAATGTCACAAAGCAGTGTCATTTAAAGTTTTCCATCACACCTAATTACATTGATGAAGTGGATTTAGATGTGATACCATTAGACATATGTGGAATAGTGCTAGGAATTCCTTATCTCTATGATTGTGATGAAATGTTTCATAGGAAAGAGCATAAATATCACCTTAAGAAATCTGGAATTGAATACATTGTCCGAGAAAATAAAATCAAAACACACTTGGATTTAGTTACTGCTAATTAGATGAAGAGACTAATAAGTTAAATTAAAAGATATGTACTCATGGTTGTAAAAGAAAAACATTAAGATCAACATGATGATTTTTCAGGTTGTGAATCTCAATTTAAAGATAGTTTGGTTAAAGTGGTAGATTATTTTCAAACTCTATTTAAAGAACCAAGACATCTACCGCCTAAACGGGAAATACAACATTAGATATAACTGATGTCTGATACCCATCTTCCTAATGTCGAAATGTATCACATGTCAGTTGTAGAGAATGCAGAATTAAAGAAACAAATGCAAGATCTAGTTGAAAAAGGTTTCGTTCGACCCAGTTCATCTGCATGTGGTTCACCTATAATTTTTTTTCCTAAGAAAGACGAGACATGGAGAATGGGTGTCGAATTTAGTGCCTTAAATAAAATCACAATCAAGAACAGGTATCCTCTTCTCTAAATAGATGATTTACTTGACTAGTTGAAAATTTTTGTCTATTTCACTAAGTTGTATTTGTGTAGTGGGTATCATCAAATTTGGATTGCAGAAACTGACACTTGGAAAACTACATTTAAAACTAGGCAGGGCCTCTTTGAATGGTTAGTGATGCCTTTTGGTTTATGTAATGCTACAACAACTTTCATGTGGGTTATGAATGATGTATTCCATCCATACATGGATAATTTTGTTATAATATACTTAGTTGATATCCTCATTTTCCATTCCAGTGTGGAAGAGTGCATTAGGCATGTTAAACAGGTCTTTGAGATGTTGGACAAGAGAAAATTATACCTTAAACTTTCCAAATGTGAGTTTGGGAAAACTTCACTGATTTATCTTGGTTACATCATTGGATGTGGTCATTTGAATATAGACTCAGCTAAAATAGATGTGATTGTTAAGTGGCAAAGACCACATAATGTGATTGAAGTTAGGAGTTTTGTAGGTGTAGTTCAATATTGAAGGAAATTCATTGCTCAGTTTTCTTTGATTACGTCACCCTTACATGCTTTAACATGATCTAAATTTTTCCTTTCACTGGTGATGGAAACAATAAAAAGATTTTGATTCACTTAAGCAGAAAATTGTCAGAACACCAATATTAGCTTTACCAGATCTTCAACAACCAGTTGAAATTGAAGCATATGCTAGTGTTTATGCAATGGGTGTAGTTTTACTTCAAAATGGAAAACCATTTTTTTTCATTCATTAACTTTTCTAAGGAAGTTATAAATTATTTGACATATGATAAAGAACTAGTTGCTTTACTTCAAAGTGTAAATTAATGGAAACACTAATTAATGGGTAAGGAAATAGTGATTGACACAAATCATCAGCCACTTCAGTACCTTCAGTCACTGACTAAGTTGAAACAATCTCGCCATTACAGATGGATGGGATTTACTCAACAATTTCACTTAGTAATTAAGTACAAGAAATGTGTAGCAAACAAAGTAGTTGATATGCTTTCTAGGCCATCTTTGAATGATTTTATAGTGCTGTAAAATAGTTCTTTAAAACTTGAAATTTATTTAGAAAAATATAATCCTGATGCTGATTTCAAACATATTTATGAATCACCAACTCATGGTACTGAGGTGGAAGAAGTCAATTTTCATGTTCATGACAAGTTGTTATATCATCTGGGTAAGTTGTGCATACCACAAATAGAAAGGGCACATGTTATTGAGGAAGCACATTGTTCTTTCATTTCAGGACTTTTTGGCATAAGCAAGTCTATGGCGCAAATTCTAAGGTATTTCTACTGGCCTCGCATATATGAAATAGTTGTTAAGTACATTAAAGGATGTGTTATGTGTTCGACAAGAAAGCCAAGCAACCGAAATATTGGTTTGTATATTTTACTTCTAGTTCCTTTTTTACCATGGGACAACATTTCCATGGATTTTTTTGGAGGACTTCATATGTAGAGGAGAGGGCATGATTACATGTTGATCGTTTCAGCAAGATGTGCATTCTTGTTCCATGACCAGAGAAAGTGACTACAAAACAGACAACACAAATTTTATTTCAACAAGTATTGGTGCATTTTGGGTTACCTACTTCCATTATTTCTGATTGAGACACTCGCTTTTTAGGAGAGTTTTGGTCCACTTTGTGGGGACTCATGGAAAAGAAGATGAAGAAGAGCAAAAATTTTCATCCACAAACCAACGAACAGACAAAAGTGGTGAATAGGATAGTGATACATATTCTCCGAGGTTACCACAGCAGACATCCTATGTTGTGGCATGAATTTTTACCTTCTATGTAGCATCCTTACAATTGAGCCTTACATTCTTCTACTAATCGATCACCATTTGAAACATGTTTTGGGTATCTACCAAAGTCACCAATGGACTTCATGTTTAGTGAAGAAGATAAAGTGGATAGAAACGATGATTCAAATAAAGAATTTAAGTTCATTCAACGGATGCAACAGATACATGAAGCAGTGCAGGATCAGTTAGAGAAGATTCAGGACAAGTAAAAAATGTGCCACGACAAGCATCGAGTCGAGCATCATTTTCAAGTCAGTGATCAGGTATTTTTGTATATCAATAAATATAGGTTGAAAGGTGAAGGTAAGAAACTGAAACCCATCAGGTAAGGTCCTTTCAAGATTATGGAAAATATTGGAAATAATGCTTTCTGGTTAGATTTACCACCTTACATGCATATTTATTCAGTTGTAAATATACAAAATCTAAATTTGTATGAACCTTCGATGATCATTGATCTAGAGGAGGATACAAAGGTTCCTACCATTGATGATTTTGCACCTGAGTATATGAATGAGTTGCAGGAAGACACCATCTTGGACAGGAAACTTCGCACTTCCAGGTGAGGAGATGTTGAATATCTTCGAGTGGGACTAAAGGGCATTAGTCCACCCAAGGTGAGGTGGATGGATATTGGAAAAGTGAGGAAGTTGTACCCTCACTTGATTCCTGCTTAAATAAAACTTTTTTTGATCCAAAAGATTTCATGTGGAGAGGATTGATCCAAGAGGCCCTTAAATCAGTACATATCGACTATGAGCTCTAGCTAATCTCTAGTTTGTACGATGAGAAATCCAGTTCAATATTTTGTTCGCTAGGTTCTCTATGGTTCCAGATGAAATATTCAATTACTTCAGAGTTATTTCATGGTTAAGTCTTCATCATTTATGGTGTAAAGGTCATGTAGTGGAAAATTTTAATGTTTATGGTGAAAATAACTAGTTCTAAACCTATGGTTGAAGACCTAAGTGATAATATTAATGGTCCTAACCTAAATTCTAAGCCTAGTGCTAAAACCATATGATATAGTGCTAATGAAACGTTAAAAACCTATGTGAAAAGGTTTTGGAGAAATGTTTAAAACCTATGGTTTAAAACCCTATCAGAATATGTAATACATATGTTATAAACTATATAATAGACATCTAACAGTCTAACCACGCAGAATTAACTGCAACAAAATTAACCACAACAGAATTGAGATGAGAGCAGTCACAGTTTAGCTATGGAAGCTTGAACGCATAGTTGAAATGTTAACAGGAAGTTGTTGGAGCCGACCGTCAGGAAGACTACAGAGAATTGCCACATGTGTAGCGAGACCACAACATTTTCCGAAAACGCAGATCGAACCTGCAAGGTGGCCATGAGGGAATTGACCATCACTCGGTGACATGGCAAAAATTTCAACATCCCCGTTGTTAGCTGACCACTAGGGTTATTTATAACCTAAATTTTATTTTGGGTTTTTGAAATAAATGTGCATAGTTGTAAATTTGTTAACCTTTTAACCATATCCTAAGGTGTATGAAGTTCATTATACTGAGAGCAACTTCAACCTTTAATGTAAAACCACTTGCCATTTCTAGTTCAAGATGTTCAAATATTGAACCTGCATAACACTATAAAACCGCCTTTGCACATGATGAAGGGAGATATAGTGATTTCGAAGACCTGTATTCAGATTTTGGAAGAGAGAGGCAGTTATTGACAGTAACCAAAGGTGCTTGTGAGCATGTTCATCCTGGTATTTTTATGTGTAAAGACTTCCTTGGATCAATCCTTAATAAAACAGATGCCCATCTAAAAATCAGACCCAAAGACGTAGTCCACCAGAGACGAACTCTGTAATCAATGTTTTTTTTCTCTTATCTCTGTTGTTTGCTGCAATGTCATTTTTAATAAGCTTCTTAAGTTCTGGTTTAAGTCGTTAAATCATTTTCTTTCCTTTAGTCTTCCAAATTAAGCGAATGATTTAACAATCAATGCACTTGTTGGAAAATAATCAGTTCTACTTTAGTATTAGATGAGATCTATTTCAAATCACTCCAGCACTCATTGTAACTATGCCACCCAAGAGAGTTCCCTCAAAAGATACCACTAAAAGAAGTACCGAGGAAGAAGTTGAGAAAACACCATTTAACTTGCTAGTGTATGAGGAAACTAAGCTATTTGTAGAAAAGGGGTTAGATCTAATGTGGAAGATTGTTAAAGATGATTTTTCAACAAAGGAATTTAAGGAAAATATAAAGGAATGATAGGTATATCTCAGTGTTCAACAGTCAAGATTATATAGGGTTGCATGCATGTATTCAACCTTCCCATGTGTAGATGTCATCAGCTGGATTGCTTCACACATTGATGTGAAAACCATGAAATTAAAAAATGCCAGTAGACATAAGCTTTCTACTTTTTTGGCAGAAGACTACTATGCTTTGTATCATTTTCCACAGGAAGAAGCACTCATTGATTCATCCTTTTATGCTTCCAATGGATATGTGAGCATGAAGCATATTGTTAACGACTAGGTGAAAGAGCCATTGAAGTTTTGATAGATGCCTACCAACACATACAAGACAAAATATCTTAGAACGGCCTACCATCTATTGGTTATCTTAGCTTGCAGAATCTATTTTCAACAGAGAATGGAGACCTTTTTTTAAGGGTGTGATATCTTATTGAACGAGGTGGTGAATGAGGGGAAGTCGTTAAGCTAGTCAAATTTGTTGGCTTGTCAGTTGGGAATCCATGTGGAAAATTCCCACAATCCTCCCAATGGTAGGAAAATGAGATTATATATATCTGCATACTTAGTGGATGCGATATGTGTAGATAATGCATTCACAAGGATGAAATAGACATAGACACCACAAGACCCTGCCATTCACATCTACTGCAAAATTATTTTGGATTACATTGATCAAGGAGTTATGGAGAAGCTAACTAAAAACTTCATCATTCCTCTATAAGGTCTTATCTTTCAGGAAGGTCCACCTTGCATGTCACATAGAGCAATGGAGAAAACATTTGAGATCGCAGACCAGTTTCCCTCACTAGATTGCACCTTGTAGTTAATTTGTTGCATGTTTTTCCAAGGTACGCCATTGATAAGCTTTCCATGCAAGAAATTTCATATCATCTCAAAATAGGGTTGCCATCAATCTTGAATAGGGAGAAAAAAAACACCATGGCCAACTCTTCTTTTGCAATTTGGATTGTACGAGATCAAGAACTTTCAGGTCGCATGAACCAAAAAAAAACAATAAATAAGTTTGAATCTGGTACCTGAGACTTTAATTCATATGATCCTTGTGGTATTTACAAAAAAAATTGTGTGAGAATAGATTAAGAGTGGACCAGTGGGGAATTTCATTTTCTTGAAGAAAAACCATGGAAGAATTTCTATAATGCCTCCAAACTTTGGGAGCGAGTCAGTATAGAAGGTACTTCACAAGTTACTTCGTAGAGGGAAACAACTCCAAAAGAAATGGAAATAAAAGGGAGAAAACCTATGTAGGATAAATGAAAGAGAAAGGTTTCTGATGGTCTATGGGGAGAAATAAGTTGTAAGATGAAATAAGATCCACTTGTTATGAAAACAACTTTAGCCATTGAGGCAAAGAGGAGACAGAGGATGCAGAGAGAAGAACAAAGGAAAGGAGAAGAGCAACATACGAGAATGAAGTAAGAGAAGTAGAAGCAAGAACAAGAAGAGAAGACGAAGCAAGAAGAATAATAAACCAAAGGAACTATAGCAGACGAAAAAAACACAGAAGTAGGCTTAAGAGCAAGAAAAAAATTAGCCAGTAAGAGAGGGGGAATGTGGACATATGCATGATTGGGAGATTTCTAAGAAAATTGAAGAAGTCATCAATATTGTATACATGGAGGAGGCACCAAAGCCATGGAATCATAATTTTGACCTAATGCTGAATGCACAACTGGTTACCACTCTATCTCCACCTCATTGAGTAACTGAGTTAAGCGAGGAAAAGGAAGTTGTTACTCTTGACGATGATTTGGTCATGGACACATACAATATTTCTCACAATCAGCTCTAGAATAATATTGTAAAATCACGTAGAAATCACTTTATGGATGACCTCACATCGTCTACATTCATCAGAGAGAGGGTAATAGTGACAAACACTAGAAAGAATACAAATTCCATTTTCAAGGCCAAGTTGGCCTTTGTAGGTGCAACAATATGAAACACTTTGTATGGACGAGCGAGAATACACAATCGGCACAAAACTTAGAGGCTTCCTGAAAAGAGATATAACAGCTCCGCATAGTAGCACAAAATGTCTCTTCCACATAGGTCTACTTGGAGGAAATGAGAGCTATAGAGTAGTGATACTTGGTGAAGTATCAAAAATTGAAGAGACCATATCAGACCTTTATGAGGATATTATAACCATACATAAGGCTGTTTTCCACTTATATGGTTTGCAGTAGCAGAGAAAATAGTTTTTCAAAACACTTAATAACATACAAGTTACCATTGTCACCATGCATGAATGGATAATGTGATACAAAGGGTCACCACTTAACTCGACAAAGAAAATGAAGCCATAGGGAGAGTGTTGGGTGTGTGTTATATTATTTCGATGAATAGTCGCACGCGCAGGGGGGTGTGGGTGACAGGGGGGGCAACAGCCCCCCTGTCCAGGGGTTCGCAAGGGGCAGGTAGCCCCCTCCATGGCATCCAGTGGGGTGCCCCAGGAAATTTTTTTGGACCCTATTTTAGGTGGGCAAACCCACCTATGGTTTTTTGCATGGGATTGCACATGGTTTTAGGGCATGATGGTTTTCGGCCCCTAAGATTTTTTAGATCCGGTCAAGGGAACTATGATTATGTTCTAATACAGGGTTAATGGATTGGGGTTTATGAATGCTTCAACATGTATACATATGTGTTGTAACACTAAAGGAATATAATGAAAAATCAATCTGGTAGTCCCGATTCGGGATCGAGGGAAAAAATATATGTGTATATCTATTTTATGTTTTATGCTCTTGATATTGTTTATTTTCTATATTTTAAGAATTCGTTTGTAGATAATTTATGTATAGGGTTAAAACCTATAGAGAGTTGGAGAAAGAGAGAATTCGAATTTTGATTCAAAAAAACAAGAAGTTTGCCTCATTCAATGGAAGTATTGAAGCCTCATATGTACGATTATACAATAGTTCGGATTTATTGGTTAAAGCACGCGGAATACCAATAGTTGGCTCACTCAGTGAAGCTAAACGAAGACACCATGTCGGGCAGGAGATCAAAGAGTACTTGGAGCAGCTGAGATAGAAGGTCACTAAGGAGGATTTGGAGTTGAAAAGAAAAAAAATGCATAATTACATCGGAGTATTTATCTAGATGAGAAAAATGTTTCTATTTCTTTAGAGGGAGGTTAAAATTGGTTCCAAGTCACTTTACCTAGATGATATGGAGGCTATGGTCTGCTTCCAAATTGACACTGTCACATATTTTAGGGTTTTCATGCCACAGTACCAATCTTGGAACCAATATGTGATCGAGAAGCATCAAGTGGGAGTTGTTGAGATAGAGCTTCCCCAAACTCAAGAATCATAGTGTTTTTTCTTGTTAGGCTATCAAGTTGTCTCTAACCTATTTTTTCTTATATGGGTATGAGTGTAAAATTTAATATTATTTTTAAAATGAAATTCCATGTTTCAAAATTGGAATGCAAAGAGTCATGATCCAATGTAGTGAGTCATTTTATAAAGAAGTTGAAGATTCATGAGAGGACTCTAAGATTCATAAAGGGGAATGTGAAGATTCACCCCCTTTTGTTATAAATATATCGTCATAACACATGTAAAGGTATTTTGGCTAGGCTTAGGCTTTAGAAGAGCTTGCCAGTTTTGTGAGAGCCTTGACTACTCCATTGCATACAGGGAGTATACTTATTTGGTGGAGTAGGTGTTATTGACTTCACATTCCACTCTCGGGGCTAGTGGTTCTTCAATGGTGTATGTATGATTGGAGATTTAAATTTTAATAAAACTCATAGCCTACAAACTATCATGCATATGTTTTTAATATAGTAGGACTATTCTTGTTGTATTTTCAATGTATTTTATTTAACTTACGCTTATTCTTATTAGCTACTTTTTTTTCATTTGTATGAATGTTGTTGAATGTTTGTTGTTGTATTAATTCACCATGGTTAACTTGTGAACTATTACACATAATATATTGAGATGTCATTATGCTCGTGTTTTAATTTAAAGATGAGTACTATTAAATTAAGCTATTGGGCCCGCTTCCTTTTCCCTTCACATGTTGGAACCTTCATGTATCACACTTGAATTTCCACAGGGTAACACACTTGTTCTCACCAAAGACACCATGCACCACTCTATACATATTTGCAACCAAGGGAGATAATTATCACCCCACTATTGGGTCTCCTACTCCAAATGGTGTGAGGTTTAGTTGGGACTTTATATTGGGGAGATCCCCTGCATTTTGGTGGGCCCAACACTGTCAAAATTGTTGGTGCTAGTAGGAGGGACATATGAGACGATGAGCCCTTTAAGTGTGTTTTTAATTTCTACACTCATCTAATGACTTCTCCCCAAATCATAACCCCATCATGTTTTTCCAGATACAAAAAAATGAATGTGTCAGTGCGAATTATTGATGACTCGTCAAATATGAAATTCAATGGAAATGTTGAAACCACCTTATTTGATCATCCTTCTCGTTTTCTTTATTTTTGCGCAAGACACAACAACCACTATGAGGATGTTGGTTGCAGCTCTTTTATTCTCATGTTCGAAGGGCATGTACGGAATTGGTGTAAGACATTGCCTAATGCCTCCATACACTCTTTCAAACATCTTTTCATAGAGATGTTTTGTGTGTTTGATATGTATGATTTTAAATCTCTATGCCAGAAAATTATGAATTTGTGAAAAACATGTGATGAGCCTACCCAGGATTTTCATGATCATTTTGTTCATTTTTTCTTTGAATTTCTTGAAGATGATGTTGATCGACCTTTCTTGGTAGACAAATTTCTATATCTTGTTCAAATTTTAGATAATTTGCACGAGGTTGAACCTTTTGAACTGCTCCAAACATATTTCGGTATTATAGCTTATAAATCTGCGTCAGACAAATATTTTTTTCCAAGTAATTCTTTATCCCCTTCTCACCAAACAATTATAGTTCTGAAGGTTTAGGTGGTAGAGCTTGAGAATTCATCAGTTGATCTACCACCATACCCTCCCACCCCACATACTCATAATTTATGTGGAGGTTTGGACTCCATATCTGATGGTTACAATGAAGTGTTCTATCCATGTCCTTCATTCTTTGGCTTCTTTGGTCTTCTACATTATGAGTTGTTGTGCTCACCTATTTCAAATCTTTCTTATGATCACGGGGATAAATTATTGAAAGGAATTTGGGTTGAAAAAATAACTTGTGATATCATTTATGATCATTATGAGTGGAAGTATACATATCAACAAGAATTTGCGATGAATAATGATTCTTTTCCTTCTTCACCTCTTTCGCATAATCCTGACATTTTCCACAATTCTATCATTCCTGTTGAATCTAGTGAAATTTTAGTTTTTGATGATATTATAACTTTTGATCATTCTCAGAACATGTGGAATGTCATTTTCTCATCTAAACATGGAGAGGAATTTTTTTCTCTTCTTTATTTCCCCAATCTCTCACCTTATCATTCTAAAAATATAGAGGGTGCAATTTTTTGTTTCAATATTCCCTTCTTCATGATTTGTCAGGTCATGAAAATGCCTTTATTTGTGATCTTGAACTTTCTGATCATGGCGGTCGTGACCTTTTTATTGATTCGTTTGGTCATGATTCTTATTCTTCCATTGTTGATATTTCTAAGCCACTTATCTTTGATAATCCATCACAAGATTAGTTGGAACTTCCGTAAGCTAATAACTAACTTTAGCCCAAGTTGATGGTTATGTTAGGTTCTCCTAGTCTTGCGATCAGTTCCACTTTCGATTAGAAATGTGTTGAATCTTTCAAGGCTGCTCATCACTTTGTCACACACATTGAAAATAAAATTTTTTTACAATTTTCACATCCTCCATCTAAATTACACGATGCTATCAATCAATCATTGGAGGATTCGTACATGGCGAGCATTGTTGCAAAATGAAAATATTTGTCCTTCTTTATGTTCGCCCATTTTCTTAGTTAGAAATTTTTTTCTTGCATGTCTTTGGGTTGTAGTGTATCTAAAAACCCCAATGCACCTACATAATGTCTTCCATGCGCATTTCGTTCTCACTTTTCAGCGTGTATTTCCAAACTTCAAACATTTTTGTTTGCAATGTTCTATATTTTCTGTTTATTTTTATGCTTGAATATATTTCTTGACATGTGTTCACTTGCTTACATAATCCAACTAATGCACCGGTGGTTACACTAGAAGTATCACTTCATGTGAGTTTGGCCTATGCTCTGATTAGGTTGGAAGTAGTAGTTGTTTTTTTTTCTTCATTATTTTCGTTGATTTGATTTTATTTGATTTACATTTTTCTCTGATTCCTTCTTTTATTTGTTTTCATTTCAGTTGTACGATAGTTTTCGCATGAGATCGTGTTTGGCTTCTGAAGTAAGAATGGTGATATTTGAGAGGAAGTTGGACTACTATAAATGCTTGGTTATTTTTATATTCCCTCTCTTTGCATGAATCATTCACTCTTTTAATTGATGATACTTAGATGGAAAATACGTTCCTTTTCGGAGAAAATCATAGTGAAATAACGATGTTTGAATTTTAACTAGTACCTCCTGCTCTAATAAGTCTCTTGTCTTTTTGGTTAATCCTTGTCAACTTAGTCAAGTAGAGTAAGGAGAGGAGGAAAACCTTTAAAAGTATTTCATAGGTTTATATAAACATCCTTATCCGAAGGAACAACCTATTCTTCTCTCAATAAGTTGGGATCCCTCTTGTGCCCCATGAAATAAATAAGTGCCTATGCATACTTATAGGAACAAAATGAAAAGATGAAAAATGTAAAAAATAAAATAAAGGGAACAATAATAGAAAGGATTCCTACGCAAATAGGTGAAACAAGAAACTTCGCCAGGGTATTTTACATGATTTCTGGTAGTGGAGAAATGTTTGTGTTCCTGAAGTGACTCCGTCGAGGTACTATCCAGGCCTTCTGGTAGTGAAGAAACACCAAAGATGAAGAGTAAGAATATGAAAATTTTCTTTTACTTGTGCTACTCCTCATTCCCAATCAAAAATACCTAGTTTGACTTAGCGTGGTTAGTGTGCTACCGATGAAGATAATGGTAGCAACTACATCTTTAACTCAATCTATGTGAATAAGTTGTGGTAATAAATGAGATGAACAATAATTATAGAAGAGTTAAACATATTTTGCATGAGGCAATATCCATACAATGAGTTGGAGTTCTACTAGCATGTCACCAAGTGTTGTAGCGACTATAGCCACCCTCCAAAATTTTTCCTATGCTTCAATTTTGGAGCCTTCCTTCCTATCCACATGAGCTTATATTGTATATTATCAAGTATTCATGCTTGGATTGAGACTTATCCTTTTCATATGTTATTGTTTTTTTTTTTCACACTTAAATAATATTTCTAAGTCATAATATAACCTCCTAACTTGGCCTTAAAATAGTTTTTGGCTTCCCTGCAGAAACTACAGAATCGATGAGGAACAACTAGCCTTGATGATTGGAATTGCATAATATTGATTGAAAGTTCTACCTTGAGATGAGAAACTACAAATTCATGGATGGAAGACCAGCGTTGAGCCCAAAAATTGTACAAATCCTTCCCCTGAGCTCAGAAACTTCACAATGTAGTAAGCCATAAAGTTTCCTAGATCCCCATAGTTACGCAATCTTTCCCAACAGTGTGCATGGAATGTTTTCCAAAAACTAAAAAAAGACAAAAATCTAAAAAGAGAAAAAATAAAACCTAAACAATAGGGATCCATTATTAGTTTCCCGAAGGAGGCACATTCTTTATTTCTAGAAAATTTCGTGAAGTGTCACTTATCCTTGATTTTAGGTATGCGCATCATAAACCATAATTCACTCAAATATATTTAATTAACACCCCTAGAGCTCATTTTCACATTTGATCTTGGAGCTCAAGAATTCCTAAGGAGATCATGGAACCTTTGGTACGATCATCGTTGCTTTTCCAAGTGACTTTTTCTTTTGTTGTCTTTTCCTACTTTTTCTAATTCTTTTTGTCATTTCGCCTCTACAAGTGCTACTTTGTTTGTTTATCTTCATGATTGATGGATTTTTAACTGATTTTATATTGTAAAAGTGTTTCTCCAAGTTGTCGTTTTCCTTTCACAAGTGTCACATCAGTTTTCTTGTTTCTTGCACCGATGGTCATCATTGCAATAACTCTCCTCACGTATTTGATTTTCCTCCTATTTTTCTAGTTTATGCACTTGATTCACATTGATTCATTCATACTTAATGAAATTTTCACTCAAAATCACACCATCACTCAGATCTTCTTGTCTCCCATACTATCACAAGGAATATTTTCACTTTCCCTTGGAAATTTTTCACTTTGTCCATTTGGGAATTATGCAAGTTTGAGGCTCAATCCAAGAGCTTGGCCTCTGATATTGTGAAATGCACAACATGGGCTATACCAAATGCACATTACACAGTTCCATGGCTCATTCTTCCATCTTGGACATTGAGACTGTGTAATGCACAGTCTCTCCTAGTCACTCCCCAAGATGAACTACACATTGCAAAGTCTCAAACCTTAGGTTGAATCCTTGGTTGCTATGAATACACAATGTGGAGTTCCCACAACTAATCTCCCTGACCTAATCGAAAAAATTGTGCAATATTTCAATATATTTTTTGGGTTTGTTGCCTGATCTTGCTTCAAAGGTATATTTGTAAAAGTTAATGTTTTCTTGTCATGAGTGTCTTTTGTGTCACATAGGTACCATATTTTTTGAGAACGTCTCTCTAGTAGGCATTGTAAATATGGCACCCAAGAAAGATGCCTCAAAATATACCACTAAAAGTAGTATCGGAGAATAAATTGAGCAAATTCCAATTAACTTTCTAGTTTATGCAAACACTCAGATATTTTTGGGAAAGGGTTAAAATATAACATGGAATATAGTTAAAGATGTTTTTTTATTAAAGGACTTTGAGGCAGATCTAGAGGACCGATAGGTATATGTATGTTTTCAACAATAAATATTGTATAGGGTTTCATGTAGGTATCTAGCCTTCCTTTTTGCGGATGTCATCAGCTGGATTGTTTTGCATATGGATATGAATACGATGACATTAAACAATGTCAAAGGACAAAATTTTCTTATTTTTATGGTAGAAGACTAGTGTTCCATGTATCATTCTTCACAACTAGAAGCGTGCATGGATTCATACATTTAGGCCTCCAACAATTATCTGAGGATAAAGCATACTGTTAAAGGTTGCGTGAAAGAGCCATCAAATTTTCGACAGATGCCCACCAACCCATACAAGACAAAATATCCCACAAGGGCCTACCAGCTCTTGGTCATATTAGTTTGTAGAATCTACAGTAAACAAAGATAGAAGACCTTCTCTGAAGGGTGGGAAAGGTGGTGAACAAGGGGAAGTTGTTCAGCTGGTCATATTTTTTGTCTCGTTAGTTGAGTATCAATGTAGCAAATGTCCATAATCCTCCCAAGGGTAGAAGAGAAAGGTTCTATATGTCTACATAATTATTGGATGTGATCTATGCACATAATGCATTCCATGGAATGAAGTAGATAGGGACATCATGAGACCCTTCCGTGCACAACTACTACAAACTTATTTCGGATTGCAGTGATTGAGGAGTTATGGAGTAGCTAACTGACCACTTCATCATTCTACTATAAAAACTTATCATTCAGGAAGATCCACCTTACATGTCACATAGAGCAATGGAGGAAATATATGAGATCACAAACTTGTTTACCTCACCAGATGGCACCTTCCTTAGAATGTTTCGTGCTAATAATTCACAACACGTTTTTCCAAGGTACGTCACCGACAAGATTTTCATGCAAGAATTGTCATATTATCTCACCATAGGGTTTTCATCAATCTTGCAAAGGAAGAAGAAAGCACCATGGCCCACTATACCTTTGCAAGTTTGATTGTACGAGATCAAGAACCTTAAGGCCATGGACATCGAAGGAAAAGTGATAGAGAAGTTTGAATTTACTACCTAATAATTTAATCCATACAATCCCCATGGTATTTGCAAGGACCAATAAGAAAGAATACACTATTAGTGGATCAACAAGGAATTTTTTTGGTCAGACGAGGAACCATGGAAGAATTGGTACAATGCCTCCAAACTCCACGAGATGGTAAGTATTGAAGGTACTTCACAAGTCACTCCAATGAGGGTAGAAACTCTAGAAGCGGTTCCAAAGGGAGAAACTCTGCATAGGATAAAGGAAAGAGAAAGGTTGTTGATAGTCCAAGGGGAGAAATAAGTCATAAGATGAAAGAAGATCCACTTGTTATGAAAATGGATTTAGCCATTGAGGCAAAGAGGAGATAGACGATGTAGAGGGAACAACAGAAGAGAAGAGAATAATAACATAGGATAATGGAGGAAGAGAAGGAGGAGAATGAACAATAAGAGAAGAAAAATTAGGAAGAAGAAGAAATGAAAGGTACCGTAACAAAAGAAAAAACGCAGAAGTAAGGCTGAAGAGCAAGAATAAAATAAACCAACAACAGAGGGGGAGAGAATACATATGCAGGATCAAGATATTTCTCTTTATATTGAGGAATATATCGATATTGTGTACATGGAGGAGGCATCGAAGCCACAAGGATGTCGATATGATGCTGAGTGCACAACGGGTCACCACCCAGTCTCCACCACCTCTAGTAGCTAAGTTAGTCCCGACTGAGGAAGATGAAGTTATTCCTATTGATGATAATCTGATCATGGACATGTACAATATTTCATACCATGAACTCTAGAACAATATTGTATAACCACGTAGAAATAATTTTTTGAATGACCTCACATCACCTGTATTCATTAGAGAGAGGGTGATAATGGCAGACACACACAATAATCCAAATTCCATTGTCGAAGCCAACATAAAATTTCCATGTCCAACAAGATGAAACACTCAATATTTGGTGACCAAGAATAAAAAATTAGCACAACAATTACACGTAACTCAAAAAGAGATATAATAGCTTCACGCAACATCACAAAAGGTAGGTTCTACACATGTCTACTTGGAGGAAATGAGAGAAATGATACTTGGTGAAGTATGAACACTTTGAGAGACCATGTGGGATGTAAATGAGGAACTTATAATCATATATAAGGTAGTTTTCCACTTGCATGGTTTGCAACAATAGAGAAAATACTTTGCAAAAACTATTAATAATGTAAAAGTTGTTATTGTCACGGTGCATGAATGAACAATGCGATACAAAGAGGCATCACTTAACTTGGCAAAGGAAATGAAGCCATAGGTAGAGCTGGAGTAAGTGAGAGTTTGAATGTTGATTCTATACAAAAAGCAGCCCACCTCTTTCATTGGAAGTATTCAGGACTCATATGTATGGTTTTACAACCATTTCGATTTCTTAGTGAAAGCACATGGAATCACATTAGTTGGCTTGATCACCGAAGCCAAATGGAGAAAAAAGGTCAGGTAGGAGATCAAAGAGTACTTGAACTAGCTGAGACAAATTGCCACAAAGCAGGATTTAGAGTTGAACAAACATAACATGAAAAATTACATCGGTGATCATGTCCATATTAGAATAATGTTTCTCTTGCATGAAAGAGAAGTTGAAACTGGTTCCAAGTCATTGTACCCAAATTCTATGGAGGCTAGAGTCTGATTCCAACTGGACACCATCATAGAGTTTTGGGATGTCATCAATCACATCGAGCTTGGCACCAATATGTGATTGAGAAGCATCAAGTGGAAGTTGTTGAGCTAGAGTTTCCCCAAAATCAAGCATCATATTTTTTTGTCTTGTTAGGAGGTTAAGTTGTCTCTACCATATTTTTTCTTTTATGGGTATGAGTTTAAAGTGTAATATTATTTGTAATTATTTGTAATGTGAAATTCCAAGAGTCAATATTGGAATGTGAAGAGTCACCCCCTTTTATTATAAATACATCTTCATAACTCATGTAAATTGATTTTGGGAGCTAATATTTTGGCTAAGTTTAGGCTTAGGAAGAGCTTGGGAGTATTGTGAGAGCCTTGGCTTCTTCGTAGCATAGAGGGAGTATACTTCTTTGGATGATAAGGTGTTTTTGACTTCATCTTCCACAATTGGCGCTAGTGGTTCAACAATGGTGTATGTATCATTGGAAATTTCCCTTTTAAAAAAAATCAGAGTTGGCACGCTTTCATTAACACATCATGAATATAGTAGGATCATTATTGTTTTATTTACAATTTATATTATTTAGCATACACTTATGATTATGAACTACTTCGTTTGTATTTGTACGAATCTTGTTGAATGTGTGTTGTTGTATTAATTCATCATGATTAACTTGTGGACTATTTCAAATATTATCTTGTTATGTCACTATGCTCGTGTGTTCCTTTCAAGCTGTGTATAATTATAGGATTATAATGGGCTCGCTTCCTTTTAACTTCACATCTTGGAACCTTCATGCATTATATTTGAATTTCCGCAAGGTCCCACACTTGTTCTCACCAAAGACACCATGCACCACTCTATTCATATTTCCAACCAAGGAGGATCATCAACACCCCACTATTGGGACTCCTACTCCAAGTGGTGTGAGGTATAGTTGGGACTTGATATCGGGGAGATCCCATGAATGTTGGTGGGTCCAACACTGTCAACACGTGGGAATTCAAATATTTTATTTACGAATAACATTAAAATATTTTTTGGAATTTAAAATAATTACACATCTTAGATTAAATGTATAAATGTGATGATTATTTCATCAAATCAACTTAATCGATCCTTCATTTCTTTATTAATCAATTTTGATTAGAAATCAGTGGTGGAAAGGAGAAACCAAGACCCAAAAAAGAAATTCATAACATCCACAAGGGTGTGTGAAAATAGAATTGGCAATGTCAAGGGAGTGGGAGTTACATTGAGCTTTTCAAAGCACTATTAGATCAACCTTA
This sequence comes from Pinus albicaulis, assembly GCA_034641835.2. Classification (NCBI taxonomy): domain Eukaryota; kingdom Viridiplantae; phylum Streptophyta; class Pinopsida; order Pinales; family Pinaceae; genus Pinus; species Pinus albicaulis. The sequence goes on along the minus strand of CM076573.1, from coordinate 201,909,388 downwards.
TCAGCAAGTTAAGTTTGACAATACCAAAGGAACAATTTTATTGATGATGTCAACATGAATAAAAGAAGCTATGAGGTGAGCTGCATAACTCAAAAAAAGAGACAAAGAAGACAAAGAGAAGCCGAAGGAGTGGACCAACATGAAATTCAAAATTATATTCATATTATGATGGTGTTATTTTGTATATGTAATTAATTCTCTCATAAGATTTAATGCATCAAGCATAAATGTAGCTCTATGGATCATGGAAATGAAGTTTTTATTTATGTGCTAGTCTGATACTAATGAAAGAAGACAATTTTCCGGGATATCTCTGGTGTAATGTGTATGGTCCATTCTCTGTTTAATTTTTTTATGTTTATGATTAAATACATTCATAATGGTTTGTTGTCTTGTAATGCTGATAACTATGTAAATGGTAAATGAATCCTCTAATACTCATCAAAATCTGTCAACATACTCAATGTACGAGAAGGTCTTTGGGTGATACCTTCTTCCCTTGAGTAAAATTAAAAATTCCAACACAGACTAGAGTACAAAAAAAACCCATTTGTTGGCCCATGAGGCAGAATCTTAGTCTAAAAATTTAACTGAGGTTTTTCTAATAATGATGAGTAGGATATTAAATAGTGGTATTGAGATGTGATGAGAGGAAAACTGTGACACTTTGATTCTTTAACAAGAAGAGTTATGATAGAGAAATATTTATTGGCTCCATAAATATATCTTTTTATTTCGGTTTTCTAGTGATTAGTACAAAATATTGTAGCCGAATTTCGTGAAAATATATATCAGTGGCTGTAATAGCTTTGGGATTCTTTGAGAGATCGAGGTTATCATGGGATCTATCGAAACTAGACTCCATCATATCTAGCTGTGGTACATCGCCTAAATCATGAAAATACTAGGGTTGTTGATTTCAAGGTGAAAACTACATTGGAAGGGAATATTGTTGAATATGCTACAGAAAACCATCAGTCATTTTTTGAAGTAGAAGCATTTTTCAGTTTTGGGTTAAGAGGTAGACTTTTTAATGAATCCCTTTGTGGATAAATATCGTGTTGATGGAGGAAAGGTTTCTACCCTTCAATTTGGCTAACATGGTAGCTTAAAAACCTCATGCTAGGGGAAGGATTTTTGGGGAGAAGATTACCTCATGTAGAATGTAGGAAATATTTGCGATGAAAGGGAAAGAATTATGGAGTTCTAAATATTTCTAGGTACCAGAAATTGCTCGTATATTTATGGAATAGAGGGAGAGAAAGATGAGGGATATTTGAAGGAGACAAGTAGAGTTGAAACAAATAAAGGAAGTGGTGGGCATCCTAGAGTTGGGGAAGGAAGGGTTGAGAAGAGGTGATAATTCTAGTAGAGAAAAGGAAACTAGAGAAAGTGAGTTAGGATAACTGACTCATGATGATGATGCCCATCAAGAATCAATTAAATCCTAAACACTAGACTAAAGGATCAATATCATGGAGACCAACCCCAATACCCTTATAGATTAAGACATGAATTTCGTGATGAGTAAATTGTTCCAAGAAGACATTTCTTTGCCGAAAATTAGTACTCCACAATATAGCAACATGGTTGGTTCTCTTCCATCATTGCCCCTTGTATTATTTTAAAATCTAGTAAGTTTCCTTTATAACCTTTCTAAGACTTTGGTGTTTCACAACACTCAAAAAGTAGATATAGTTTGCAATTCCTCTAGTGGTAATTAGTAGAATTTGGTGATTTTTTCGCAATCTAGTCTAAACATGATTTTTTAATTTTTCCTAGTTCTACTCCAATGGTTGGTAGTATAGTGGGATCTTTTTATCAATATCCTCAGTTTTGGGGTGAGGAGATGAATATGTTGAACACCATTCGTACCTATTTAGGGCCATCTTGGGGTCCATAAATACTCCATATGCATCCAAGTTAGTTCAGTTCCACACTACATTGAGGGGAAGATCACTTCAATGGTACATCAAGTCTATACAAACCCTTCAAAATTTGACTTTGGATATATTGAAGGATGAGTTCATCAAATAATTTAAACTACCTTAGGCTAAGTAGTAGACTAAGTTGTGAGACATCAAGTAGAAGGAAGGAGAATTTGCATGGGAGTGCATGCAAAGAGTCAATGTTGGTGTAGGGAAACTGACATATTACAGTGGCTCATTTAGGCTTTGGTACCTTTAACAAGAACACCCTTAACGCAATAGAATATAAATTGATTAGCATAAGTCCTAGAGAGAGCTATGAAAATTGATGTTGTGAAAAGATATAGTGGCCACTTCAAGTCATCCTCTATTTGTATTGATCATGCGCTAACAAATTTGTAGAACCAAATTGCTATTTTGACTAAGTTGAAGGAGATGAATGTTGTGAAACTTGGTCATTGTCAGGTTTGGTGCACATGTTGTTACACCGAGGGCCATCGTGTGACAGAGTCTCCAAGTTTGTAGGGTGCAAGATCATCCAATGTTCCTTTAGAATCCCCTCCTCCACAGACACGACGTTCGACAAGAGTCACACAAGTATCTTGAATTGTTCCTTTTCAAGGACACACTCAATATCATGCCTTCTCAGATCAACACGGTATTTCATCAAGTTGTAATGATCCAATCTCTCACTAAGAATACCATGGTGTTTGCACTGTCACTTTAACGCGGATCCAATAGATGATTATATTGAATTGATTGGGATTATTAATACTAAAATACAATCCAACTACCCAAGCAAATGAAATACATCGTGATCATAATAGAAAAATGAAAAGGATATTAAATAGTAGAATATCATGTAAATGATATGGGAGACATATAATTTAGTAAATCCTAGATAATATTTAGGTACATGCATCAAACGAGTGGTATTCTCCAATTGTAATTTCTTTAAAGTATATATTATAATTGGAATTGAAACCATGAATGATGATTAGGATGATTGGTGAGGGCATAATAATGATCCAATTCAATTATCACGATATAGTCATACTAAAATAGAAATACATATCTTATTTAGTGAGGTTCATAATAATGATCCATCCAGTTATCACTAGAGAGTCATACTAAAACACAAATACATGTCTTAATGCTAAAATCCAATTGAGTTCCCCAAACAAAATGAAATACATCCTATTCATAATACTAAATTCTAGTGCGGTCCCCAAAACAAAATGAAATACCCCCAATTCATAATGCTAAAATCCAGTGGAGTTGTCAAATCAAAATGAAATACATTCAATTCATAATACTAAAACTAGTCCAGTTTCCTAATGAAGTACATCCAATTCATAATACTAAAATTGAATTTGGTTGCCCAGATAAAATGAAATAAATCTAATTCATAATATTAAAATCTGGTGAATTAAATAGAATGATATTAAAAAAAATGATTACCCATCATCATCGTTGACCCGCGAGGGCTACAAGACGGAGGTTCAAGTTGCGAATTCGCTCGCTATCTATGGGAAAGCACTCTGCGGTAACAAAGTAGAGAAAAATGGTTGCTAAGCATGGGTTGAGGCGTTGTCCAATTCGCTCCTGTACCACTGCCCCGATGCCATCGATGCTCAGGCTAATACACGTAACTTTTGTTACGTCCGCTACGAGAAGTACCAGTTCTATTAGTATTCATTTTAGTATCAACTACTCTACAGCACTCGTCCATTCATTTTAGTATCAACTACTCTACAGCACTCGTCCATCTAGTATTCATTTTAGTATTAATTACTCTACAATATCAGGAAATTTGGAATCTAATTAATATTTCTATTGAATATTCATGGTAAAGTAGGGGTAAATATTCAAAGTTAAGAATTTTTCATATAGTTATAAAATATTTTTATTTTGAAATAATGTATGATTTGATTTTTTGACATGTTGTATTGATAATACATGGTATTGGGACATGTTCTTATTCACAAGTTGATAATATCCATGATAAACTAGTACAAAATATTTTAATTGTAAAATAAGTTATGTTTTTTTAACATGTGGTATTGATAAGTCATGGTGTTGGCACACTTTATTGTTACAAAAGCTATTTAAAAGTTAATAATATCAATGATAAAGTAGAGTGAATATCCATCATTAAAAATCTTGCCACATTGTGATAAAATATTTTGATTGTTAACTAAGCTATGATTTTTGGACAAGTGGTATTGATAAGCCATGGTATTGCAACCAATCCTATTCACAAGTTAATAAAAAAAGCCAAAAAGACAAATTGAATTTTATTATTTTTATTGTTTAACCTTTTATCGTGAATTTAGGGAACATTTAAATGTTTACACTCATCACCCAATTTACTTTAATTTTACCTTTTTATTTATAACTTTTAACTCTTTGCTTATTACAAATAACTTTTTATTATTAATTGGCCCAAGATTTAAATGTTTACACTGATCACCAGGTTTTTATTACCTTAAAATTTTTATTTATTATTTATTCTTTATTCTTTATTACTTTTAAAATTTTATTATTAATTGAGACAACATTTAATTACTTACAATCATCTCTCATCAATTTTAAGTTTTTTATTATTTTTTAATTGAACCAACATTTAAAATTGTTTACATACTTACATTGCACCTACACAACTACCCTACATTGGGTTGTAGAGCCCAATAACATGTTAAAAAATGTAGGGTATTAAATTTAAGTTAGTATTTAATAAGTTACTTTTTGGGAGCACTTTTATATATATCTTTATTTTGTTTTATACTTTTGTGTGAATGGTAACTTTAATATTGTGGATTAAGTTATGGTAGGGATAATTTGGTTATTGATAAATGTATATAACTTAAAAGAATGAAAAATAAGAAGTAAAAATCATAATTATGCGAATAGACATGTCTATTTTGGAAAATGGTTTCTAGAATTTTGATTTAATTATCAATAATTATTAGATTGACAGTAAGGATTTAACATCCATGGAATATTCTAGAATATACGTGGTAGTATACAAATCAAAGGTTGAGATTTAACACCAAAGTAATTATGCCATTTTTTTTTTAATCAAATTGATTAATTAAAAGGATGTTATTTGAAGAAGTGTCATATGAAGTGAGTTATGGTTTTTTGGGCATGGGGTATTAATAAGCCATTAAATTATAACAACTTCTATATTTAAATTAAGAAGGACCATGGTAAAGTAGGGTTAAATATCAATGGTTAAGAATCTTGTTCCATGTTCTTAAATATATATGTTTAATCTATAAATAATTCTTAGTATAATTAATAAATAATAATAACAATAATTTAAATAAAGTTATAAGCTAGTTAGTTTTTATTATTTACATATCACATAATATCTGAAATTCTTCTTCCCTCTTTATCTCAATCTCCCTTTCAAAATTTCCCACAAGAATATCGTCAAATCTCATTGAAATAGTTCTATGAGTTTTTTTTGTTGATGGAAGCACTTGCCTAAAAATATTTAATAGTTTATGTATGTCAATAATGTTACATTGTAGTGTGTTAATCACATTATAAAAAGTATCCCTAATGAATATTAATAAAAATAAAGTAAAAGATTATTTTTTTTATATTTTTTTTGATAAAATTGAAATGAAAACTTTATAGACATGTTCATCTATAAAACATTATAGAAAATCAAACTTAAACTAGTTCTAAATCTATCAAAAAACAAAATCAAATTGATCTCTTAGTTTCTTTTCTTTGTATTTCACTTCATTTTAAATGACTTCATTGCATCCCTATGGCCATTAATCGTAGCCATAAAATGCATCTTCTCATTCATGCTAGGGTGCACCTTATAGTCCATCACTATATCACATAGTAATTTGGGGATTCACCTTCAAAATTTCATAATAGAAACATGTACAACTGAAGAGGTTGCCAGGTATTTGTAACTACAAATTGAATTTTCCGTCGCATAGATTTTCTCATAAAAGTTGAGAAATAACTAAAATACAAACTCCAAAAACTCACTATTTTAGAGATGAAAAGGAATATTATTCAATCTTGTTATAAAAATGATTGACCATACAAATGAAACGAGTCCCAACAATAACTTTGTAGGTTGATATAAGTCTCAAGCTCTTTAGTGAACATGAATATAGTTTTGATATTAACAATTCTAAATCACTTCAGGTGATGACGAAAATAGTGTGCTCTACCTCACAACCAAAATATTACTAAAGAATCTCAATATGTGTATTGTTTAGTGCTTTTACCACCCTTCACATTTTTCATGCTTCTAGCACCTTTGATGTGTCTAACTAAATCACACAAAGAGAATTGAGTGGATGCTTGTGTTAAGTTACCAACCATGTGGAATTGGCTTATCATGGAAAGAAAAACAGGGCCAAGTTAGCATTTCCATAACATGTAAACAAAATGTATATATTTTACTTTAGAAACTAATTTGAAAAAATTACAGACATAAATTATTTAGAAACAATAAAATAGGGTTTTAGTCAAATGGTTTTAGTTATGTTTTTAGTTAATTATCAAATTATTATGCACATGAAAATCACACACTAATCACTTATGACCACAACTAGAAATTTATACCAAAGATAATAAGGGTAGTTTGGATGAGATTGGCTGAAAGTAATTATTATCACTATCACAATGTCTTCATCTATATTTGAGAAAGACACTCAACAACGCTAAATAAAATTATCTCTGATATATAAGGCAACAAATGAATGCTTATGGAACTAAACACAAAAAACCGGGAAAACGTGTGCGAAGAGCGTGCGAAACCTAGGCACATACGCTCGCCGTTGTTGCCCCTACGAGCACTGCTCTTGCGGGGCACAGCTACTCTGTCAGCACCTGGTTGGGTTGTCTACGACACAGGATTCTATACGTGGCTCTGCTCTCAGGTTGCGGCGGGCTCTCTATGCTTGCTTTCGTGCCTCTTTCGTCTTGCTTTTGAGGCTGTTTTGAGGCCTTTCCGCATGGAGACCCTGGACGCTCATTCTCCTCTGCCTCCTCCTCCGAACTTAGCTACATATGCCTTCAACCTCTTTCTGGCCTCGCTTCCAAAGAAGAGAACATCTAAAGCTTCAAAATTTGTCAAAAAATTGGATGACATTCCTGAGATTTCGCTGCCTGGAGAGGGTCCTATTCAGGTGGCCCTCTCTCTGGCTGATCGAGCTCTCGTAGGCCAGTTCACTGGCCTTTGGCCCTCGCCCAAATCCACTGAAATTTGGGTTGCTAAAAACTGGGCTCCCCTCATTATGCACATCGTGTCCTCTTACTTCCTGGGAAGAGGGTATTTCCTATTTGAATTCGTTGACAAGGAGGACAAAGAGCTCATCTTCAGGAATGGCCCATATTTCATGGGTCCTCAAGGGCTCTACCTCAACAAATGGACCCCTGATTTCGACCCGACGGTAGATGTTCCAACCGTTGTTCCATTCTGGGTCAGACTCCTGAATTTTCCTATGCATTGTTGGAATTGGGATTAGCTTAAGCATATCGGGAACACCCTGGGAAAATTCATAGATTGCACAAATAACAAAGACCAGTACGACTGTGCTCATATCTGCGTCGAAGTCGATCTAGAAGTGGGTCTGCCGGAGGCCATTAAACTCAAGGTTGGAAACTGGTCTCACATTCAAAAGCTCAACTATGAGCAACTTCCTTTCAAGTGTCGCAAATGTCACGTCTATGGACACTTCGCTAGAGGATGTCCGAGTAATGTTGAAGCTACCAAAGGAAAAGATGAGGGCTGGAATCAAGTCAAAAGGGCAAGGACGAACAAAAAAAATGTTGGAGCTCAGGCAAGCAAAGGATCTCAATCTGCTGGTCAGCAAATCCAGACTTCTAAAAGACAAGGTAATAAATTTGAACCTCTTAGTCTCAATTCTATAGAGCTGCAAGATGTTGAAACACGGAATGACTCCTTAGGCAAAGACACTAACCCCAAAACCTAAGCAAGGTGTCAATACACCAAGCGGACTCAAGGGGAAAAACACAGAAACGGAGGACATGGTGCAGGTCTTAGAGGAATCTGAGGAGGAAGGCGAAATAGGGGATTCACAAGCCTCGACCCGAAGATCAACAAGAGGACGAATGCCTGAGCGGGAAAAAAGGGAGCAGGAAACATTCAAAGACAAACTCCAAGGTACTCAGCCAACCCTTGAGAAACTATTGGAAAAATCGGCAAAGAAGACAAGAAACTATAGTGGCTCCAAAGGAGCCCAACACTCCCAAAAAAGTAAATAATGAAAATTGTCTCCTGGAACTGTAGAGGTCTGGGCAGTAAAGCGAAAGAAGAAGCTATAAGGAGCACCATTCGAATAGAGACTCCTGACCGTCTATTAATCCAGGAGACCAAGATGGAGGAAGCGGCTTTCCTCCATTCCAATCATAGTTTTTGGAATAAAGGTGGGGGGCTGGTTGTCTCGTCTAGAGGGGCATCTGGCGGCCTAGGTACGTTATGGAATGCAAACAAATACTTGCTGCTCAAAGCAATCCTTAACACTCACTCGCTATTCCTGAAACTTCAGCTCATTGAGTCTAAGGATGAAATCTGTCTTCTAAATGTCTATGTTCCAGCTAATGCAGAAGAGAAGAAGTCCTGTTGGGACTCCATCAGAAATCTTGTTGATTCTAAGAACCTTGAAAACATCATTATTGCTGGAGACCTTAATATCACTCTAGCACAGTCTGAAAAACGGGGTGGCAGCATTGTGAGAGACTCTGCTAGGGAATGGGTGGAGGACCTCATGCATGAGTGGGATCTTATTGACATTAAGCCCCTAAATGGTAAGTTTACTTGGTCCAATAAAAGAATTGGCCCTGGCCATATAGTTGCCAGATTAGACAGATTTTTAGTTCAAAGCTCCTTCTTGCTTTGTGGGTTAGAATCTAGATTGCGCATTCTCCCTTGCAGTGCCTCAAATCATAGGCCTATTCTTCTTGAGCTATCGCCGCATAAGGACCTGGGGCCTATCTCGTTCAAATTTAGCCCCCTTTGGATCCAGCGTCCAGGCTTTATGGAAAGAGTTAAGGAAATATGGGACTATCCAGTTACTGGCTCGCCTTTCTATGTGTGGGAAGAAAAGCTCAGATGGCTTAAATCTGAGCTAAAACGTTGGGCAAAATCTATCCCATGTCCAGCTTCTGAGCGGAAAGCAGCTCAAGACTCTTTAGAGGCTCATCACCTTCATATGGAGAACGCTGACATTTCTTCTGCAGACCTGAATATGGAAGTAGACCTCCAGCAAAAGTTTCACAAGGCCTGCAGGGCGGAAGAAGAAATTTGGAGGCAAAAATCTCGCAGCCTTTGGCTAAAGGCTGGGGATAGAAATACCTCTTTTTTTCACAAGCAGGCTAATGCTAGAAAAAACTTCAACATAATCTTTGAAATTAAAGAAGGAAATGTTGTTCACAAGGAGTTCGAGAGCATCAAAAAGGCTGCCTTCAATCACTTTAAGAATCTGTATGGCGATGATGAAGCTGGGATTCACTCTGAGATCTTTTTAGAAAGGATCCCCAAAGAGGTAACTTCCAGCATGAATAAAATTTTGGAAGCGAAAGTTTCTTCAGAAGAAATTAAGTCTGCTTTGTTTGAGATGAACCCTGAAAAATCCCCCGGACCTGATGGTTTTACTGCCAGATTTCTGCAAGTTTGCTGGCAAATTGTTGAAAAAGACTTATGTAAAATGGTTAGGAAATCCCAATCTTGCCAAAAAATCAGGGGAAGTACCAATTCTGCTTTCCTAGCCCTCATTCCGAAGGAAAAGGGAGCTAATGTCTTTAACAGATTCAGACCCATCTCGTTATGCAATATTGGATACAAAATTATAACTAAGGTTATTGCAAACAAGTTGAAAGGTATTCTTCCCAAACTCATTCCGGAAAACCAAGGAGGTTTTGTGCAGGGAAGACATATAGTAGACAATTACATTCTTGTCCAGGAGGCGATCCACTCTAGCATCCAGCGCAAGGAAAAAGGTATGGTTATAAAACTAGATCTGGCAAATGCTTTTGACCGAGTTAATCACAGCTTCCTTGTTAGTGTTCTTCGAAAGTTTGGCTTCAGGGAGATTTTTATAAATTGGATTAGCGCTTGCATTTCCAAGCCTTGGATTTCTCCGTTAGTGAATGGAAGAGCTGTTGGCTTCTTCAAAGCCTCGCGTGGGTTGCGCCAGGGTTTCCCTCTTTCCCCTCTTCTTTTTTTCCTTCAAGCTTCAGTTTTAAGTTTCTGTTTAAATAAGAAAATGGCTGAGCAGGAAATTTTGGGTCTATGTATTGCAAGAGGTGTAAGAAACATTAACCATGCCTTGTTCGTTGATGACACTTTATTTTTGGGTGCAGCCTCTCTGCCTTCTGCCCTTAAATTCAAAATGGTCCTTGAAAAGTTCTACATTGCCTCTGGCAGCATGCTCAATAAAGGAAAATGCCACATCTATAGCTGGAATATATCCTCCTCTCTTCTCATAGCTATCTCCAAGTGCTTTGGCTTTGCAAGCTCGAACTCCTGGTCGTCTTTCAAATACTTGGGACTTCCAGTCTTTCTCAAATCTTCCTTTTGCAAAGACTGGGATCCTCTCATTGACAAATTCAAATCTCGAATTCAGGCCTGGGGTCTTTCGTGGCTGAACTTGGCAAGCAAAACAGTTCTGGTCAAGTCAGTGCTCTGCAGCTTACCCATTTTCAAATTCTCTGTTCTGTTAGCGCCCTCTGGTTTTCTTAATAAACTGGATGATCTCATTCGGCACTTCTTCTAGAAAGGAGGAAAAAACAATGAAAACTGCATCCCCTTGGTGAGCTGGGAGAAGATCTCTCGTCCTGTGCTGGAAGGTGGTCTAAAACTGAAATCTCTCCAAGAGCAGAACGCTGCCATGGGTGCCAAAATTATCTGGCGCATGGTCGACATCAATCCGGGTTGGGCGCAGAAGGTTCTGTGGCGAAAATACTTCTTGGGCCCAAGAAAGTGATGTCTGGACAATCCTAAGTCTATTTCCCGTTCACATCTGGCCAAACTTTGTATTTCCTCTGCTCCGCTCATTCAACAGCATGCGTTCTGGGTGCCTGGGAATGGCAAATTGATTGATTTATGGCAATATTGGATTATGATGAAGCATCCGCTTGTTGAGGAGACCTCTTTGCAGCCCCTTCATCTCTGGATGGCAAATACTGGTTTAAATACTCTATGGGATCTCTCGAGATGGTCGGAGAATAGATGGATCAGTTGGATCGATACACAGGTGCCACAAAACTTGAAAGAGATGTGGGATTCGTTGTTGTCTCTCCTCCATGGTCATGCGCCAATGCACCAAGCTGACAAGCGTGGTTGGGGGCCTTCTGGCTCCTACACCGTCGCTATGGGGTATATTAAACAGTTGGAAATTCCCCACGTTCCTCTGAATCCTGCGGTCTGGAAAGGTCTTTGGAAACTTAAAACCATCCCAAAAGTCGATCATTTCTGTTGGCTCATGTGCCATAACAGAAATCTCACTGATGACAGGCTTAAAAAAAGAGGTTTTCATGGCCCTTCCAGGTGCCAGATGTGTTGGGCGGATGAAGAAATCATCAGCCATTTAATGTTGAGCTGCAAGTTCGCTGTTGAGGTGTGGTCTGAGCTTCTGCCCACCTGGTGTGACAGATCTCTCTTTCCTTTCTCTATACCGGAGCTATTTTCCTCTTGGCCCTTCATTTATCCTGGAGGTTCCCCTAAGAACAGCAGTCTTGAAGACATTTGGCTTTCGCTCCCTAAATTTGCCTGTTGGCAAATTTGGCTTGAACGGAACAGCAGAGCTTTCAGAGATAAGGATCAGCCAGAAAAAATAGTCATAGCTAAAATTAAGGCTCAACTTAAAGAAAGCTTAGATAGCTTCCTAGAAGACTCAAATCTCAGCCAGAGGGATAAGGATTGGAGCAGCTCGTTGGGCTTCAACATTTCAACAACTCCTAAGCAAAGCAAGATTAAAGAAAGTTGGCAGATTCGACTCAATGAGAATGACTTTTCCGCTTGGCTTCTTAACCACTCCTCTCCCCTCTTGTTCTTTGATGGTGCCGCTAAAGGTAACCCGGGGAAAGCTGGGGTGGGTGGAGTGATCAAAAACAACAAAGGCACGATTATTCACAGGTTCGCCTGGGGCTTGGATATCTCCTCCAGCATTCAAGTTGAGGCTCTTGCTCTTCTTCAAGGCCTCATGCAAGCTAAAAATCTTGGCATCAAAGATATAGTTGTGGTTGGGGATTCTCAATCTCTCATCCAATGCTTGGTGAATGGTGTTGATCCGAAGGATATCAGATTTGATAGATTGATTAAGCAAATTACTGTTGTTTTCAAAACTCTCCAAAAGGTCACTTTTTTTCATGTGCTCAGAAACAACAACAAAGAAGCTGATCTTGAAGCTAACAAAGCAGCCCTTCTCCTCGCAGGCTCTTTGTTAAATAATGGTCACGAGGAATGGGCTCCCATTCCTTAGCTTTTATGTCCAAGCTTTTCTATTCTTCTTGTTTTTTCATGTTTTTCTGCATTCTACTACAGCAATTCGTCTGCATCCACAAAGCTGGAAAAATTGTGGAACTCGCTGCAAGGAACATATGTAAGAAAATAGGGAATAGACATAGTTAATTTCTAAATTCTGTGACAATAGTGAAAGACAGCAAAGCAGGGCTTCACTTTGTAATCTGTTTGAAGGCTTCTTTGCCCAAGTTCTTGGGTGTGATTGGCTAATGGTAGGTATGCCTTTCATGTGAGTTTCAACCCTCGAAAAAGAACCAAAACCTTGGCTTCCCTACATAGGGCCATTCAAATTTTTATTTTTATTTTCCTTGAAATAAAAAATCCCTTTTTCACTTATCATAAATGAAAATAATATATATATATATATATATATATATATATATATATATATATATATATATATATAATATTTTATATTTTTCATTTCAAATCGAAAATTATATATAAATTCTACTGACATATATCATTTATATAATCTGAAAATAAATATAAACTAAAATAATTTTCAATCTTATTTAAATTTATGAATTCTTAAATATAATATAACATAGATGTATTAATCTTAAAAAGAATTGAAATTAAGATATTATTTATGAATTAGAATATTATTTACATCCATATTCAATTATATAAGTGAATGATGGAAATCAATATATTTCTTTTATTGAAATTATCATTTTATCATATTTATAAATTGAAATATTGTTTGTATTCATAGTAAACATGATTTTTTTTTTTTTTTTTTTAATTATTATTTTATAATATTTATGAATTGGAATGTTGTTTACATTATGGTCAAATTTTCCAAAATTGATATATTATTTTTTATTTATTTTATTAAAAATTTTAAATTGAATTGATATGAGTAGCTTATATGCTAGAATATTTGTTAAGGTTTTGCAAAGGGGTAGAGGAATCTTGAGATGGGTGACCTTCTAAAATTTCATATTTCCCTCATGCAAGCCCCATAGATGGGTGAAGAGTGAAGAGAGAGCGGGCAAGAAAATTCTGGGGGTGCACCTCCTTCATTAGTGACCTCTTCACAACACTTCTAGAGGAGGCCCCCAACGTCATCGGTTTAATTTATTTGATTTTATTAATATTTTTTATTTATTTTTTTAATTTATTTTATATTGATTACTTTCAATATTCTTAATACAAAAATTCAATCTAGTTTTTCAAACAAAATGAACCACAACTAACCCCGATCGGGGTGGGCTCATGTCAATGTGACACACTACGGTGTAAGGGTGCCGTGTCACTCGATCATGGTGTTTCATTCATGGTGTGTTTAATGCGCCGCTTCGCATGCACGATCATCATGACAACCTATTGTGGTATGAGCTGGAGAATTAGACAACTTGTTTTCTAGTGGTTTTTTTGGCAGATTGTTAGTCGGTGGTATTGTGATGGTTATCCTTTCCCTCTGCTAGCATAGCTCTGCTTCCATACACCTCAATAGCGCAGGTTGGAGTGGAGGACGTGGTTGGAACAAGCGCAGCTACTCTGGGATATTTGGTATGTTATGGTTATCTCCCTCAGTTCTCTACATATTTTCCTAATGGCTTACTGGGTTAAGAATTCTTCTAATGATTTGCTGGCTAAGCGAGGGCTCTTTCTTGGCTTCTTTAACCCATATGTTCTGGTTCAAGGGATTCATTTTCACATAAACCCTTGTTTTAGGAGTCCGATTTTGTTCTCTGGTTTTTAGGCAATCTCTGGTAACTATTGTTATATACTTTTGTGATATTATTGTATCCTTCAACTTCATCGCTCGTGTCTTCATGCTCATTATCATTGCTTCGCCATCGGTCTTTTTGGGTTTGCGCCGGTAAATATTAATCACATGCTTATTACATGTATTGCTCTGTATTTTCCCTGGTATGCTGCTATTGGGGAAGTCAATTCCTTTTTTGTTGGGCTCTATGGTTATCCTTGGCTACTGGTTCCTTTTGGCTGTATATTATAACTGGTCTGTGAAACTTTGGCCTCGTGTCTGTGCTTTGATGCTCTGCCATATGTAGCTGCAACCTCCTCTTTGTATGCTTCGTTATGTGGATTATCAGATTAACTTTAATATTTCCATCTTTGTTCCTGTTCGCTCCACGGGATTTTTCCTACTGATTGCATCTCACCAGTGTTTTCACCTACCTATGGCTAAGGGTAAGGGTAGACAAGTTTCATCTCCATCGGCAGCAGGGCCGCGCAAATGCGGGAGGAAGAATCATTTGCAAACTATGGAAACTTTAGCTAAATCTTTTGAGAAAGAAAATCCATCGGAAATTCGGGAGGTTATCCACGGTTGGGAGCGTGCTACTGATATTGAAACAGGTGACCTGCTCCATCAACAAGCCGACTTCACCTTTCTAACCAATCCAGGCAGTATTAGAGGCAGAGTGTCCTTATTTCAACACTCTGTCCACACTTATTAGAAGATGAAGTGTGTTTTGGCAAAAGCTCTGCTCAGCCAACGGGAAACCCAGCTTAGCTCTACAATATTGTTCGAGATTCATCAGATGAAGCAGGAAATGCATGACATGGCTAAGTTGCAAGGCCAAGTTATTGCTCGTTTGGATAGGATGGAACAACAACTCCTCAAATTTCAACAAGTTGAATTGCCAGGGTCTACTACTGCAAACCCGGCTCCTGTAGACTCTTCAGCTGGCTAATTTCTTTTTCAGTCCCTTTTTAGATGATTTTTGTCGATATTACATTAGTTGTTTGTTTTATTTGTCGTTTCTATGGACATAGTCAGGGTGTTTTAGTTGTCTATTGTAGGAATAAACAATATTGCTACTGGTCAGGCTATAAATTTTTGAGGTGACCAACAGACCTGGTTTCCTACGGGAAGGTTGAGGCTACTCGTATTGTATACTCATGTACAGAAACTTTCTCTTTACCTTATAATTAATAGAAAGGTCCTACGATATTTACAAAAATAAAAAATAAAAAAAATGAACCACAACTAATTCATAATACTAAATTCTAGTCTAGTTGTTTTGACAAAATGAAATACATCCAATTCATAATACTAAATTCTAGTCTAGTTGTTTTAACAAAATAAAATACATCCAATTTATAATACTAAAATTTAGTCCAATAAACTAAAATTATATTAAAAAATGATTAAAAATACAAAATAAAATATATCTATTTTATAATACTAAATTATGAATAAAAATAATATTAAAAAAAAACTGTCAATTTAATATTAAAAGACAGTTATTTGATAATACAATCAAAACATATTTAAATAATAATACAATTAAAATATATTTCAATATTTTTATGATTTAAATTATAAAATATAAAATATTACATTTAACAATATTGAAATATTCCAAATCCAATAAAATTAAGTCCTACTTATATATTATATTAAAGAAAATAGCTACCAACCAAAATGTAAGTCCTCCATTTCCAAAGGACAAAAATGTCTTCCCCAACGTGCGCGTGAAAAAATCGAATGGCACGAAGCATCATCATTTGACCACGAGGGCTATAAGGATCCGTGTAGTTTAAAAAAATCGCGTTTTCACTCAAAATTTGGTAATGATTTTCAGAAAATCTGGCGAAGATTTGCTCAGAATCTTGTTTATAGTTGTTAAACTTTAGTGTTTTGAGTGCTCTAAGGGTTTTTTGATAGTGCTGAATCCATTTCCAGCATCAAAAATGGATTCCAAATACTCCAAACAACTGATTTTGTGAGTTTTAGTTAACCGGATTCTGGCAGTTTTCTACCGTTCGGGCTATTTCATGGGCTCAGTAGACAACTCCATAAAAATTGGGAGGTTGATGAGAATGTGAATGAATGGTTAGTATTATGATAAAGTAAAGTGAATATCATGATTAAGAATTTTTCTATATTGTTATAAAATATTTTGATTGTGAAATAGGTTATGGTTTTTGGATACATGGTATTGATAAGCCACTTTTTTTCAACAACTTTTATCTACAAGTTAATAAAAAAAGGTAAAATATAGCAAATTGAATTTTATTATTTTTATTATTTAACCTTTTATCATGAATTGAGGGAACATTTACATGTTTACACTCATCACCCATTTTAGATTAATTTTACCTTTTTATTTATTACTTTTAACATTTTGTTTATTGCTCCTAACTTTTTATTATTAACTGGCCCGACATTTAAATGTTTACACTCATCACCGGGTTTTTATTACCTTAAACTTTTTGGTTATTAATTATTATTTTTTGTTTATTACTTTTAAAATTTTATTATTAATTGAGACAATATTTAAATACTTACAATCATCCCTCGTGACTTTTAACTTTTTATTTTTATTTTTTAAGTGAGCCAATATTTAAAATTGTTTACATACTTACATTACAAGTACACAACTAGGCTACATTGGGTTGTAGAACGGAACAACATGTTCAAACAAGTAGGATATGAAATTTAAGTTAGTATGTAATAAGTTAGTCATTTCATATGAAATTTTGGGAACGCTTTTATATATATCTTTATTGTGTTTTAGACTTTTGTATGAATGGTAACTTTAATATTGTGGACTAAGTTATGGTGGGGATAATTTGGTCATTGATAAATGTATATAACTTAAAAGAATAAAAAACAAAAAATAAAAATCATAATTATGTGAATAGATATGTCTATTTTGGAAAATGGTTTCTAGAATTTTGATTTAATTATCAATAACTATTAGGTTAACATTAAGGAATTAACATCCATGGAATATTCTAGAATATTATTAGTAGTATACAAATCAAGGTTGAGATTTAACACCAAAGTAATTATGCTATTTTTTTCTTTTTAATTAAATTGATTACTTAAAAAGGTGTTGTTTGAACAACTGTCATATGAAGTGAGTTATAGTTTGTTGGGCATGTGGTATTAATAAGCCATGGAATTATAATAACACCTATTTTTAGATTAAGAATGGCCACGGTAATGTAGGATTAAATATCTATGGTTAAGAATCTTGTTCCATGTTTTTAAATATATATGTTTAATTTATAAATAATTCTTGGTAGAATTAATAATAATAATAATAACAACAATTTAAATAAAGTTATAAGCTAGTTAGTTTTTATTATTTTACATATCACATAATATCGGAAATTGATCCGCCAAATGTGTATAAGTAAAGAAGACACTAAGAATTTAGGGGGAGATGATCAATAAATTGTTGTGGATATTTTATTGGAGTAATTCATCACAATAGATATGATATAATACTATAATATTTATTATGAATGTTAATCCCTTTTAGGTATCATATTTTTGGTGAGTAATGTGGAATGAAAAAAAATACAAACAACAACCAAAATAAGCACTTTTTTTTTTCCCTTAAATCTGTTCTGGAGAAAACCTAGTTATAAGCTGTGTATTTTTTGCTCTATGTTCTCTAGTATCCAAAATTGTGCATATACAAAAAAATATGCACTCTATATGGAGTTACCTACAACCCATGGCTTGTAAAGATGCTACTAAATCGTAACCACTTTTTTTTCGCTCTAAGTACCCGCTCCTAGTTTATTTTCTCAAATATGGAATAAAATACAAGAGCATTTAATGAAATTCCTACTCCTCCTACTGGTCCAGTACTTAATATAACCCGATAACCAAATACGGGCAAGGTTTTTAACACAACCTCAAAAGTTGTTCTCGCTCATCCCCTTGGCTTCTCCATCCTTGCTTCATGACTATGTCACATTCTTGCACACTCCTCCAAGAGTTACATTGGTCGACACTAAATTCATAACTTCTCTAATGTATTTGAAGCTCACTTGGCTGGGTATTAACACCTATAGCGGTCATTTCTCTCGAAGCATGCTTTTAAAATTTCCCACTAGTGCTCAACCTCAAATCCTTTTTATTACTTCGTTTAGGGTGTTATGGCCTTACCTGCCTATACCAACATAACCATAGTGATAGAGATCGTTCCTCACCCACCAAGTCAAAACCCAAGGTTTAATGTAATTGTTTGACAACATGGCCTCGATCTTCTGTACTATTAAGGGGTCCACCCCTTGTTTGGTCTCAGTCTGGATATTAAGTGATTCAAGAATCTAATCTAACTTCCAGAGTACAAGCCTATTCGGTGCTTGAAATACTTTAAGGGTTCAAGCATATTTACTTGTTAAACTTTTTTTTTAGGCCCAAACTTTTGATTTACTTGGATCTTGAAGTTTTTAGACCCCATATTTGCTAACTAGGAGCCATTGATTGAAATGACCATGCAAATTGATTCATCTAATTATTACACTGTTAAAGCATTGAGATAGATTAAAAGTAATATAATAATCCAATCAATGTTAGGGGAAATTATAAATGAGAAATATTAATATGAGTCCCTAAAGAACATACAAAATAAGTCATAATTTAAGGAAACTTACCTCTTAAAGGATAATGAAAGTATGAGAAGATAAAAAAATAAGTATAAATAAATGTTTATTTTAATAAATGAATGACAATAGACTATTACAATTATCATAACCATGACTAAGCTTGAATGGTGAGATGAGTATAAAATATTAATAAATTGATATATAAAGTCAATATGTGGAAGTTTCTCAAACAAGTGTAAGAAATCAATGCGAACATGATGGAGGCTTTTGGAATTAGGGAATAGTAATGATAAAATAACTTAACACTTTTGCGATATATTGTATCTAAATAAAAAAATGGTAAGTGGTTGTGGAATAACATAAGTCATGTGTGGAAAAGACTTCATATGTGGAAAGAAAAACAAACTATGTAGACTAATGAGGAAACACCTAGCATAAAGTGTTTGAATAAGTGTCGTGGGAAAAATAAACTATGTATACTAATGAGAAAACACATAACATAAAGTGTATGAAGAAATGTTGTGAGCAATTCTATAAAAAAACTTTAAGAAGAATTATGTATAATTGATTAGGCAAGTGAGTGTTGACTAAGGGAACTCACTTGAAGATCATGACCCCAAATGTATAAATGGGGATATAAAAAACACATGCCCACATGAATTTTTGTTTGTTCCTAGGAATGCACATGTGTCCCTTAGGTGTCTAGGTTGAAAAGGCCTAAGATGAAAAATATGATGCTATCTTAGCATGGCTTAGAAGATTTTGTGCATCCTTAGGAAATTTAAATATGCAATTTGAAAACCATATTTTTGTGCAATATAAAAACCTTAGCTTAGTCAAATTCGAAAACCCTATTAATGTGGAATGTGGAAATTCCAATATACTAAGTTCAAATTCGAGTGCATCATTGTAAAATTAAAGTAGATAAACCATATCGATCATGCATCGCAAGTTCAAAATGTTTGTTGATGAAGATTTAAGTGGAATTTGAAAACCATAATAATGTGGAATTTCATTGAATGGAATTGTATGGATGAAATTGTTGTTTATATCATTGTGACTAATTTAGACTCAACACTCCCTATCTTTCTAATTCCATTTACATGTTTGTTTATCTCTCTGCTATTCTTCTTCCCTCTTTGTCTCAGCCTCCCTCTCTCAATTTCCACAGGAGCATCATCAAATCTTATTGAGATAGTTCTATGGGATTTTTTTGTTGATGGAAGCACTTGTATTAAAATATTGAATAGTTTATATATGTCAATAATATTACATTGTAGTGTGTTAATCACATTATAAAAAGTATCCCTAAGGAATCTTAATAAAAATAAAATAAAAAATTAATTTTTTATATTTTTTGGATAAAATTGAAATGAAAACTTTATAGACATGTTCATCTAATAAAAAAATAAAAAATCAAACTTAAACTAGTTCTAACTCTATAAAAAAAATAGAATCAAATTGATCTATTAGTTTCTTTTCTTTGAATCTGACTTCATTTTAAATGACTTCATTACATCCCCATGGTCATTAATCTTAGCGATATAATGCTTCTTCTCAATCAAGCTAGGGTGCACCTTATAGTCCATCGCTATATCACATAGTAATTTGGGGATTCACCTTCAAAATTGCATTATAGAACCATGTACAACAGAAGAGGTTCCTAGGTATTTGTAACTATAAACTGAATTTTCCCTAGATCTACTCCAATGGTTGGTAGTATAGTGGGATGTTTCGCTCAGTATCCTCACTTTTGGGGTGAGGAGATGAATATGTTTAACACCATTCTTACCTATTTGGAGCCATCTTGGGGTCCATAAAAAATCCATATGCTTCCAAGTTAGTTTAGTTCCACATTAAGTTAAGGGGAAGATCACTTCAATGGTACATCAAGTCTATACAAACCCTCCAAAATTTGACTTTGGATATCTTGAAGGACGAGTTCATCAAATAATCTACTACCTTAGGCTAAGTAGTAGACTAAGTTGTGCGACATCAAGTAGAAGGAAGGAGAATTTGCATGGGAGTGCATGCAAAGAGTCAAAGAGAAGCGGGCGCCCCAAGGCCATCGGTTAATTTCATTGATTTTATTAATATTTTTATGTATTTTTTTAATTTATTTTATATTGATTAACCTCAATATTTTTAATAAAAAATCTAATCTAGTTTTTCAAATAAAATGAATTACAATTAATTCATAATACTAGATTCTAGTTTAATTATTTAAACAAAATGAAATACACCCAATTCATAATACTAAAATTTAATCTAATAAAATAAAATCATATTAAAAAAATGATTATAAATACAAAATAAAATATATCTATTTCATAATACTAAATTATACTCAATTGAATAAGGATGATATTACAAAATATAAACAAATGTCAATTTGATATTAAAAGACACCAATTTGATAATACACTTAAAATATATTTCAATATTTTTTTTACGGTTTAAAATATAAAATATAAAATTTTATTACATTTGTTAAATTGAAATATTCCAAATCGAATAGAATTACATCCTACTAATATTATATTAAAGAAAATAGGTGCAACCCACAATGTAAGTCCTCCATTGCCAAAGGACAAAAATGTCTTCCCAACGTGCGCGTGAAAAAATCGAATGGCAGGAAGGCATCATCACCGTTGACCCGCGAGGGCTATAAGGATCGGCAGGTTGATAAGGATCGCAATAACATTGGGTATCTGAATGGTTAGTATTATCATTATTTCAATTGAAGCACTAGCCATGACGATCGGCTCATTTGCCTTTGCTTTACCTCTCATGTTACTACTGCCCTTGGTGGGCAGCTACGAGGTGGAGGTTCACAGACTAGGGACTGATGACCTCCCGCAGAATACGATCCAATGTAACGTCCAGACAGTCACAGCGGGAAGTCCTTTCACCGTGGCTATCACAACCCTGCTCTCACAACTGCAAAATAATGTGGACGCCTACGGTGAAAGCTACGAGACGGAGGTTCAAGTTGCGAATTCGCCCGCTATCTATGGGCAAGCATTCTGCGGTGGCGAAGTAGAGAAAAACGAGTGCTGGCCCTGGGTTGAGGCGTTGTCCGGTTCGCTCCTGTACAATTGCCCCGATGCCATCGGTGCTCAGGCTGATATGCTTAACTTCTGTTACGTCCGCTACGAGCAGTACCAGTTCTATTAGTATTCATTTTAGTCTCAACTACTCTACACAGTTTTATTAGTACTCATTTTAGTATCAACTACTCTACATAACTAGGCCATCTAGTATTCATTTTAGTATTAACTACTCTACAATATCATGCAATTTGGAATGTAATTAATATTTCTATTGAACATTCATGGTAAAGTAGAGGTAAATATTTAAAGTTAAGAATCTGTCATATAGTTATAAAAAAAATTGATTTTGAAATAATGTATAATTTGATTTTTTGAGGTGTGATATTCATAATATATGACATTGCGACAGGTTCCTATTCACAAGTTAATAATATCCATGATAAACTGGTACACAATATTCTGATTGTAACATAAGTTATGTCTTTTAGCATGTGTTATTGATAAGTCATGGTATTGGCACACTTTATTGTTACAAAGGCTATTTGAAAGTTAAGAATATCAATGATAAAGTAGAGTGAATATCCATCATTAAGAATCTTGCCACATTGTGATAAAATATTTTGATTGTGAAATAAGCTATGATTTTTTGACAAGTGGTATTGATAAGTCATGGTATTGCAACCAATTCTATTCACAAGTTAATAAAAAAGCCAAAAAAACAAATTGAATTTTATTATTTTTATTATTTAACCTTTTATCATGAATTAAGGGAACATTTAAATGTTTACGATTATCACCCACTTTAGATTAATTTTACCTTTTTATTTATTACTTTTAACTTTTGTTTATTACTCATAGCTTTTTATTATTAATTGGCCCAAGATTTAAATGTTTACACTCATCACTGGGTTTTTATTACCTTAAAATTTTTGTTTATTATTTATTATTTTTTCTTCATTACTTTTAAAATTTTATTATTCATTGAGACAATGTTTAAATACTTACAATCATCTCTCATCACTTTAAACTTTTTATTATTTTTTAGTTGAACCAACATTTAAAATTGTTTACATACTTACATTACCCCTACACAACTACCCTACATTGGGTTGTAGAGTCCAATAATATGTTCAAAAAAATAGGGTATGAAATTTAAGTTACTATGTAATAAGTTAATTTTTGGGAACACTTATATATATATCTTTATTGTTGTGTTTTATACTTTTGCATGAATGGTAAATTTAATATTGTGGATTAAGTTATGGTGGGGATAATTTGGTTATTGATAAATGTATATAACTTAAAAGAATGAAAAATAAAAAATAAAAATCATAATTATGCAAATAGACATGTCTATTTTCGAAAATGGTTTCTAAAATTTTGATTTAATTATCAATAATTATTAGGTTGATAGTAAGGATTTAACATTCATGGAATATTCTAAAATATTCTTAGTAGTTTACAAATCAAATATTGAGATTTAACAAAAAAGTAATAATGCCATTTTTTTTCTTTTTAATTAAAATTATTAATTAAAAAGATGTTATTTGAACAAGTGTCATATGAAGTGAGTTATGGTTTGTTGGGCATGTGGTATTAATAAGACATTAAATGAAAAAACTTCTATATATAAATTAAGAAGAACCATGGTAAAGTAGGGTTAAATATCTATGGTTAAGAATTTTGTTCCATGTTTTTAAGTATATATGTTTAATTTATAAATAATTCTTAGTATAATTAATAAATAATAATAACGATAATTTAAATAAAGTTATAAGCTAGTTAGTTTTTATTATTTTACATATCACATAATATCTGAAATTCTTCTTCCCTCTTTGTCTCAGCCTCCCTCTCTCAATTCCCCAGAGGAACGTCATCAAATCTCATTGAAATAGTTCTATGAGTTTTTTTTTTTGATGGAAGAACTTGCCTATAAATATTTAATAGTTTATGTATGTCAATAATATTACATTGTAGTGTGTTAATCACATTATAAAAAGTATCCCTAATGAATCTTAATAAAAAATAAATAATTTTTTTATTTTTTAAAATTTTTTATTTTATTTTTTTGATAAAATTGAAATGAAAACTTTATAGACATGTTCATTATAAAAAAATCAAACTTAAACTAGTTCTAACTCTATAAAAAAACAAAATGAAATTGATCTCTTAGTTTCTTTTCTTTGCATCTAACTTCATTTTAAATGACTTGATTGCATCCCCATGGCCATTGATCCTAGCCATAAAATGCATCTTCTCAATCATGCTAGGGTTCACCTTATAGTCCATCACTATATCACATAGTAATTTGGGCCTTCAAAATTTCATTATAGAAACATGTACAACTGAAGAGGTTCCTAAGTATTTGTAACTACAAATTGAATTTTCCCTAGCATACCACCAAGAAAACTATATCCTATTAATCAAAATAGAGTTACATATATACATGTGGAATTGTCTCAAGATAGGGAAGCTATCTTGGATGCACAATAAGTTGGTTGAGAAAATGTCTCAACCACACACTAAACAAGGAACCTAGATTTAGCTAACTCCTATGGAATAGGAGCAAACTCTATATATAGAAAGTCACAACCAAAGACAAGTAGGAATTACATATCCCAACAAAAATTTGAGCAATAACTAAAACACAAACTCCAAAAACTCACTATTTTAGAGATGAGAAGGAATACTATTCAATCTTGTTAGAAAAATGATTGACCCTACAAATGAAACTAGTCCCAACAATAACTTTGTAGGTTGATATAAGTCTCAAGCTCTTTACTGATTATGAATATAGTTTTGATATTAATAATTCTAAATCTCTTCAGGTGATGATGAAAATAGTGTGTTCTACCTCACAACCAAAATATTACTGAAGTATCTCAATATGTGTATTGTTTAGTGCTTTTACCACACTTCACATTTTTCTTGCTTCTACCACCTTTGATGTGTCTAACTAAATCACACCAAGAGAATTGAGTGGATACTTGTGTTAAGTTACCAACCATGTGGAATTGGCTTATCATGGAAACAAAAATAGGGCAAAGTTAGTATTTCCATAACATGTAAACAAAATGTAGATATTTGACATTTGAAAGTAATCCGAAAAAATTACAGACATAATTTATTTAGAAACAATAAAATAAGGTTTTAGTCAAATTGTTCTAGTTATGTTTTGGTTTTTAGAAAGCTCAAATATGACAACTCACGAATTTGCAAGTGATTTAATATAATTTGAATAATTTAATTCCACAAATGACATATAAGTTGGAAAATGGTGAGTTAATTTTCAAATTATTATGCACATGAAAATCACACATTAATCACTTATAATCGCAACTAGAAATTAATGCGAAAGATAATAAGGGTAGTTTAGATGAGATTGGCCGAAAGTAATTATTATCACTGTCACAATTTTTTCATAGGTATTTGAGAAAGACACTCAACAACACTAAATAAAATCATCTCTGATATATAAGGCAACAAATGGTTGGTAGAATATTTAATGAATCCCTTTGTGGAAGCGTTTTTCAGTTTTGGGTTAAGAGGTAGACTGTTTAATGAATCCATTTGTGGATAAAGATCGTGTTGATGGAGGAAAGGTTTCTACCCTTCAATTTGGCTAACATGGTAGCTTAAAAACCTCGTGCTAAGGGAGGGATTTTTGGGGAGAAGATTACCTCATGTAGAATGTAGGAAATATTTGCGATGAAAGGGAAAGAATTATGGAGTTCTAAATATTTATGGGTACCAGAAATTTCTCGTATATTTGTGGAAGAGAGGGAGAGAAAGATGAGGGATACTTGAAGGAGACAAGTAGAGTTGAAACAAATAAAGGAAGTGGTGGCCATCCTAGAGTTGGGGAAGGAAGGTTTGAGAAGAGGTGATAATTCTAGTAGAGAAAAGGAAGCTAGAGAAAGTGAGTTAGGATAACCGACTCATGATGATGATGCCCATCAGGAATTAGTGAAATCCTAAACACTAGACGAAAGGATCAATATCATGGAGACCAACCCCAATACCCTTATAGATTAAGACATGAATTTCGTGATGAGTAAATTGTTCCAAGAAGACATTTCTTTGCCAAAAATTAGTACTCCACAATATAGCAACATGGTTGGTTCTCTTCCATCACTACCCCTTGTGTTATTTTAAAATCTAGTAAGCTTCCTTTATAACCTTTCTAAGACTTCAGTGTTTCACAACACTCAAAAAGTAGATATAGTTTGTAGTTCCTCTAGTGGTAATTAGTAGAATTTGGTGATTTTTTCGCAATCTAGTCTAAACATGATTTTTTAATTTTTCCTAGTTCTACTCCAATGGTTGGTAGTATAACGAGATCTTTTTATCAATATCCTTAGTTTTGGGGTGAGGAGATGAAGATTTTGAACACCATTCATACCTATTTAGGGCCATCTTGGGGTCCATAAATACTCCATATGCGTCCAAGTTAGTTTAGTTCCGCACAATGTTGAGGGGAAGATCACTTCAATGGTACATCAAGTCTATACAAACCCTTCAAAATTTGATATATTGAAGGATGAGTTCATCAAATAATTTAAACTACCTTAGGCTAAGTAGTAGACTAAGTTGTGAGACATCAAGTAGAAGGAAGGAAAATTTGCATGGGAGTGCATGCAAAGAGTCAATGTTGGTGTAGGGAAACTGACATATTACAGTGGCTCATTTAGGCTTTGGTACCTTTAACAAGAATACCCTTGACACAATAGAATATTAATTGATTAGCATAAGTCCTAGAGAGAGCTATGAAAATTGATGTTGTGAAAAGATATAGTGGCCGCTTCAAGTCATCCTCTATTTCTATCGATCATGCGCTAACAAATTTGTAGAACCAAATTGTTATTTTGACTAAGTTGAAGGAGATGAATGTTGTGAAACTTGGTCATTGTCAGGTTTGGTGCACATGTTGTTACACCGAGGGCCATCGTGTTACAGAGTCTCCAAAGTTGTAGGGTGCAAGATCTTCCATTGTTCCTTTAGAATCCCCTCCTCCACAGACACGACGTTTGACAAGAGTCACACAAGTATCTTAAATTGTTCCTTTTCAAGGAAACACTCAATATCATGCCTTCTCAGATCAACACGGTATTTCATCAAGTTGTAATGATCTAATCTCTCACCAAGAATACCATGTTGTTTGCACTGTCACGTTAACACGGATCCAATAGATGATTATACTGAATTGATTGGGATTATTAGTACTAAAATACAATCCAGCTACCCAAACAAATGAAATACATCGTGATCATAATAGAAAAATGAAAAGGATATTAAATAGTATAATATCATGTAAATGCTATGGGAGACATATAATTTAGTAAATCCTAGATAATATTTAGGTACATGCATCAAACAAGTGATATTCTCAAATTGTAATCTATTTAAAGTATATATTCTAAGTGGAATTGAAACCATGAATGATGATTAGGATGATTGGTGAGGGCATAATAATGATCCAATTCAATTATCACGAGATAGTCATACTAAAATAGAAATACATATCCTATTTAGTGAGGTTCATAATAATGATCTGATCCAATTATCACTAGATAGTCATACTAAAACACAAATACATGTCTTAATGCTAAAATCCAATTGAGTTCCCCAAAAAAAATGAAATACATCCTTTCCATAATACTAAAATCTAGTGCGGTCCCCAAACAAAATGAAATACTCCCAATTCATAATGCTAAAATCCAGTGGAAGTACATTCAATTCATAATACTAAAACGTAGTCCAGCTTCCCGAACAAAATGAAGTACATCCAATTCATAATACTAAAATTGAATTTGGTTGCCCAAATAAAATGAAATAAATCTAATTCATAATATTAAAATCTGGTGAATTAAATAGAATGATATTAAAAAAAATGATTACCCATCATCATCGTTGACCCGCGAGGGCTACAAGACGGAGGTTCAAGTTACGAATTCGCTCGCTATCTATGGGCAAGCACTCTGCGGTAACAAAGTAGAGAAAAATGGTTGCTAGGCATGGGTTGAGGCGTTGTCCAATTCGCTCCTCTACCATTGCCCCGATGCCATCGGTGCTCAAGCTAATATGCCTAACTTCTGTTACGTCCGCTACGAGCAGTACCAGTTCTATTAGTATTCATTTTAGTTTCAACTACTCTACGCAATTCTATTAGTACTCATTTTAGTATCCACTACTCTACAACACTCGGCAATCTAGTATTCATTTTAGTATTAATTACTCTACAATATCAGGCAATTTGGAATGTAATTAATATTTCTATTGAATATTCATGGTAAAGTAGGGGTAAATATTCAAAGTTAATAATTTGTCATATAGTTATAAAATATTTTGATTTTGAAATAATGTATGATTTGATTTTATTGAGACATGTTCTTATTCACAAGTTGATAATATCCATGATAAACTGGTACAAAATATTTTAACTGTAAAATAAGTTATTTTTTTTAACATGTGGTTTTGATAAGTCATGGTGTTGGCACAGTTTATTGTTACAAAAGCTATTTAAAAGTTAATAATATCAATGATAAAGTAGAGTGAATATCCATCATTAAAAATCTTTCCACATTGTGATAAAATATTTTGATAATTAACTAAGGTATGATTTTTGGACAAGTGGTATTGATAAGCCATGGTATTGCAACCAAACCTATTCACAAGTTAATCAAAAAAGCCAAAAAAACAAATTGAATTTTATTATTTTTATTATTTAACCTTTTATCATGAAATGAGGGAACATTTAAATGTTTACACTCATCACCCACTTTAGATTAATTTTACCTTTTTATTTATTACTTTTAACTTTTTGCTTATTACTCATAACTTTTTATTATTAATTGGCCCAAGATTTAAATGTTTACACTCATCACGAGGTTTTTATTACCTTAAAATTTTTATTTATTATTTATTATTTTTTCTTTATTACTTTTAAAATTTTATTATTAATTGAGACAACATTTAATTACTTACAATCATCTCTCATCAATTTTAAGTTTTTATTATTTTTTAATTGAACCAACATTTAAAATTGTTTACATACTTACATTTCACCTACACAACTACCCTACATTGGGTTGTAGAGCCCAATAACATGTTCAAAAAAGTAGGGTATTAAATTTAAGTTAGTATTTAATAAGTTACTTTTTGGGAGCACTTTTATATATATCTTTATCGTGTTTTATACTTTTGTGTGAATGGTAACTTTAATATTGTGGATTAAGTTATGGTAGGGATAATTTGGTGATTGATAAATGTATATAACTTAAAAGAATGAAAAATAAAAAGTAAAAATCATAATTATGCGAATAGACATGTCTATTTTGGAAAATGGTTTCTAGAATTTTGATTTAATTATCAATAATTATTAGGTTGACAGTAAGGATTTAACATCCATGGAATATTCTAGAATATACTTAGTAGTATACAAATCAAAGGTTGAGATTTAAAACCAAAGTAATTATGCCATTTTTTTCTTTTTAATCAAATTGATTAATTAAAAGGATGTTATTTGAAGAAGTGTCATATGAAGTGAGTTACGGTTTTTTGGGCATGGGGTATTAATAATCCATTAAATTATAACAACTTCTATATTTAAATTAAGAAGGACCATGGTAAAGTAGGGTTAAATATCTATTGTTAAGAATCTTGTTCCATGTTTTTAAAAATATATGTTTAATTTATAAATAATTCTTAGTATAATTAATAAATAATAATAACAATAATGTAAATAAAGTTATAAGCTAGTTAGTTTTTATTATTTTACATATCACATAATATCTGAAATTATTCTTCCCTCTTTGTCTCAATCTCCCTTTCTCAATTTCCCACAAGAACATCATCAAATCTCATTGAAATAGTTCCATGAGTTTTTTTTGTTGATGGAAGCACTTGCCTAAAAATATTTAATAGTTTATGTATGTAAATAATGTTACATTGTAGTGTTAATCACATTATAAAAAGTATCCCTAATGAATCTTAATAAAAATAAAGTAAAAGATTATTTTTTTTATATTTTTTTGATAAAATTGAAATGAAAACTTTATAGACATGTTCATCTATAAAACGTTATAGAAAATCAAACGTAAACTAGTTCTAACTCTATCAAAAAACAAAATCAAATTGATCTCTTAGTTTCTTTTCTTTGCATTTCACTTCATTTTAAATGACTTCATTGCATCCCCATGGCCATTAATCGTAGCCATAAAATGCATCTTCTCAGTCATGCTAGGGTGAACCTTATAGTCCATCACTATATCACATTGTAATTTGGGGATTCGCCTTCAAAATTTCATAATAGAAACATGTACAACTGAAGAGGTTGCTAGGTATTTGTAACTACAAATTGAATTTTCCATAGCATATATTTTCTCATAAAAATTGAGCAATAACTAAAATACAAACTCCAAAAACTCACTATTTTAGAGATGAAAAGGAATATTATTCAATCTTGTTATAAAAATGATTGACCCTACAAATGAAACGAGTCCCAACAATAACTTTGTAGGTTGATATAAGTCTCAAGCTCTTTAGTGAACATGAATATAGTTTTGATATTAACAATTCTAAATCACTTTGGGTGATGACGAAAATAGTGTGCTCTACCTCACAACCAAAATATTACTGAAGAATCTCAATATGTGTATTGTTTAGTGCTTTTACCACCCTTCACATTTTTCGTGCTTCTAGCACCTTTGATGTGTCTAACTAAATCACACAAAGAGAATTGAGTGGATGCTTGTGTTAAGTTACCAACCATGTGGAATTGGCTTATCATGGAAAGAAAAACAGGGCCAAGTTAACATTTCCATAACATGTAAACAAAATGTAGATATTTCACTTTAGAAACTAATCTGAAAAAATTACAGACATAAATTATTTAGAAACAATAAAATAGGGTTTTAGTCAAATGGTTTTAATTATGTTTTGAGTTAATTATCAATTATTATGCACATGAAAATCACACATTAATCACTTATGACCACAACTAGAAATTTATACCAAAGATAATAAGGGTAGTTTGGATGAGATTGGCTGAAAGTAATTATTATCACTATCACAATGTCTTCATACATATTTCAGAAAGACACTCAACAATGGTAAATAAAATTATCTCTAATATATAAGGCAACAAATGAATGCTTATGGAACTAAACCATATCAACTTGAAATTTATTCTAAAAGTAATACATTGGCTTGAGTGTGATTGGCTAATGGTAGGTATGCCTTTCATGCGAGTTTCAACCCTCGGAAAAGAACCAAAACCTCAGCTTCCCTACATAGGGCCATTCAAATTTTTATTTTTATTTTCCTTGAAATAAAAAATCCCTTTTTTCGCTTACCATAAATGAAAATAATATATATATATATATATATATATATCATTTCAAATCGAAAATTATATAAAAATTCTACTGACTTATATCATTTATATAATTTAAATATAAATATAAAATAAAATAATTTTCAATCTTATCTAAATTTATGAATTCTTAAATATAATATAACATAGATGTATTAATCTTAAAAATAATTGAAATTAGGATATTATTTATGAATTGGAATATTATTTACATCCATATTCAATTATATAAGTGAATGATGGAAATCAATATATTTTTTATTATTGAAATTATCATTTTATCATATTTATAAATTGAAATATTGTTTGTATTCATAGTGAACATGAAATTTGTTTTTTTTTAAATTATTATTTTATAATATTTATGAATTGGAATGTTGTTTAGATTATGGTCAAATTGTCCAAAATTGATATATTATTTTTTATTTATTTTATTAAAAATTTTAAATTGAATTGATATGAGTAGCTTATATGCTAGAATATTTGTTAAGGTTTTGCAAAGGGGTGGAAAGATATGTAGCTTTTACTGTAGGGAAAAATCCATAGTTAAGGGTTAGAGGAATCTTGAGATGGGTGACCTCCTAAAAATTCATATTTCCCTCATGCAAGCCCCATAGATGGGTGAAGAGTGAAGAGAGAGCGGGCAAGAAAATTATGGGGTTGCACCTCCTGTGTTAGTGACCTCTTCACAATGCGACCTCTTCACAACACTTCTAGAGGAGGGCCCCCAACGTCATCAGATTAATTTATTTGATTTTATTAATATTTTTTATTTATTTTTTCAATTTATTTTGTATTGATTAGTTTCAATATTCTTAATACAAAAATTCAATCTAGTTTTTCAAACAAAATGAACCACAACTAACCCCGATTGGGGTGGGCTCATGTCAATGTGACACACTACGGTGTAAGGGTGCCATGTCAGTCGATCGTGGTGTTTCATTCATGGTGTGTTTAATGCGCCGCTTCGCATGCACGATCATCTTGACAACCTGTTGTGGTATGAGCTGGGGAATTGGACAACTTGTTTTCTGGCGATTTTTTTGGCAGATTGTTAGTCAGTGGTATTGTGATAGTTATCCTTTCCCTCTGCTAGCACAACGCTACTTCCATACGCCTCAACAGCGCGGGTTGGAGTGGAGGATGCGATTGGAACATGCGCAACTACTCTGGGATCTTTGGTATGTTATGGTTATCTCCCTCAGTTCTCTATGTCTTTTCCTAATGGCTTATTGGGTTAAGCATTCTTCTAATGATTTTCTGGCTAAGCGAGGGCTCTTTCTTGGCTTCTTTAACCCATATGTTCTGGTTCAAGGGATTCATTTTCACATAAACCCTTGTTTTAGGAGTCCAATTTTGTTCTCTAGTTTTTTGGAAATCTCTGGTAATTGCTGTTATATACTTCTGTGATATTATTGTATGCTTCAACTTCATCGCTCGTGTCTCCATGCTCATTATCATTTCTTCGCCATCGGTCTTTTTAGGTTTACGCTGGTAAATATTAATCGCATGCTTATTACATTTACTGCTCTGTATTTTCCCTGGTATGCTGCTATTGGGGAAGTCAATTCATTTTTTGTTGGGCTCTATGGTTATCCTCGACTACTGGTTCCTTTTGGCTGTATATTATAACTGGTCTATGCAACTTCGGCCTCGTGTCTGTGCTTTGATGCTCTGCCGTATTTATGTGCGACCTCCTCTTTGTATGCTTCATTATGTGGATTATCAGATTAACTTTAAGCTTTCCATCTTTGTTCCTGTTCGCTCCACAGGGTTTCTCCTACTGATTGCATCTCAGTAGTTTTTTCACCTACCTATGGCTAAGGGTAAGTGTAGACAAGTTTCATCCCCATCGGTAGCAGGGCCACACAAATGCGGGAGGAAGACTCATATGCAAGCTCTAGAAACTTTAGCTAAATATTTTGAGAAAGAAACTCCATCAGAAATTCGGGAGGTTATCCACGGTTGGGAGCGTGCTACTGATATTGAAATGGGTGACCTGCTCCATCAACAAGCCGACTTCACCTTTCTAACCGATCTAGGCAGTACTAGAGGCAGAGTGTCCTTATTTCAACAGTATGTCCACACTTATTGGAAGATGAAGTGTGTTTTGGCAAAAGCTCCGCTCAGCCAACGGGAAACCCAACTTAGCTCTACAATCTTGTTCGAGATTCATCAAATGGAGCAGGAAATGCATGACATGGCTAATTTGCAAGGCCAAGTTACTGCTCGTTTGGATAGGATGGAACAACAAATCCTCAACTTACAAAAATTTGAATTGCCAGGGTCTACTGCTGCAGACCCGGCTCCTGTAGAGTCTTCAGCTGGCTAATTGTTTTTTCAGTCCCTTTTTAAATGAATTTTGTCGATATTACATTAGCTGTCTATTTTATTTGTCGTTTCTATGGACATAGTTAGGGTGTTTTAGTTGTCTATTGTAGGAAGAAACAATATTGCTACTGGTCGGGCTATTTTAATTGTAGGAAGAAACACTCATCACCCATTTTAGATTAATTTTACCTTTTTATTTATTACTTTTAACTTTTTGTTTATTACTCCTAGCTTTTTATTATTAACTAGCCTGACATTTAAATGTTTACACTCATCACTGGATTTTTATTACCTTAAAATTTTTGGTTATTCTTTATTATTTTTTGTTTATTACTTTTAAAATTTTATTATTAATTGAGACAATATTTAAATACTTACAATCACCCCTCGTGACTTTTAACTTTTATTTTTTATTTTTTAATTGAGCCAATATTTAAAATTGTTTACATACTTACATTACAAGTACACAACTATGCTACATTGGGTTGTAGAACGGTACGACATGTTCAAATAAGTAGGATATGAAATTTAAGTTAGTATGTAATAAGTTAGTCATTTCATATGAAATTTTGGGAACGCTTTTATATATATCTTTATTGTGTTTTAGAATTTTGTATGAATGGTAACTTTAATATTGTGGATTAAGTTATGGTGGGGATAATTTTTTCATGGATGAATGTATATAACTTAAAGGAATAAAAAATAAAAAATAAAAATTATAATTATGTGAATAGATATGTCTATTTTGGAAAATGGTTTCTAGAATTTTGATTTAATTATCAATAATTATTAGGTTGACATTAAGGATTTAACATCCATGGAATATTCTAGAATATTCTTAGTAGTATACAAATCAAGGTTGAGATTTAACACCAAATTAATTATGCTATTTTTTTCTTTTTAATTAAATTGATTACTTAAAAAGGTGTTATTTGAACAAGTGTCATATGAAGTGAGTTATAGTTTGTTGGGCATGGGGTATTAATAAGCCATGGAATTATAATAACACCTATTTTTAGATTAAGAATGGCCACGGTAATGTAGGGTTAAATATCTATGGTTAAGAATCTTGTTCCATATTTTTAAATATATATGTTTAATTTATAAATAATTCTTGGTAGAATTAATAATAATAATAATAACAACAATTTAAATAAAGTTATAAGCTAGTTAGTTTTTACTGTTTTACATATCACATAATATTGGAAATTGATCGGCCAAATGTGTAGAAGTAAAGAAGACACTAAGCATTTAGGGGGAGATGATCAATAAATTGTTGTGGATATTTTATTGGAATAATTCATCACAATAGATATGATATAATACTATAATATTTATTATGAATGTTAATTCCTTTTAGGTATCATATATTTCATTTATTTATTGTATGCTTAAAAATAAATTAGCTAAAATGTGAGTAATGTGGAACGAAAAAAAATTCAAACAACAACCAAAATAAGCACTTTTTTTTTTCCCTTAAATCTGTTCTAGAGAAAACCTAGTTATAAGCTGTGGATTTTTTGCTCTATGTTCTCTAGTATCCAAAATTGTGCATATACAAAAAAATATGCACTCTATATGGAGTTACCTACAACCCATGGCTTGTAAAGATGCTACTAAATCGT
Organism: Pinus albicaulis; assembly: GCA_034641835.2. Lineage (NCBI taxonomy): Eukaryota > Viridiplantae > Streptophyta > Pinopsida > Pinales > Pinaceae > Pinus > Pinus albicaulis. The sequence goes on along the minus strand of CM076573.1, from coordinate 201,874,223 downwards.
AACCACTTTTTTTTCGCTCTAAGTACCCAATCCTAGTTTATTTTCTCAAATATGGAATAAAATACAAGAGCATTTAATGAAATTCCTACTCCTCCTACTGGTCCAGTACTTAATATAACCCGATAACCAAATAGGGGTAAGGTTTTTGACACAACCTCAAAAATTTTTCTCGTTCATCCCCTTGGCTTCTCCATCCTTGCTTCATGACTATTTCACATTCTTTCACACTCCTCCAAGAGTTACAGTGGTTGACACTAAATTCATAACTTCTCTAATGTATTTGAAGCTCACTTGGCTGGGTATTAACACCTATAGCAGTCATTTCTCTCGAAGAATGCTTTTAAAATTTCCCACTAGTGCTCAACCTCAAATCCTTTTTATTACTTCGTTTAGGGTGTTATGGCCTTACCTACCTAGACCAACATAAACTTAGTGACAGAGATCGTTCCTCACCCACCAAGACAAAACCAAAGGTTTAGTGTAATTGTTTCACAACATGGCCTCGATCTTCTGTACTATTAAGGGGTCCACCCCTTGTTTGGTCTCAGTCTGGATATTAATTGATTCAAGAATCTAATCTAACTTCGAGAGTACAAGCCTATTCAGGGCTTGAAATACTTTAAGGGTTCAAGCATATTTACTTGTTAAAATTTTTTTTGAGGCCCAAACTTTTGATTTACTTGGATCTCGAAGTTTTTAGACCCCATATTTCCTAACTAGGAGCCATTGATTGAAATGACCATGCAAATTGATTCATCTAATTATTACACTGTTAAAGCATTGAGATAGATTAAAAGTAATATAATAATCCAATCCATGTTATGAGAAATTATAAATTAGAAATATTATTATGAGTACCTAAAGAACATACAAAATAAGTCATAATTTAAGGAAACTTACCTCTTAAAGGATAATGAAAGTATGAGAAGATAAAAAAATAACTATAAATAAATGTTTATTTTAATAAACGAATGACAATAGCCTATTATAATTATCATAACCATGACTAAGCTTGAATGGTGAGATGAGTATAAAATATTAATAAATTGATATATAAAGTCAATATGTGGAAGTTTCTCAAACAAGTGTAAGAAATCAATGCGAACATGATGGAGGCTTTTGGAATTAGGGAATAGTAATGATAAAATAACTTAACACTTTCAGGATATATTGTAACTAAATAACAAAATGGTAAGTGGTTGTGGAATAACATAAGTCATGTGTGGAAAAGACTTCATATGTGGAAAGAAAAACAAACTATGTAGACTCATGAGGAAACACCTAGCATAAAGTGTTTGAATAAGTGTCGTGGGAAAAATAAACTATGTAGACTAATGAGAAAACACGTAACATAAAGTGTATGAAGAAATGTTGTGAGCAATTCTATAAAATTTTTTTAAGAAGAATTATGCATAATTGATTAAGCAAGTGAGTGTTGACTAAGGGAACTCACTTGAAGATGATGACCCCAAATGTATAAATGAGGACATAAAAAACACATGCCCGCATGAATTTTTGTTTGTTCCTAGGAATGTACATGTGTCCCTTAGGCGTCTAGGTTGAAAAAGGCCTAAGATGAAAAATATGATGCTATCTTGGCATGGCTTAGAATATTTTGTGCATCCTTAGGAAATTTAAATGTGCAATTTGAAAGCAATATTTTTGTGCAATATAAAAACCTTCGCTTAGTCGAATTCGAAAACCCTATTAATGTGGAATGTGGAAATTCCAATATACTAAGTTCAAATTCGAGTGCATCATTGGAAAATTAAAGTAGATAAACCATATCAATCATGCATCGCAAGTTCAAAATGTTTGTTGATGAAGATTTAAGTGGAATTTGAAAACCATAATAATGTGGAATTTCATTGAATGGAATTGTATACATGAAATTGTTGTTTATACCATTATGACTAATTTAGACTCAACACTCCCCATATTTCTATTTCCATTTACATGTTTGTTTATCTCTCTGTTGTTCTTCTTCCCTCTTTGTCTCAACCTCCCTTTCTCAATTTCCACAGGAGCATCATTAAATCTTATTGAAATAGTTCTATGAGATTTTTTGTTGATGGAAGCACTTGTCTTAAAATATTGAATAGTTTATATATGTCAATAATATTACATTGTAGTGTGTTAATCACATTATAAAAAGTATCCCTAAGGAATCTTAATAAAAATAAAATAAAAAATTAATTTTTATATTTTTTGGATAAAATTGAAATAAAAACTTTATAGACATTTTCATCTATAAAAAAATAAAAAATCAAACTTAAACTAGTTCTAACTCTATAAAAAAAAGAGAATCAAATTGATCTATTAGTTTCTTTTCTTTGAATCCAACTTCATTTTAAATGACGTGATTGCATCCCCATGGTCATTAATCGTAGCGATAGAATGCTTCTTCTCAATCAAGCTAGGGTGCACCTTATAGTCCATCACTATATCACATAGTAATTTGGGGATTCACCTTAAAAATTGCATTATAGAAACATGTACAATAGAAGAGGTTCCAAGGTATTTGTAACTATAAACTGAATTTTCCCTAGATCTACTCCAATGGTTGGTAGTATAGTGGGATCCTTCGCTCAGTATCCTCACTTTTGGGGTGAGGAGATGAATATGTTTAACACCATTCTTACCTATTTGGAGCCATCTTGGGGTCCATAAAAATTCCATATGCGTCCAAGTTAGTTTAGTTCCACATTACGTTAAGGGGAAGATCACTTCAATGGTACATCAAGTCTATACAAACCCTTCAAAATTTGACTTTGGATATCTTGAAGGACGAATTCATCAAATAATTTACTACCTTAGGGTAAGTAGTAGACTAAGTTGTGCGACATCAAGTAAAAGGAAGGAGAACTTGCATGGGAGTGCATGCAAAGAGTCAAAGAGGAGCGAGCGCCCCAAGGCCATCGGTTAATTTCATTGATTTTATTAATAATTTTTATGTATTTTTTTAATTTATTTTATATTGATTAACCTCAATATTTTTAATACAAAAATCTAATCTAGTTTTTCAAATAAAATGAACTACAATTAATTCATAATACTAGATTCTAGTTTAATTATTTAAACAAAATGAAATACACCCAATTCATAATACTAAAATTTAATCCAATAAAATAAAATCATATTAAAAAAATGATTATAAATACAAAATAAAATATATCTATTTCATAACACTAAATTACACTCAATTGAATAAGGATGATATTACCAATAAAAACAAATGTCAATTTGATATTAAAAGACACCAATTTGATAATACAATTAAAATATATTTCAATATTTTTTTTTATGGGTTAAAATATAAAATATAAAATTTTATTACATTTGTTAAATTGAAATATTCCAAATCGAAGAGAATTACATCCTAATAATATTATATTAAAGAAAATAGCTGCAACCCAAAATGTAAGTCCTCCATTGCCAAAGGACAAAAATGTCTTCCGAACGTGCGCGTGAAAAAGCACACGATCGGCTCATTTGCCTTTGCTTTACCTGTCATGTTACTACTGCCTTTGGTAGGCGTGTAGACTACGGACCAATGTAACGTCTAGACATTGATAGTGGAGTTATCGAATCAAAATGAAATACATTTAATTCATAATATTAAAATGTAGTTAAGTTTCTCAAACAAAATGAATTACATCCAATTCATAATACTAAAATTGAATTCGGTTGCCCGAAAAAAATGAAATAAGTCCAATTCATAATATTAAAATCTGGTCCAATTATATAGAATGATATTAAAAAAAATAATTACCCATATCAAAAAAAATACATCCATTTTATAATACTAAATTCTATTCCAATTAAACAAAAATAATATTAAAAAAATAATTATTATACAAAATAAAAGACATCTTAAAATTAGTAAATTTTATTCTTTAAAATTTAGAATTCTAAATTCTATATTAGGAATTTGACTTGTGTGATCCATAAATTATGTATCAAATATTTCGGTAAAGATCACAATAGAGACATTTGTGTGGACGCGTTTCGAACCAACAGGTGTGGTTCATCAGGACAAGATACGAATTCTGATCTAGGACCCAGCTTAAATAGAAAAAGAAGCTCCAAATAGTCGTTGTACAATAATAGTTAGATTGACCATAACAAAATAAGACTAAAAAAAAACAAACAAACTAAAAACTATAAATAAAAATTAACACTAAAAATAACGGCTAGTTTGACGAAAAAAAATAAAAATAAATCAATAAAAATAAACACTAAAATAAAAATTAACATTAAAAATTAAGAATAAATTATAAAAATAAAAAATCAATAAATAAATAGATATAAAAATAAACATTAAAGTAAATATAAAAGTTTAAAAAAAAATAAAAATAAAAATAAATAAATAAATAAATAAACTAAAAAAATAAATAAATAAAAATAAATAAAATAAATAAATAAATAAATAATAAAGAAATACAAATAAAATAAAATAAAATAAAAATAAAAATAAATAAATATACATTACTTAAACACAATTCAATATATAATTTGAAACAAAATTAATTCCTTTATTTTTATTTTTATTTATTTATTATTTATTTATTTAATTTTTAAAAGGTAATTAATTAATAAACATTAGATTAAAAATAAATAATAAACATAACTATGCCAAATAAATAATAATTATTTACATTACAAAGAATAACAGAAAGGAGAAAAGAAAAACAAGATGAGAGGGGAGAAAACGACGAACCTCTGACCAATAGATGGGTAAAAACTCAAAAAGCTAAGAATGAAGGGTAGGGATCCAACACCTGCTCACACTCCACCCATCATCTCTGTTAAGGTTAACAGGCCTCTTTTCAATCTCAAGGGCCTCCCTAAACTTTCAATGGTGAAAATGGTCCACCTTCGCAATGACCTCAGCATCTTCAATGTAAATGTGATGCTTTGTCTTTTCAGCATGCTCTGCTAAGGCAAAGGAGCGAGATCTATTATGCTTTAGGTTAGTGGCATGTTCATGAATTCTTTGACTGATAGATCGACCAGTTTCACCAATATAAGGGGGTCCCACAGGGTCACGGAATCAAGTAAACAACCTTACCCTCCTTAGGGCCAGTTGGGTCGTTAACTGATCTGGGCGAATTCGAAATCGTGCTGAGGGGCTTGAAGGTTGAAGGAACACTATGTTTCCTTAGTATCCTAACGATCTTATCAGTCGTTCCCTGGATAAAAGGGAGGTGAACACCAGCAGACTTGTCATAATTATCACTTTTAACCCTCGGACCTTTTTCCGCTTTTTGGAAAGCTCCACGACATTGAATCTTGCTATAACCATTTTTAAGGAAAACCTTAAAAAGATGAGATTTCTCATCTTCAAGGTGGTGTTCATCAGCGATTCTCAAGGCACGAGTGGCTAAGGTGTTGAGAAACCCTAATTTCTGAGCAGGGAAATGATGAGAGTCCACATGTAAATACTGCTCAGTATGCGTCTTCTTTCTAAAGACTCGATGAAAGAAAGAGCCTTCTTCATTCCTACTAATAAGGACATCAAGAAAGGGAAGACTACCATCCACTTCGAATTCCATGGTAAACTTAATGGCGTCAGACTGATCATTATGATGATGAAAGAAAAGGTCCAATTTTTCTTTTCCATGCGGCCACACCACACAGGTGTCATCTACAAACCGTTTCCAAAGCTTAGGTTGAAAAAGAGAGGTGGAGAGGGCTCTAGATTCAAAGTCTTCTATGAAAATATTAGCCACAATCGGGGACAGGGGGGAACCCATGGCCACGCCATAAGTTTGTTCAAAGAATTCACCCTCAAAACTGAAGAAAGTCGAGGTAAGACAGATCTCAACTAGATGAGCAGTATCATGATCCATGACCTGAGATACGACATCAATAGCCTTCCTAATGGGGATGCAAGTGTATAACGAGACAACATCAAAACTAAAAAACTTGTCATCCGAGCCCAAAATGATGCCTTTCAACTCATTGATAAAAGATGATGAGTCCTTGACAAAAGAGTCGGTGCGCCCTACAAGTAATTTAAGCTTACTCGCTAAAAATTTAGCAAGCTGATAAGTCGCACCACCTATAGTGTCGACAATAGGTCAAAGGGGGGCCCCATCCTTATGAATCTTAGGAAGACCATAAATCCTAGGGGTGCAAGGGTTACTTTCAATGAGCTTTTTACTAAGAGAGCCCAAAGTGCTACACGATTTTATAGCCAAAGCAGCCGCTTTAGAGACTTTTTTAATGGGATTCTTTTCCAACTTCTTGTAGCTACCGCTATTAAGAAGATGATCCAACATCTTATTACGGTAATGATCCCTGTTTAAAATGACAGTAGCACCTCCCTTATCTGCCTTAAGAACAACAATGTCTTTGTTATTGTTTAAAGATTTTAAAGCCTCAAACACCAATTTGTTAAGGTTGCTCTTCGGGGGTTTTGCTCACCATCGAAAGTTTAGGGAGGCCCTTGAGATTGAAAAGAGGCCTGTTAACCTTAACAGAGATGATGGGTGGAGTGTGAGCAGGTGTTGGATCCCTGCCCTTCATTCTTAGCTTTTTGAGTTTTTTCCCGTGTGTTGATCAGAGGTTCGTCGTTTTCTCCCCTCTCATCCTGTTTTTCTTTTCTCCTTTCTATTATTCTTTGTTATGTAATTAATTATTATTTATTTGGCATAGTTATGTTTATTATTTATTTTTAATCTAATGTTTATTAATTAATTACCTTTTAAAAGTTAAATAAATAAATAATAAATAAATAAAAATAAAAATAAAGGAATTAATTTTGTTTCAAATTATATATTGAATTGTGTTTAAGTAATGTATATTTATTTATTTTTATTTTTATTTTATTTTATTTTTATTTTTATTTTATTTTATTTTATTTATTTTATATTTATTTATTTTATTTTTATTTATTTATTTATTTAGTTTTATTTATTTATTTTTAATTTATTTTTAAACATTTATATTTAAATTAATGTTTATTTTTATATCTATTTATTTATTGATTTTTTATTTTTATAATTTATTTTTAATTTTTAATGTTAATTTTTATTTTAGTGTTTATTTTTATTGATTTATTTATTTCTTTTTTCGTCAAACTAGCTGTTATTTTTAGTGTTAATTTTTATTTATTTTTATTTTTAGTTTTTAGTTTTTTTTTTTAAGTTTTATTTTGTTATTTTTATTTTTTAGTTTTTTATGGTCAAACTAACCGTTATTGTACAACTGCTATTTGGAGCTTCTTTTTCTATTTAATCTGGGTCCTAGATCAGAATTTGTATCTTGTCCTTGTCCTTGTCTTGATGATGAACCACACTAGCTAGTTCGAAAAGCGTCGACACAAATGTCTCTATTGTAATTTTACTAAAAGATTTGATACATAATTCTAAATTCTATTACATTATTATATATATAATAGTACTACTAAAACACTAGAAATCCAATAGAATTATGCGAGAATGATATCAAAAAATATAGTTACCTACACAAAATGAAAGACGTCCATTAAGAAAAATAGTTGACTACACAAAATGAAATGTCGTCCCTAATGTAATCCAATAGAATTATGCCAGAATGATATTGAAAAATATAGTTACCTACACAAAAAGAAAGACGTCCATTAAAAAAAAATAGTTGACTACAGAAAATGAAATGTCGTCCGGAATGTAAGGGTCTTTTTGGGATTGTCGCGAGTGTGAAGAAATGAATGAATCGATGGCACGAAACCATCATCATCATCGACCCAAACAACCCGCGAGGCCTATCTCTGGGCAAGCATTCTGCCGTGGGCATGAAAATTCCGCGTGCACCTCCTGCGTTAGTGACCTCTTCATAACGCTTCTACAGGAGTGCCCCTACAGGAGTGTCCGGTTCGCTCCTGTACAATTGCCCCGATGCCATCGGTGCTCAGGCTAATATGCTGAACTTCTGTTACGTCCGCTACGAGCAGAAGCAGTACCAGTTCTATTAGTATTCATTTTAGTATCTACTACTCTACACAGTTTTTATTTTATTAGTACTCATTTTAGTATCAACTACCCTACAACACTAGGCCATCTAGTATTCATTTTAGTATTAACTACTCTACAATATCAGGCAATTTGGAATGTAATTAATATTTCTATTGAATACTCATGGTAAAATAGAGGTAAATATTTAAAGTTAAGAATCTGTCATATAGTCATAAAATATTTTGATTTTGAAATAATGTATAATTTGATTTTTTGAAGTGTGATATTCATAATACATCGCATTGCCACATGTTCTTATTCACAAGTTAATAATATCCATGATAAACTGGTACAAAATATTCTGATTGTAACATAAGTTATGTCTTTTAGCATGTGTTATTGATAAGTCATGGTATTGGCACACTTTATTGTTACAAAGGCTATTTGAAAGTTAATAATATCAATGATAAAGTAGAGTGAATATCCATCATTAAGAATCTTGCCACATTATGATAAAATATTTTGATTGTGAAATAAGCTATGATTTTTTGACAAGTGGTATTGATAAGTCATGGTATTGCAACCAATCCTATTCACAAGTTTATAAAAAAAGCCAAAAAAACAAATTGAATTTTATTATTTTTATTATTTAACCTTTTATCATGAATTAAGGAAAAATTTAAATGTTTACGATTATCACCCACTTTAGATTAATTTTACCTTTTTATTTATTACTTTTAACTTTTGTTTATTACTCGTAGCTTTTTATTATTAATTGGCCCAAGATTTAAATGTTTACACTCATCACTGCGTTTTTATTACCTTAAACTTTTTATTTATTATTTATTATTTTTTCTTCATTACTTTTAAAATTTTATTATTCATTGAGACAATGTTTAAATACTTACAATCATCTCTCATCACTTTAAACTTTTTATTATTTTTTAATTGAACCAACATTTAAAATTGTTTACATACTTACATTACCCCTACACAACTACCCTACATTGGGTTGTAGAGCCCAATAATATGTTCAAAAAAATAGGGTATGAAATTTAAGTTACTATGTAATAAGTTAATTTTTGGGAACACTTTTATATATATCTTTATTGTTGTGTTTTATACTTTTGTATGAATGGTAACTTTAATATTGTGGATTAAGTTACGGTGGGGATAATTTGGTTATTGATAAATGTATATAACTTAAAAGAATGAAAAATAAAAAATAAAAATCATAATTATGCAAATAGACATGTCTATTTTGGAAAATGGTTTCTAAAATTTTGATTTAATTATCAATAATTATTTGGTTGACAGTAAGGATTTAACATCCATGGAATATTCTAAAATATTCTTAGTAGTTTACAAATCAAAGATTGAGATTTAACACAAAAGTAATTATGCCATTTTTTTTCTTTTTAATTAAATTGATTAATTAAAAAGATGTTATTTGAACAAGTGTCATATGAAGTGAGTTATGGTTTGTTGGGCATGTGGTATTAATAAGAGATTAAATGAAAAAACTTCTATATATAAATTAAGAAGAACCATGGTAAAGTAAGGTTAAATATCAATGGTTAAGAATTTTGTTCTATGTTTTTAAGTATATATGTTTAATTTATAAATAATTCTTAGTATAATTAATAAATAATAATAACAATAAATTTAAATAATTTTATAAGCTAGTTAGTTTTTATTATTTTACATATCACATAATATCTGGAATTCTTCTTCTCTCTTTGTCTCAGCCTCCCTCTCTCAATTTCCGAGAGGAACATCATCAAATCTCATTGAAATAGTTCTACAAGTTTTTTTTGTTGATGGAAACACTTGCCTATAAATATTTAATAGTTTATGTATGTCAATAATATTACATTGTAGTGTGTTAATCACATTATAGAAAGTATCCCTAATGAATCTTAATAAAAAATTATTATTATTATTATTATTATTTTTTATTTATTTATTTTTATTTTTATATATATATATTTTTGATAAAATTGAAATGAAAACTTTATAGACATGTTCATCTATAAAACATTATAAAAAAATCAAACTTAAACTAGTTCTAACTCTATAAAAAAACAGAATGAAATTGATCTCTTAGTTTCTTTTCTTTGCATCTAACTTCATTTTAAATGACTTGATTGCATCCACATGGCCATTGATCCTAGCCATAAAATGCATCTTCTCAATCATGCTAGGGTTCACATTATAGTCCATCATTATATCACATAGTAATTTGGGCCTTCAAAATTTCATTATAGAAACATGTACAACTGAAGAGGTTCCTAGGTATTTGTAACTACAAATTGAATTTTCCCTAGAATACCACCAAGAAAACTATATCCTATTAATCAAAATAGAGTTACATATATACATGAGGAATTGTCTCAAGATAGGGTAGCTATCTTGGATGCACAATAAGTTGGTTGAGAGAATATCTCAACCACACAGTAAACAAGGAACCTAGATTTAGCCAACTCCTATGGAATAGGAACAAACTCTATATATAGAAAGTCAAAACCAAAGACAAGTAGGAATTACATATCCCAACAAAAATTTGAGCAATAACTAAAATACAAACTCCAAAAACTCACTATTTTAGAGATGAGAAGGAATACTATTCAATCTTGTTATAAAAATGATTGACCCTAAAAATGAAACTAGTCCCAACAATAACCTTGTAGGTTGATATAATTCTCAAGCTCTTTAGTGATCATGAATATAGTTTTGATATTAATAATTCTAAATCTCTTCAGGTGATGATGAAAATATTGTGTTCTACCTCACAACTAAAATATTACTGAAGTATCTCAATATGTGTATTGTTTAGTGCTTTTACCACCCTTCACATTTTTCGTGCTTCTACCACATTTGATGTGTCTAACTAAATCACACCAAGAGAATTGAGTGGATACTTGTGTTAAGCTACCAACCATGTGGAACTGGCTTATCATGGAAACAAAAACTGGGCAAAGTTAGCATTTCCATAACATGTAAACAAAATGTAGATATTTAACATTTGAAAGTAATCCGAAAAAATTACAGACATAATTTCTTTAGAAACAATAAAATAAGGTTTTAGTCAAATTGTTCTAGTTATGTTTTGGTTTTTAGAAAGCTCAAATATGACAACTCACGAATCTGCAAGTGATTTAATATAATGTGAATAATTTAATTCCACAAATGACATATAAGTTGGAAAATGGTGAGTTAATTATCAAATTATTATGCACATGAAAATCACACATTAATCACTTATAATCACAACTAGAAATTTATGCCAAAGATAATAAGGGTAGTGTGGATGAGATTGGCCGAAAGTAATTATTATCACTGTCACAATTTTTTCATAAGTTTTTGTGAAAGACACTCAACAACACTAAATAAAATCATCTCTGATATATAAGGCAACAAATGGTTGGTTAACTCTTATGGAACTAAATATTCTAAAAGTAATACATTGGCTTGGGTGTGATTGGCCAATGGTAGGTATGTCTTTCATGTGAGTTTCAACCCTCACAAAAGAACCAAAACATTAGCTTTCCTACATAGGGCCATTCAAAAAATATTTTTATTTTCCTTTAAATTAAAAATCTCTTTTTTCACTTACCACACAATTATATATATATATATATAATTTAAAATATTTTATATTTTTCATTTCAACACAAAATTATATATAAATTCTACTCATATATATCATTTATATAATCTAAAAATAAATATAAAATAAAATAATTTTCAATCTTATCTAAATTTATGAATTAGAATATTATTTATATTCATACTCAATTATATAAGCGAAGGATGGAAATCAATATATATTTTTTTTATTGAAATTATCATTTTACCATATTTATAAATTGAAATATTGTTTGTACTCATAGTGAACATGAAATTTGATTTTTTTGAAACTATTATTTTATAATATTTATGAATTGGAATGTTGTTTATATTGTGGTCAAATTGTCCAAATTTGATATATTATTTTTTATTTATTTTATTAAAAATTGTAAATTGAATTGATATGAATAGTTTATATGCTAGAATATTTGTTAAGGTTTTGCAAAGAGGCAGCAAGTTATGTAGGTTTTACTGTAGGGAAAAATCCATAGTTAATGGTTAGAGGAATCTTGAGATCCATGCAAGCCCCATAGATGGGTGAAGAGTGAAGAGAGAGCGGGCAAGAAAATTCTAGGTGCACCTCCTCGGAACGGGACCTTTTCACAACACTTCTAGAGGAGCGCCCCCAACGTCATTGCATTAATTTCATTGATTTTATTAATATTTTTTATTTATTTTTTCAATTTATTTTATATTGATTAGTTTCAATATTCTTAGTAAAAAATTTAATCTAGCTTTTCAAAGAAAATGAACCGCAACTAATTCATAATACTTAATTCTAGTCTATTTATTTTAACAAAATGAGATACGTCCAATTCATAATACTAAATTCTAGTCTAGTTGTTTTAACAACATAAAATACATCCAATTTATAATCCTAAAATTTGATCCACTAAAATAAAATCATATTAAAAAATAATTAAAAATACAAAATGAAATATATCTATTTCATAATACTAAATTATACTCAATTGAATAAAAATGATATTAAAAAACAACTATCAAATTAATATTAAAATACCCTTATTTTATAATACAATCAAAATATATTTAAATAATAATACAATTAGAATATATATTTAAATCATAATACAATTTGAATATATTTCAATATTTTTATGATTTAAAATATAAAATATAATTTATTAGATTTAGCAATATTGAAATATTCCAAATCCAATAAAATTAAGTCCTACTTATATTATATTAAAGAAAATAGCTACCAACCCAAAATGTAAGTCCTCCGTTGCCAAAGGACAAAAATGTCTTCCCCAACATGCGCGTGAAAAAATCGAATGGCACGAAGCATCATCATCATTGACCGCGACAGCTATAAGGACCGGGAGGTTGATAAGGATGTGAATGAATGGTTAGTATTATGATAAAGTAGAATGAATATCATGATTAAGAATTTTGTCATATTGTGATAAAATATTTTGATTGTAAAATAAGCTATGGTTTTTGGACATATGGTATAGATAAGTCATTATATTGAATTTTATTATTTTTATTATTTAACTTTTTGACATGAAGAATTGAGGGAACATTTATATGTTTACACTCATCACCCACTTTAAATTAATTTTATCTTTTTATTTATTACTTTTAACTTTTTGTTTATTACTCATAACTTTTTATTATTAATTGGCTCGATATTTAAATGTTTACACTCATCACTGGGTTTTTATTACCTTAAACTGCTTATTTATTATTTATTATTTTTTGTTTATTACTTTTAAAATTTTATTATTAATTGAGACAATATTTAAATACTTACAATCATCCCTGGTGTCACGCCCCCATCTTGTGCACCCTTGCTGGCAGGTCGTGTGGCACCGGCTAAACGGCCTCCCTTCGGTTTTACCATTTTCCGGATTACGCCTCAACTTATTTTTTTAAGTGTTAGTCTTCACTTTATTATTATGTTTTACAGCAGAATTATAAAACATCAACCACAATTCAGAAATGCACCAAGACAGATTGAAGAAACGCAATTTTATATATTGAATATAATAAAATTGTCTCGCTGGTTTATACAGGTCGAGAGCCTATTTTTACATAGAAGTGTGCCGACTCGGCCCGTCGCACCGTTTGGTCGAGTCGTGAGTCACCCGACTCGACCCGAAGCCATGTATCGTCCGCCCGTCGTTCCTTTCGTGTCGCGCGCCCACCGTTACCCGAAGTATGCATAGTGCGCTCGGCTCGACTCACCCGTCGCACCTTGCCGGCGCTCGGTTGCCGCAGCGCCCGTGCTACAGCGCGCTGTTCACCGCCACGTCTAAGTGCTCGTTGGTTCGTCTCTCCGTTGGCTGCCCACCCGGTGGGCGCATCCTTCGCTTGGTCCTCAAGTCCTTTGCTGTGGTGCGCTTGGATAACTCACCGTTGGTTGACTGTTCGCTCTCCAACACGCCCCGTATATATACACGCTCGTCGTTGTAGAGTTGGTCGCTCGGCCGACCCGAGCCGACCTGCCCGTTATATCGGTCACCCACGAAACGTTGTGTCATGGGGTGTGGGGCGCTCGGCCGACCCGAGCTGACCCCCACGTTGGCTACTCGTGCGCCCTTCGCCCATATTAACGCCCGTCGGTTCATTGTGGTGTCGCGTCGCCTCGCGCCCGTGTCTAGAATTGGTCGCTCGTCGCCGCTATAACCGTTTCAACCGCCCATTGTTTAATACGGCCGAGACGCCCGTGTGGGCGCGCCCATCGCCGTGGCGCGCGCCCGTTCTACCGAACCGTTCATGAGCGCTCGTGAGGGGCGCCCGACTCACCCGAGTCGTGGGCGTCCAACTCGTGGGCGTTACATACTCCCCCACCTTGAGTCATTGACGTCCTCGGCAATCCGATAGATCTCATCAACTCTCGGTCAAACTCTGTTATTTCTTTCTTCCATCTCCACAGCGTTTCCTCCGGTTCCCAGCTTGAATCCTCCGGTCGACCTTCCCACTGAATGAGAAATTCTCTCCGTGCATTGCCCACAACTCCTGTTGTTCGAAGATCAAGGATCTTCTCCAAAACTAAGTCTGGTTTGTCAATGATCATCGCTGGTCCTCTCGGTGGTGCTGCTCGGTCTGGATCATCAGCATCAAGTCTGCCTCTCTTCAGTTGACTAATGTGGAAGACAGGGTGCTTGGCATGCATATGGTCTGGAAGTTCCAATTCTTATGCAACTTCACCAATCCTCTTATTTATGCAGAAAGGCCCATCATATCATCTCGTCAAAGATCTAACAGTCCCCTTAGGTGGCTGAAACTGATCTCCGGTGATCCTTAGATAAACCTTATCTCCAATATCGAAGTGTGAATCCGTTCTACCTCTATCTGCCTGTTTCTTCATCCTTTCTGCAGCATCGTGCAGATGCATCCATGTTATCTCCAAGTTTTCTTCCCATGTTTTCAAGAACCTCTTGGCATGGGGGTTCCTGCCAAATCCTCTTGGTAGCACCGTATGCGGCGCAAGTGGCATCTGTCCATTTACCAACTCGAATGGAGAATACCCCGTTGCGGAACTCTTCTGCATATTGTAGCTGAACTGAGCAATATCCAGGAGTTCTGGCCAATTTTGTTGATCAGCCGTAACATAATGTCTCAAGTAGTCCTCCAGAAATGTGTTTATCCGTTCGGTCTGCCCATCTGTCTGCGTATGATAACTCGAACTTTGCAGCAATTCTGTCCGAACTAGCTTGAACAGGGCATTCCAAAACTTCCCTGTAAAACGTGAATCCCTATCAGATACGATACTCATCGGTATCCCCCAATACTTCACAACGTATTTGAAGAAAAGCTCAGCTGTCATCTCTGCCCCACATGGTAATTTCGTCGGAACGAATGTAGCATACTTGGAAAAACGATCAACAATGACCATGATTCCGTTATACCCCTGAACCATTGGTAAGTGAGAAATGAAGTCCATAGAGACACTTGCCCATGGTCTCTCCAGAATCGGCAAAGGCTGCAACAATCCTCCCTGTCTATGATGATCCGATTTGTCTTGTTGAAAAATGATGCACGTGTGTACATACTCCTCTACTTCCTACCTCATCTTCTCCCAGAAGTACCCCCTCTCTAACAATGCCATAGTCCGACGTTGACCTGGGTGGCCAGCCCAAGTTGAGTCGTGGCACTCCTTCAAAAGGTGCCTCCTAAGTCCCGATGACTTTGGAATGTAAAGTCGGTCTCCATAGAACAAGAAGCCATCCCGCAAGTAAAACTTGCATGTCTTCCCCTCCTTAACCTGCTTCATGATCAACTTCGCTTGTGTATATGTCTCCACGCTAGCTCTAAGTCTCTCTTGCATCTCCGCAGGCATATTGACCCTGCTTCTTGTCCTATCAGCTCGGCCTTCGCCTTCCAATGCTGCTAGCTGTGCCTTTCAACTGAGGGCATCTGCCATAGCATTGAGCTTCCTCGGTCTGTACTCAAGAGTCACGTCAAACTCAGCCAAGAAGTCCTGCCAACGTGCTTGCTTCGCTGGCAGCTTCGGTTGTGATGCAAAGTAACTTGCAGCAACGTTGTCAGTCTTGACAACGAATGGTTTCCCAACCATGTAATGTCTCCAGACATGCAGACAATGAATGATGGCAGTCATTTCCTTCTCGTGAACCGGATATCTGCGCTCTATATCCTACAACTTCCGACTTTCATAAGCCAGTGGATGTCCATCCTGCAATAGAACCCCTCCGATTGCAAAATCTGAAGCATCAGTGTGGACCTCAAACGGTCTCTCGAAATCAGGTAGCCTCAGTATCGATGTTGTCACCATCCTTCTCTTCAGCTCTTCAAAAGCTTCACAACACTTCTCAGTCCAACTCCATCATTTCCCCTTCTTCAAAAGGTCTGTCAGTGGCGCAATTATCTTGGAGTACCCCTCTACAAACTTTCGTTGGTAGTTGGTCATTCCCAAGAAGACCCTCATATCATGGACATTCTTCGGTTCAGCCCAATCCTCTATTGCCTTGATCCTACTCGGCTCCATCCTTATATAACCCGGCCCAACAATGTGTCCAAGGAATGGAATCTCGGTCTGAGCGAACATACACTTGGACTTCTTCAAGTATAGCTGATGTTTCTTCAGCGCTTCGAAGACTAACGCCAAATGCTTCTTATGATCCTCCATGTTATCACTGAAAATAACGATATCATCCAAGTACACCACCACAAAGGTGTCAAGGTGTGGACGTAGTACGTCGTTCATCAAAGTGCAAAACGTGGCTGGAGCATTGCACAACCCGAATGGCATGACTAGGAATTCGAAGCTTCCATATCTCGTCACTATCGCGGTCTTCTTCTCGTCTCCTTCAGCTATCCACACTTGATAATACCCCTGTCTCAAGTCCAGCTTGGAAAACACTCGGGCTTTCGCAAGCTTATCGAAACAATCCGCTGCTAACGGTAAAGGATATCTGTTCCTTATCGTTTGCTTGTTCAAGGCACGATAATCACAGCACATCCGTAGTTCATTCGTATCCTTCTTTCGTTGGAACAATACTAGAGCACCATACGGGGACCTTGAAGGTCGAATGAAACCTGCTTCGGCTAAGTCCTTTAGCTGCTTCTTCAACTCTTCCAATTCCGGCCCTGACAGTCGATAGGGAGCTTTGGCTGGAGGTTCCTTCCCTGGCTCTAGCTCAATGGCATGGTCCACTGCACGCCTTGGTGGTAGTACTTTCGGAAGCTCATCAGGCATAAGATCTGCATATTGCTCTAGCACATCGGAAATGTCGGCAGGAATAGGCGTCCCCACTCCATCATCCTCAACTCCTCGGATGACCGTCGCAAATGTCTCGATCCCTGGGTCCTTCATGGCTTTGCTCATACTTGGTGCAGAAATGTACTGCACACTCACTTCCCTACACTGCGCATGAGTAGGTATAGTCCACCATCGTGAGTCCTTCCATATAACTATCTCACTGCTTGAAGGCGAAACAACCACACGGTTGCCCTTCAAAAATTATTGCCCCAATATCATGTCAAAGTCGCTCATCTCCATCACGGTGAAGTCCAGACAACCTTGCCAATCACCAATACGAACCGGCACTTCGTTTTCCAATCCCGAAACTTTCGTTCTGGAGTTCACTACCTTCACTTCCGCATCATTGGGAAGTAGTTGCAACCCAACTACCTTCGCTACTTCTGTCGACATGAAGTTGTGTGTGGCACCGGTGTCCACTAGCGCTTGCACATTCTTGCCTAGAAGCTCTAGGTCAAGAAAACCCAAACTATGCAACCAAGCTTCATGAGAAACCTTTGACTGCATACATACTTGCTTACGGTAGCATTTCTTATCGCCTCTGATACCATCTGTCACGCCCCCATCTTGTGAACCCTTGCTGGCAGGTCGTGCGGCACCGGCTAAACGGCCTCCCTTCGGTTTTACCATTTTCCGGACTACGCCGCAACTTATTTTTTTAAGTGTTAGTCTTCACTTTATTATTATGTTTTATAGCGGAATTATAAAACATCAACCACAATTCAGAAATGCACCAAGACAGATTGAAGAAACGCAATTTTATATATTGAATATAATAAAATTGTCTCGCTGGTTTATACAGGTCGAGAGCCTGTTTTTACATAGAAGTGTGCCGACTCGGCCCGTCGCACCGTTTGGTCGGGTCGTGAGTCACCCGACTCGACCCGACGCCGTGTATCGTCCGCCCGTCGTTCCTTCCGTGCCACGTGCCCACCGTTACCCGAAGTACGCGTAGTGCGCTTGGCCTGACTCACCCGTCGCACCTTGCCGGCGCTCGGTTGCCGCAGCGCCCGTGCTACAGTGCGCTGTTCACCGCCGCGTCTAAGTGCTCGTTGGTTCGTCTCTCCATTGGCTGCCCGCCCGGCGGGCTCATCCATGGCTCGGTCCGCAATTCCTTTGCTGCGGTGCGCTTGGATAACTCACCGTTGGTTGAATGTTCGCTCTCCAACACGCCCCGTATATATACACGCTCGTCGTTGTAGAGTTGGTCGCTCGGCCGACCCGAGCCAACCTGCCCATTATATCGGTCGCCCACGAAACGTTGTGTCGTGGGGTGTGGGGCACTCCGCCGACCCGAGCCGACCCCCACGTTGGCTACTCGTGCGCCCTTCGCCCATATTAACGCCCGTCGGTTCGTTGTGGTGTCGCGTCGCCTCGCGCCCGTGTCTAGAATTGGTCGCTCATCGCTGCTATAACCGTTTCAACCGCCCGTTGTTTAATACGGCCGAGACGCCCGTGTGGGCGCGCCCGTCGCCGTGGCGCGTGCCCATTCTACCGAACCGTTCATGAGCGCCCGTGAGGGGCGCCCGACTCACCTGAGTCGTGGGCGTCCAACTCGTGGGCGTTACACCTGGTGACTTTTTTTTTTTTTTTAATTTTTAATTGAGCTGATATTTAAAATTGTTTACATACTTACATTACACCTACACAACTCCTCTACATTGGGTTGATTGTTTACATACTTACATTACAAGTACACAACTTAAAAGAATAAAAAATATTGTGGATTAAGTTATGGTGGGGATAATTTGGTTATTGATAAATGTATATAACTTAAAAGAGTAAAAAATAAAAATAAAAATCATAATTATGTGAATAGACATGTCTATTTTGGAAAATGGTTTCTAGAATTTTGATTTAATTATCAATAATTATTAGTTTCATAGTAAACATTTAACATCCATGGAATATTCTAGAATATTCTTAGTAGTATACAAATCAAGGTTGAGATTTAGCACCAAAGTAATTATGCTATTTTTTTATTTTTAATTAAATTGATTAATTAAAAAGGTGTTATTTGAACAAGTGTCATATGAAGTGAGTTATAGTTTGTTGGGCATGTGGTATTAATAAGCCATGGAATTATAATAATGCCTATATTTATATTAAGAATGGCCATGGTAATGTAGGGTTAAATATCTATGGTTAAGAATCTTGTTCCATGTTTCTAAATATATATATTTAATTTATAAATAATTCTTAGTAGAATTAATAATAATAATAATAATAATAATAACAATAATTTAAATAAAGTTATAAGCTAGCTAGTTTTTATTCTTTTAGATATCACATAATATAGAAATTGATTAAAGACACTAATCATTTAGGCGGAGATGATCAATAAATTGTTGTGGATATTTTATTGGAACAATTCATCACAATAGATATGATATCATACTATAATATTTATTATGAATGTTAATTCCTTTTAGGTATCATATTTTTTATTTATTTTTTTATGCTTAAAAATAAATTAGCTAAAATGTGAGTAATGTAGAATGAAAAAAAATACAAACACCAACCAAAATAGGCACTTTTTTTTTCCCTTAAATCTGTTATGGAGAAAACCTAGTTATAAGGTGTGGATTTTTTGCTCTATGTTCTCTAGTATCCAAAAATGTGCATATACAAAAAAATATGCACTTTATATGGAGTTACCTACAACCCATGGCTTGTAAAGATGCTATGAAATCTTAACCCACTTTTTTTTTGCTCTAAGTACCCACTCCTAGTTTATTTTGTCAAATATTGAATAAAATGCAAGAGCATTTAATGAAATTCCTACTCCTCCTACTCATCCATTACTTAATATAACCCGATAACCAAATAGAGGGAAGGTTTTTGACACAACCTCAAAAGTTGTTCGCGCTCATCCCCTTGGCTTCTCCATCCTTGCTTCATGACTATGTCCCATTCTTGCACACTCCTCCAAGAGTTACATTGGTCGACACTATATTCATAGCTTCTCTAATGTATTTGGAGCTCACTTGGCTGGGTATTAACACCTATAGCGGTCATTTCTCTCAAAGCATGATTTTAAAATTTTCCACTAGTGCTCAACCTCAAATCCTTTTTATTACTTTGTTTAGGGTGTTATGGCCTTACCTACCTAGACCAAAATAACCTTAGTGAAAGACATCGTTCCTCACCCACAAAATCAAAACCGAAGGTGTAATGTAATTTTTTGACAACGTGGCCTCGATCTTCTATACTATTGAGGGGTGCACCCATTGTTTGTTCTCAGTCGAGATATTCAGTGATTCAAGAATATAATATAACTTCGAGAGTACAAGCCTATTCGAGGCTCGGACTAGTTTAAGGGTTCAATCATATTTACTTGTTAAAATTTGTTTTGAGGTCCAAATTTTTTGATTTACTTGGATCTCGAAGTTTTTAGATCCCATATTTCCAAACTAGGAGCCATTGATTGAAATGACCATGCAAATTGATTCATCTAGTTATTACACTATTAAAGCATTGAGATAGATTAAAATTAATATAACAATCCAATCCATGTTAGGGGAAATTATAAATGAGAAATATTATTATGAGTCCTTAAAGAACATACAACTTAAGTCATAATTTAAAGAAACTTACCTCTTAAAGGATAATGAAAGTATAAGAAGATAAATAAATAAGTATAAATAAATGTTTATCTTAATAAATGATTGACAATAGCCTATTAC
The DNA here is from genome assembly GCA_034641835.2 of Pinus albicaulis. Lineage (NCBI taxonomy): Eukaryota > Viridiplantae > Streptophyta > Pinopsida > Pinales > Pinaceae > Pinus > Pinus albicaulis. Next base: position 201,853,221 of record CM076573.1, on the reverse strand, counting down.
AATTATCATAACCATGAATAAGCTTGAATGGTGAGATGAGTATAAAATATTAATAAATTGATATATAAAGTGAATATGTGGAAGTTTCTCAAACAAGTGTAAGAAATCAATGTGAACATGATGGAGGCTTTTGGAATTAGGGAAAAGTAATGATAAAATGACTTAACACTTTCGCGATATATTGTAACTAAATAAATAAATGGTAAGTGGTTGTGGAATAACATAATTCATGTGTGTAAAAGACTTCATATGTGGAAAGAAAAAAAAACTATGTAGACTAATGAGGAAACACCTAGCATAAAGTGTTCGAATAAGTGTTGTGGGAATAAAAAACTATGTAGAATAATGAGAAAACACCTAACACAAACTGTATGAAGAAATGTTGTGAGCAATTCTATAAACAAACTTTAAGAAGAATTATGTATAATTGATTAAACAAGTGAGTGTTGACTAAGGGAACTCACTTGAAGATGATGACCCCAAATGTGTAAATGGGGACATAAAAAACACATGCCCACGTGAATTTTTGTTTGTTCCTAGGAATGCACATGTTTCCTTTAGTTGTCTAGGTTGAAAAAGGCCTAAGATGAAAAATATGATGCTATCTTGGCATGGCTTAGAATATTTTTCGCATCCTTAGGAAATTTATATATGCAATTTGAAAACCATATTTTTGTGCAATATAAAAACCTTAGCTTAGTCGAATTTGAAAACACTATTAATATGGAATGTGGAAATTCCAATATGCTAAGTTCAAATTCGAGTGCATCATTGGAAAATTAAAGTAGATAAACCATATCAATCGTGCATCACAAGTTCAAAATGTTTTTTGATGAAGATTTAAGTGGAATTTGAAAACCATAATAATGTGGAATTTCATTGAACGAAATTGTATGGATGAAATGGTTGTTTATATGATTATGACTAATTTAGACTCAACACTCCTTGTCTTTCTATTTCCATTTACATGTTTGTTTATCTCTCTGTCATTCTTCTTCCCTCTTTGTCTCAACCTCCCTTTCTCAATTTCCCACAGGAGCATCGTCAAATATCATTGAAATAGATCTGTGAGTTTTTTTTGTTGATGGAAGCACTTGTCTTAAAATATTGAATAGTTTATATATGTCAATAATATTCCATTGTAGTGTGTTAATCACATTATAAAAAGTATCCCTAACGAATCTTAATAAAAATAAAATATTTTTTTTTTAAATATTGTTGGATAAAATTGAAATGAAAACTTTATAGACATGTTCATCTATAAAAAAATAAAAGATCTAACTTAAACTAGTTCTAACTCTATAAAAAAAATAGAATCAAATTGATCTATTAGTTTCTTTCCTTTGCATCTGACTTCATTTTAGATAGCTTGATTGCATCCCCACGGCCATTAGTCTTAGCGATAGAATGCATCTTCTCAATCATGCTAGGGTGTAGCTTATAGTCCATCACTATATCACATAGTAATTTGGGGATTCAGATTCAAAATTACATTATAGAAACATGTACAACTGAAGAGATTCCAAGGTATTTTTAGCTACAAATTGAATTTTCCCTAGCATTGATATTTCTCATAAAAGTTGAGCAATAAATAATATAGAAACTCCAAAAACTCACTATTTTAGTGATGAGAAGGAATATTATTCAACCTTGTTATAAAAATGATTTACCCTACAAATGAAACCTTGAGTCCCAACAATAACTTTGTAGGTTGATATAAGTCTCAAGCTCTTTATTGATCATGAATAGAGTTTTGATATTAATAATTCTAAATCTCTTCAGGTGATGATGAAAATAGTGTGCTCTACCTCACAACCAAAATATTACTAAAGAATCTCAATATGAGGATAGTTTAATGCTTCTACCACTCTTCACACTTTTCATGCTTCTACCACCTTTGATGTGTCTAGCTAGATCACACAAAGAGAATTGAGTGGATTCTTGTATTAATTTACTAATCATGTGAATTGGCTTATAATGGAAACAAAAATAGGGCGAGGTTGGCATTGCCATAACGTGTAAACAAAATGTAGATATTTGACTTTAGAAACTAATCCAAAAACATTACAGACAAAATTATTTAGAAATAGTAAAGTAGGGTCTCTAGTCAAATGGTTCTAGTTATGTTTTGGTTTTAAGAAAGCTCAAATCTGGCAACTCATGAATTTTTTAGTGATTTAATATAATTTGAATAATTTAATTCCACAAATGACATATAAATTGGAAAATAGTGAGTTAATTATCAAAATATTATGCACATCAAAATGACACATTAAGCACTTATGACGAGAACTATTTGTAGTCGTAATTTATGCCAAAGCTAATAAGGGTGCCTTGGATTAAATTGGCCAATGGTAGGTATCACGTGAGGAGTTTCAACCCTTAAAAAAGAACCAAAACATTAGCTTCCCTACATAGAGCCATTCAAAAGTTATTTTTTATTTTCCTTGAAATAAAAAAATCCCTCTTTCGCTTACACACACACACACACACACACACACACACACACACACACGCACACACACACACACACACACACAAAATAATTTATAATATTCTATACTTTTCATTTCAATTCAAAATTATATATAAATTCTACTTACATATATCATTTATATAATATAAAAATAAATATAAAATAAAATAATTTTCAAACTTATCCAAATCTATGAATTCTTAAATATAATATAACATAGATGTATTAATCTTTAAAAAAATTGAAATTATTATTTTATAAAATTTACTAGTTAGGATATTATTTACATTCATATTCAATTATATAAGTGAGTGATGGAAATCAATATATTTTTTTTATTGAAATTATCATTTTATCATATTTATAAATTGAAATATTATTTGTATTCATAGTGAACTATAAAAGTGAATAATGAAAATTGATTTTTTTTTTAAACAACTATTTTCTAATATTTATGAATTGGAATTTTGTTTACAGTTATGGTGTAACACCCCCAATTTATGTGTTGGAATTTCAAAGTTAGACATTTGAACTTTAATCCTAAGGGGAGTGGACCCCAAAGGATAAATAAATTGTGAATGTAATTTAATATTCAATTTGAGGAAATGAATAAAGTACTGGTATGCATGTTGACCAAAAATGAGATTTGAGATCACTTGCTAAATCCATGAGGATGGATAAGGCAACTATTCCCCACAATCCTTCAAAAATCCTTGGAAGGAATTAATGCTAATTTAGATTTTGAGGAAGAATTTAAATTTCCCCAATGATGAGGAAAGTAGTTGGGAAGAGGTAAAAAGCTGGAAAAGATGAGGGAAAGCATAAAACAGCATTAAAGAATCCCAAAAATGGGAAGCCTAGGCAAACAGGAAGAAAAGCATCCTGCTATTCTGGACGCAGAATTAGAAACAGGCTTTGGGGAACTACTAGCTTAAATAAGCTTCTCCTAAACAGATCAGAGGTTTTTGATCTGTAGTGGAGGTGGTCTCAGCTCGGGGGTGAGTTCTGGGAGAAAAATAGAACTGTACGGTTGGGAGGTTGGTCTACTGCATGAGTGGTATGTATTTAAATCACCCAGGGATTTTATTTCCTGCAGTATGAATTGGCTACATATAAATAACTACTCAATGTTAGAAGTGTAATGTTTTCTTCCCCAGAATTGGTTATCATGAGTTTACTTTCAGTATTCTGTGTGATGGTAGATAATAAATTCAACTATAGTAAATTCTAGCCTATCAGTCTTTATTATGAGTAATAGTAATTATGATAAGATGAATTTTATTTGTAACTTTAATCTGCTTCAATAAATAAGAGAAGGACAGTAGGAAATGAATCATTCAACCTAAATGGTAGAGAAAGGAGAAATTGTTGAAGTCTATGGTGTTCTTACTTTTAACAGAAGTAAATAGCAGAAGAAAATCTTCTACCTTCTGTATGGTAGTAAGAACAATAGCCTAGGACAGTATCCACCAGAATGTCTAAACCCAATCTGGGTCTAAATCTGGAGATATTGTACAAAAGAAATACCCCAGGGGGATTCAAGTAAAAATTTAAGCAGCTACTAGAATGAAATACTCCAGATCCTCAGAAAAACAATTATAGAAACAAAACCAATGTTACTGTCTGTACAAATTAGGATTACTGAAACACCCTGAACAGATTCTCCAATGGAGATAAATTCAGTCAACTTATCATGGATGCATCTAAAATAGATCATGTGTATGAAAATAATCATTCTGTAAATACATGGAAGAGTATAGACATAATATAAAGTACTCTGAATCTTATTATTAAAGCAGTAGGGGAATCAGTTGAAAACTTCTTCAGCTCAGAAATATAGTTCATACATGTGTTGTAAGGCAGCAATCATACACCCCAGGAGGGATGTAACTGTCATCTGAAATTCTGGTTATACCTGAGATTAGAAGATTAATATGACCAGTATTTATATCGCAAACATAAAACATTATGGAATATTACATGAGAGAGTCATAACTAGCTGCCCATCAATTTCGATATATATTATTCTGAATGCATGTGATTAAATTATGATAACAACACGGAAGTAAACAGAGTAAGTGACTAGGTAGGTATAAACAGAGACCTGACATACATTGTATCATTTTCAATATGAAAATAAAAAACGGAAGCCTACAGTAGATATTGAATGTATTAACTCTGCAGACCTTCTGGAAATACGGGAAATTTCGGATATCATGTCAACAGAAGAGAACATTATAGATATAGAGCAAGTCTAAAACGAAAACGATAAATAACTTAAGGATTTTCACATAGTCTATCACCGTCCATCGTCATCAAAACGAAATAAATATAATATGCCGAGAATTCAGTCAAAAACAAAGTAACCAAAATATACACATCTATACATATAACAATCTAGCATCGATATTTACTGTCCACGACCAAAAAGGTAGCATCAGAAGTTTAAAGAGTCTCGGCATAAATGCCGAATAAAACTCAACAGAACCTAAAACACAGACGGCGATAAACACAATCCTCAGTACGAATTAGAAACAAAGCTTATCCATTATATGTCTGAGATTAAAGAAATCAAAAGTCTATAGCGAGCAACGATGGCATCGTTCCATCACGAGAAATTCAGGAATCGAATTCTTGCCATCAAGCATTCATCTGGAAGCTATCTCAATAGGAGAATGCCATGAATACCGACCTGTAGGTATGGGCAGAAGTTCAAGTTAGTACATGAAGCAACTTGTGCGAGAAATCCGCGTAGCTGAGGCTAGGGTATACACAGGGAACGAAAGACTTCACCTCAGTAAATAAGACCTGACACCTGCACATACCAGAGAAGAGGTATTAGAAACCCACGAGAATGTGAAGGCAGTAAGAGCCAAGTATGTATAGCAATTCAAAACCATGAGTACTGACGTAAAGGGTCAGGTATCGCTACTGAATAACCAATAAATTGAAAACTACATCTGGTAGCCTGCAACCAAGGATATGTAACCAGAAATGATGGGACAAAAAGTCAATCATCAAAACTATTACCTGAACGCCGAGAGGTTTTGGAGCGAAAGCTCTCCGCGAAACGCCCAGGCACCGAGATGAAACCACGTCCTGGAGACAAATTTAGTTAACTGTAAACAAAATTGGTTGACTCATAAAAATTCATAACCACTGGAACAAACAACTGGTGACAAAGATCGAAAAGATTTAGTAATAGAATTTCGATTTTGGTAAATGGCCATTGCACTAAATACAAAACCCCAAACACACAAATTACCTGCGTGGAAGCTAGAGGTAACCCCGATTTCAGAACTTCAGTCGACGGTGGGAGAAAATGACCTCAACAGGCCGAGCGATGGCGTAGGGAGAACAGAAGGGAAGAACCCTCACTGAAAGGCTTCACTCCTGCATCGATTTGCCAAGCCAAGGGAAGACCGCATTACTCGTTCGGAACGAGAGAAAAGAACAGAGTTATGCAATGGGTAAAGTAAATAACAACCAGAATCCAAATCTACAACCCTAACCCGCCAACGCCATACACTTGTCCTCATCACAACGAGGGTCATGGGGATGAGTAACTCGGCTGAAATGTCACAATTAAATTCCAAACTTACCTCCTCCATATCTGTCAACCAGGGTAGGTAGAGTACTACGGAACAAGTTAATAAGCCACAGTCTCGAGCACGCTTGAGGGTGATTAGCGTAGCTTCCAACGGATCGCCATGTGAACCCATGCCGAGGTGGCTCAACCTTTGTCCAAGTGGTACTCCGAACATAAATGCCAAGATCGGGCCAAATCAACGTACGCAGAACAGAATGATGCACCTCGAAATTGTTATCAGAGTTCAGAACGAACCCTATGTAAATCCTTAGGGTCTCAAATAAATAAATACCTGTGTTAATATGTGGTTCGAAGCGTGAGTGATCGTTGTGTAGGCATGTTTAAATTTCATTAGGCCTTACGTTATATCCATGTGATATATATATATAAACCCAACGTTGTTGATATAGGTATATGCCAACGTTTCGTCACGGCTATGGTTAATGCGATATGTAAATTCTTTGATTGGCGCGTGGTATAGGAGGAGTAGTCCTACACGTATATAAATCAAAAATATATATATATATATATAGGTCATATGCATATATATAAGTTTTATGGAAATGGTATTTATCATGTGTCGAAAATTATGTCATATGGCATATTTTATGGATATATATATTATATGCCCACACCCAAGTATATAATTGAGAAAGTCAATTTAACCTTAACATGAGGATTATGACCGGATTTGATACATAAGTTTGGATAATACATCCTAGGCTATAAACTGATAATGTCAAAAAAAAAAAAAAAATTGTTGTGGTAATAGAGGTACATTACATATGGTCAGATTGTTCAAAGTTGATATATTATTTTTTATTCATTTTAATAAAAAATGTAAATTGAATTGATATGAGTAGATCATATGCTATAATATTTGTTAATATTTTCCAAAGGGGTAGCAATTTATGTGGGTTTTATTGTAGGGAAAAATCCATAGTTCAGGGCTAGAGGAATATTGAGATGGGTGACCTCCTAAAAATTCTTATTTCCCTCATGCAAGCCCCATATATTGGTGAAGAGTGAAGAGAGATCTAATCGAATAATTCATATATACACTTACCTTATGATGCATTCACATTGTAAAAGTTTTAAAAAAATCATAGAAATTAACTAAACTATAACTTTATTTTAAATGTAATAATCAATAATAATTACAAAAATAACTACTACATGAGTTAAACATATGTACATATTTACATTTTAGAAAAAACATGTAACAATATTTTTAACTATGGAGATTCATCTCTACTTTACCATGGAGAATCATAACTTGTACATAGATTTTGTTACAGATACCATGGTTTATTAATGCCACATACCCAAAAAACCATAAGTAACACTCATATGACCATGTTCATATGATATTTCTTTAATTAAATAATTTAATTGAAATATAAAAAAAATTGATGTTTCTTGAGATAAATCTATGTAAATACTACTAAGAGTATTTTAGAATATTTTGTGGAGGTTAAATTCATACCATTAATATAATAATTCTAGATAATTAAATTAAAATTCTATTTTTTTTAATTTAATAAATATACATATCTATATAATCATATAGTGTTTACAAAATATTATGTAATATTTACAAACTAAATTTGAAATTAACCATTAATATGAAAGAGAGACAAATATACTCATAAATCTATTGTAAAAATAATTTTAAAATGGAAAGAAGAAATTATCTAAATTTATTATTTCATCTCCTAAATGAAACTGCTCAAATGTGTACTAACAACTTCTAAAATAAAATATGCAAATCTTGTTTTTCATGTATCTATACACTAAAACATAACACACAAATTGATGGAAAATAATTCACTTCTATCTAAATTGTTACTCAACCATTTACTTATGTTTAAATTAAATTTCACCTAACCAACAACTTTGTACATTTTATTACTTTTTCAAATATGAAAATGAAAAAACTACTGAGAGTGCTCATATCGAACTTCTCATGCTGTGGAATTCATCATATAAATATTTGAAGGATCATTTCAATATTAATAATCCTTCTAGATAAATAATAGAGATATCAAAATTCCTATGAAATTCATCATATAAATATTTGAAGGATCATATAAATATCAATAATCCTTCCAGATAAATAACTCTGTTTTTTCAAAGATGGAAAATTATGGAATTAACTAAATAACCAACAAGAGGGATTGTGATTTCGAGCTATCAAATAAGTTATTTATTTTTCTACATGTATTAACTTTCACTTAAAGCTTAGGGATGGTGATTTGAGGCTATTAAATAAGTCATTTGTTTTTTATATGTATTATCTTTTAGTTAGAAGTGCATTCAACATGCTCCGAATGGAAAAAAAATATGGAATCAAAATATTTGGTGCGCAATGATTTCTTGCTTCTTTCATATTATTCTTTCATCCAGCAGTACAAGGAAACTATCATAAATAGTTAAAAAAAAACCACAGAGAAGTGAAAGGTCTCATAATAGAAAAATATGTTAATCACAATCCTTTGGAGATCCATTATTCATTGCTTCTTTCATGTTATTATTTCACCTAGCGGTATAAGGAAACGATCATAGATTAGGACCACGAGAGAAGCCTCTGAGGATCTGGATACTTGGGGACCTCAAAATGTAAATGAGATTATTTCTCTCCAGGGGGCCACCTTGCTTTTGAATTAGAAGCAAAAGAACCAAATGGGCACCATCCAAAATATAAGCTCTGTTTCCTCTAATGAGTAGAGTTTTCATGAATTTGGATTCACCTTTCCTTGTGTGTTAGTACACCTTTTTTAAAAGTACAAAAACCTAATGCATTATCAACAAAAAGGATATCAATATATGATTACGAGCAATCCTTCAAAATCGTGTGTGTATAAAATAGTCTCACAGAAAAAATGTTAGGCAAATAAAACAAAGTCCCACAGAAAAAGAAAAGAGTGGTTATACGCATGTCTTAGGCCAATAAAATAAATTGCCACAGAAAAATAAAAGAGTGGTTATACCCATGGCCACTATGAGGGTACTTGTATTCTAATCCCCAAATTATATTCTCTTGGATGTAATAAAAAACTGTGACCAAAGGAGACATTAAAATATCAAAAGGAGTATTTTTTTTTTAAGTATTTCAGATTTATCTTCCTCATCGAACTCGCCTGCACAAAAGGATTTAAGGACAATTTATTGTTGTATATTCCAAATTCACATTAATTAGGTGGCTTCAAAATTGAGAGCTACATTGAAAACATCAGCAAAAGTAATACGTGTAACCATAATTCATACAACATAGTGAATCCTCATATAAGAGACCAAATATTGAAGAAAAATACATACAAGCTCACTAGAATAAGGAAAAATACATAAAAAAACAAAAACAAAATATAATCCATATGAAAATATTGAGTATTCGATTTCCATAAACTAAAGGAAACGATGGACTGCAATTCGACCACCCTTATAGCTTCATTTTTTTTGTTCTATCCTCTGCCAATTCAAATAGATTTTTCATAGTTATGAGGTGGCCATTTCTATGTGTAAAAATGCACCAGATATGGGGGAATGGGGAAATTGGATGAAGGGTAGCGGACAAAAATTTCACAATTTGAATGGCTTTGTGTGGCTGTCGCTACAAATTTTTGTGAACTTGATATTTTTTTGTGAGATGTGGGGATAATGGGGTAATTGGGAAAGGTAACCAGGAATTTTAAACTGAGTCTTGAGTGTCCAAACCCTCAAACATTCGAATAAAACTGACGGTAACTAAGACGAAGGGAGTTATTGGCCACATAGATAGGTCCAACTAACCGGGTGGGAAGTATCCACCACATCCACAACCATATCTTCCCACAGGAAATCAATCTGCAACAACACACAATTTCTCAATCCTAGTGAGTGCATCAGCTGCCTTGTTCTCTTGGGTTACAACATCTGACCCTTTTGCAAGAATGCCATTACTATTGTTCCATCCTCTATTGTTGCAATGTTGAATACACTTACTATTGTTCCATCCTCTACTCCACTACCCATACAAATTTTAGTATCAAGTACTTTACAACACTTGTTTGCTTCATAATGTGTGGTGTCTATGTGTCTTTTTCAGAAATAGTTTGAAGTGATGTTTAAAAATGTCTATGATTATGTTAGAGATTAATCTACATAACAAATCCATTTCTATTAAAGAATCAGTTCCTGAAATTAGTTAGGAATTAGTTTCAAGTTTAACTGTTTCTGAATGTATATATATATATATATATATATATATATATATATATATATTTCCTCCCTTAATGAAAATCGTTGCTTCTGTGTTCTTCTGTGTTCTTCTCTCCTCTCTTAAATCTTTGATGGTATTAGTGTAGGTTTTTCTGAAATCCTAGTTAGCATCTCCATTGCTTGAGAGTTGAAGTAGAGTAATTTTTGTTTGAAGTTACCTGCTTGATTGCTTGAGAGCTAAAGCAGAGTCCTCGTTGTTTGAAGCTGCTGCCTGATCTTTCACTGTAGAGTGCTTTTCAACTCTAGAAGCTGCCTGCAAGTTGTTGTTTAAAGCTGCTGCAAGACGTTGTTTGGCGTTGCGTACTTCAAGGAATTTTTAAGCCCTTAATTGAATTTAGCAGTCGAAGGTGCATGCTTCACTTCTTTAATAGCTTTTGTAACCTGGCATTTACCTTCTTTCAAAAGTTTGTATATGTGATGATCTTGTTGGATCAAAACTCTGCACGGTTTTATTTTTAGTTGATTGGTTTGGCTTTTTAGCCTATAGCAAAAAGGGATTGATCCAATGTATATTAATGAGGATGTTTAAAGGAGAGGAATGAGGATGTTTGATGTTGGTGTTAATCTTCAATGATGGGATTTATAAAATTAAGGAGTTGAAGTTAAAAAGAGTTAAAAAAAATATAGTTTTTAATCACCTTCATCCAAAGTCTATTTGTGCTATCTATTTGGAAGAGTTTTAAAAAGAGTTGTTTTTAGATTTTTTTTATTACTTCAAACATGGCCTCGAGAAGTAAATTTGTAATCCCTATGCCTCTATTTAGTGGGAATAAGTATGATTTTTGGAGCCTTAAAATGAAATAAGGCTTACAAGGTTTAGTTTGTTGGGAATCAATAGAATTGGGGTTCACAGAACTTGATGCAAATGCAATTGCTGGAATTAGTGCTGCTCAAGAAAACAATTTGATGAAATTAAACAGAAAGAAGGTAGAGCGAAGTTGTGCATTTTAAATTCATTAGATGACTCTATTTTTCCTAAAATCACTACTGTTAAAACTTCTAAATCAATTTGGGATATACTTAAGGTTTCTTATCGAGGAAATGATAAAGTAAAAATAGCAAGATTACAGACTCTCAGAACAAAATTTGAAACACTTAAAATGACTGAATCAGAAACATTGATAAGTTTATGACTAAATATATTGGTGTTGTTAATCATCTTCGAATAAATAGTGAAGAAATAGAAGACCAAATAATTGTTGAAAAAGTTCTTCGATGTTTGCCTAAAAAATTTGACATGATTGTTACTGTTTTTGAATCGAGAGAATTAAAAATAATATCTGTGGAATAATTAACTGGTTATTTGTTGGCTCATGAAGCAAGAATTAGTTTAATGTCAGTAATTTAGAGCATGATTTCAAATCTAAAGCTTCTATGGATAGAGGTAGAGGCAAAGGTTTTCGTGGCAAGAGAGGAAAAGGTATAGGAGAGTCTTAGTCTGATGATATATCACAGGTAACTCAAACACATTTAGAGCAGTCTCAAAATGATCATGGTCGTAGGTGGATAGATAAATATAAAATTCAATGTCACTACTGCAAAAAATATGGCCATTATAAGTCTGAATGTCGAAAGCTACAGTATGTTTTCAGTAAAAACAAAGCCAATGTCACAAACACTAAATGTGAAACATCAGATGCTTTAGTTTTGGCATGCCAAGTGACTGTGCAAGTACCTAATAAATATGTTTGGTTGGTTGATAGTGGATGTAGTAACCATATGACTTGTCATAGTGATTTGTTTTCACATATTGATACATCTTTCAGTTACTCTATTGGTTTGGGTGATGATCTCCAGGTTAAAGCTTTAGGAAAGGGTGTTGTACCTATCTTAACCAAACAAAATGTTGTGAAGAATACCTATGATGTTTATTATGTACCTAATTTCAAGCATAATTTGTTGATTGTTGGTCATTTAGATGCACATGGTTATGATGTTAGCTTTCACAACACTACTTGCACGATTTATGATAAGCTCTTGTTGCAAAGATTCCTATGACATAGAACAGGTTGTATCAATTAAAATTGAAAAGTGAGAATTTGTATGCACATAATGTTTCAATGCCCACTGACTCTAATTTGTGGCATTTGCGATATGGTCATTTACCTATAAAAAGTATGAGTTTTTTGCAAAGATATTTAATGGTGAAAGGTTTGCCTTCTTTGTCTGATATATCTCTTACTGTACAAGTTGTATAATGGGTAAACATAAGCGAGATAGTTTTGATTCAACCTCTAATAGAGCCAAAGAACAACTAGAATTAGTGCACATAGATTTCTGTGGTCCAATGAAAGAAAAATTAGTTGCTGACAATCTCTATTTCCTTACTTTTATTGATTATTTTAGCAAGAAAATTTGGGTGTATTTCATCAAATACAAATCTAAAAAATTTTCCAAGATTAAAGAGTTCAAAGCTGAGGCTGAAAAATAGAGTGGCAAGTTTATTAAAGTTCTAAGGTCTAATAAAGGAGGTGAGTATGAATCTAACGAATTCATTGATTTTTGCAAACAACATGGTATTAAAAAACAAACGATGACCAATTATAATCTGTAACAGAATGGATTTGCATAAAGAAAGAATTAAAAAATTATGAATATGGCTCAAAGTTTGCTTAAAAAACGAAATTTGTCTAAAGATTTATGGCTTGAAGCAATTGCATTTTCGGTATATATTTTAAATAAATCGCCAACTTCCAGTGTTCAAAGTTTTTTACCAGAAGAAACATGGAGTGGAAAAAAGGTAACTGTTTCACACTTTTACGTATTTGGTTGTATTAATTTCACTCATGTTCCGGAAAAATTGAGAAAAAATCTTGATGGTAGGAGCGAAAAGTATATTTTTATATGATATAGTGATCAATCTAAGACATACATATTGTTTAATCCTTTAACTAATAAATTTGTCGTAAGTCGAGATGTGAAATTTCTGGAAGACAAGTCTTGGAATGAAATGGAGAACAATACTTTTCCTAATCATTTTATTTTGTTAGATGAACATCAAGCACCTGCAACAAGCACTCCAAGATTACAGGTTCAAGACAAAACTAGTAGTAGTTCATCAAGCAGTAGCAGTTCATCATCTTTTGAGTCTGATTCTAATAATCCTAAAATGAGAAACTTGCAAGTGGTATTTATGCACAAGTTGATATTGATCATATTGTAAATTTTGAATTTCTTACATTTCAACCTACTTGTTTTGAAGAGGCTATAAAGGACAAAGAATGGGTAGACGCTATGAATAATGAAATAGATGCTATTGAAAGAAATAAAACTTGGGATTTGGTTGATTTACGTGATGATAAAAATTCTATAGGTGTCAAATGGGTTTTTAAAACAAAGTTAAATGAGAGAGGTGAAGTTGATAAGCACAAAGAAAGATTAGTTGCCAAAGTTTTTTCACAGTAACCTGTAATAAATTATGGTGAAACATTTGCACTTGTAGCAATTAGAATTGATACTGTTCGATTTGTATTAACTATTGCATCACAAAGCAGGTGGCTGATTTACCAAATGGATGAAAAGTATGCTTTTTTGAATGGTGTTTTGAATGAAGAAGTGTATGTTGATAAACCACCTAGTTTCAAAATAAAAAATCAAGAGCATAGGGTGTACAAGTTGAAGAAAGTGTTGTATGGCTTGAAACAAGCTCCAAGAGCTTGGTATAGCCGAATGGACCATTACTTGGTGAATAATGGTTTTAGAAGGACCGACCATGAGCCCACTTTGTATATCAGGAATGATCATCAAGGTAATATTTTGATACTGTGTCGTTATTTTGATGACATCATTTATACAGGTAACATGCAGTTAGATGAATTTAAAGCTACAATGAAAAATGAATTTGAAATGAAAGATCCTGGATTAATGAGATACTTCTTAGGTATCAAAGTTAAACAAACACAAGATGGTATGTTTATGAGTCAACAGAAGTATGCTACTGACATTTTGAATTTTTTTAAGATGGATAGTTGTAAACCGGAGGATACTCCTATCGAACTTGGTACAAAGTTGAGTAAAGACAATGTGTCACTATTGTTAATACGAATTTGTATAAGAAACTTGCTCGTAGTCTTATGCATCTTACTGCTACTAGGCCTGATATAGAATTTGTAACTAGTTATATTTCTAGGTTTATGGAATCTCCGAAAAACTGTCATTGGAAAGCTAGAAAAAAGGTGTTAAGATACATTTCAGGTACATCTACTTATGGTTTATCGTATGCAATCTCTTCAGATAGTAAGCTTGTTGGTCATATAGATAGTGATTATGCAGGATGTATTGATGATCGGAAAAACACTTCTTGTTATACTTTTTCTATTTGGCAGAAACTTGATCTCGTGGTCATAGAAAAAGTAGCCCATAGTTGCCTTATCCTCAACAAAGGCCGAGTACATTGCAGCAAATTCAGCATCATGTCAAGTAGTGTGGCTAAAGAGACTTCTATCTGAGTTCTAATATACAGAAGATGAACAAATTTCAATTCTTTTTTATAGCACTTCCACTATGTCCTTGTCGAATAACAATGTCTTCCTTCAAAAGAGAAAACATATCGACACTCTTTTTCACCTCATTCATGAACTTGTAAAAAATTGTGATATTGTTCTCGAATTTTGTGAATCCAAGGAAAAATTAGCAGATATATTCACCAAGCCACTGGAAAAGTTAATTTTGAGTTTCAATGTCAAAAGTTAGGAATAAAAAAAATGTAACCCTCAAAATTAAGGGGGAGTGTTAGGGATTAATCTACATAACAAATATGTTTCTATTAAAGAATCGGTTCCTAAATTTAGTTAGGAATTAGTTTCAAGTTTAACTATTTCTGAACGTATATACATATTTCCTCCCTTAATGAAAATCATTGCTTCCGTGTTTTGTTGTGTTCTTCTCTCCTCTCTTAAATATGCTAGGTTAGTGTGGTTTTCCAATGTAAGATTGAGTTGTAATTGAATAAGAGCAATTGTGATAAAATTGTTGTGGGTATTTTTAATATAATTTTGTGTATTTCAAACAAAAAAGAAGGGATTTTTCAAAAACTAAAACTCATATGAATTTTCATCTCTCTTTCCATTGAGAATTCCAAGTTTTCAAAGACATGCTAGGTTCTAGATGACGAATATTGGTTTGAAAATTCAATCTATTTTATGTTTAGGAATGTTAAATAATGTATGTATTTATGTATGTATGTATATTTTGTACAAAAATACACTATTTAAGTAGGTTTTTTTTTTGTAAGTTTGGTAGGTCATCTTCATTCATTCATTTTCAAAAGCAGGTTACATCCATGAAATACGTTCGGTGGCCTCAACCTCTTGATTGGGAAACTAGATATGCTGGCCACATAAATGCATTATAAGCCATCCAAAATCTCAATACTTTAAGTCTAACAAACAAAGCCTTATAGGCCTGAATGTCTAAAACCAAATTTCAATCTATAGAGCTATAATATATGATACTAGTTGACATATACATCAAGAAATTATACAAAAAAAGATAGCCATAACCGTACTAATAACTAATCATGAGAGTAATCCACATAGGCGGGGTCCTTAGCACTCGATCTCGGTAATTCTGACTGGGGGAGGCATGGAATGTGCTTCTTGATGTGGCCACAATGAAAATTTTGTTGCTCAATTTGGGTTTGAATAAGTTGAAATTATTTCTGTATTTCATGCAGACCTGAGTCTCATTTTCCAGTCAACTGAAGAGGTCATGATGTCTTTAGCCATTAGACATTTCATAAGCCAATAAAGGTGCATCGTTTGTTTATACTGGGTGGTGCACCTCTTAGCGTGTCCAAGATCTGGGGCAAGAACTCACCAATCCTACATATGCACTTTAGCTTATGCTCGCTGATTGAGATCAAATTCCCATGACGATATAATTTTTTAACTTGGGCTAGAGTTCCATTATTATAAGCCTGAATCGTTTCCTAGATAATATCAACATCCGATTTGCGACAAATTCTATTTGGTGGTCAAGATGTGGAGGAGCCTCTACTACCTCAATTAAATATCTTATTTCCTCTACCCCGACCCCCATTACAATTTGAGTTAGCACCAGGGGAAGGACGAGCCATTTTGTTTACCTCCAAATCAAATAAAATATAAACTGTTCAACATATAAGATAGGTTGAAGACAAATACCATCCTTTATGCATGCGTCCACAGTGTAAATACACATTATGAGAGCATGTTGAATGGACATTAAAGAGGAGAATGAAACAAATTTTGCTAGGCTTAAGCTTGACAGAAAGGAAGAAAGTTGACCAAGGTGACCTCTAACACCATTCTAATCCATTGTTAAGAACCACATGCTAAAAAATGTCATAGTATAGATAGATTTGAAGTGGTTGTTGAAAATTAGGATAATATATACCATAGATTGGCTCTCCAAGCCAAAAACCCTTACATGAGACCTCAAAGACAAAGTAAATCAAATACAAGAAGTTTAAATTCATTGTTATGCATAGTATGAAAAAACATGAAAATATCCCTCAGTGTTGAGTATACATTCCTTCACCATGCAACAATTAACCCAGAATTGAACATAAATTCCCATTCTATTCAATAAAATGCCCAAAAAAATGACACAGACATAGAAACATCACACACAAAAGATAATGAAACTACAAAATCTTTCCAACTTTCTAAACGCCCATTTACATTTCTTCCAGCATTCCAACTACAGAGCATGTCAATTCAAATGCGGTGGAGAGTATGTCGAACAAGCCACAGTTGTGGAGGTAATGGAAAATAAAAGTAGACATACCCGGATGTGAATGCCATAAACCAGAGGGGCTTGGTCCTAAGATGAGTGCTTCTTTTCCAACCCGATTGAGTAGGCATGAATGAGAGAGCCGAATATATGTAAATTATCCTTAGAACACATCACTAAGACAAAAAAAATGCACGTAGAAGGTTAGTTTCCCTTCTCGCCTGGAATTTATGAGCTCTGGAGCTTGTCCTTTTTCCATTTAGCATTCCAACTCTATATGCAATCCCACTAGCACACTCACAGATGTGAAGTCTAAGAGGTGGCCACCTTTCAACCTTGCCAAGAGTCATAACAATAATATCTTAGATTTGGAGAAGGATATTGAACTGTATTTTACCCTGATCGAAGAACTATGTAAGTGGGTTTTCTTCTTTATTTATGGCCAAGAAATATCCTCGAGTATGTAAATTTAGGTCGTGATTATTTTATATGGTACATTGAAAGAGTTCCTTTTTAACACATTTAGGCAATAACCACCTAGGGATAGCATAGTCCATAACCCCTCACTATGAAACTCATTATTTTGAGTTTATTTAAATGCTATCAAAGAATATGAGAAGTGAAATTTTTTTTTGTTTATTAAATAAATTACAAATGTTTTTATTTTCGTTTTGTTTAAAAAAATAAAAATCATTAGCATTGTATTTTTTAGAGTCATGTTTATGGTTGTGATTATTCTAAAATTTGTGCTTATAATAATTCTTCATCTCATTATACTTTTTATATTAGTAGTAATAATAGTAGTATAATTTTAAGTATACAACTGGATAAACACAAAATTGGTGTAGGACAACCCCTTATTTGTGGGACATTGTCCCTCTTTTGTGAAATAATTTGACTCTTGAAGTCTACCTAGATGGTACATATTGTATCTCTTTCTATATTTGAACCTCCATATTTTCATTGACGTACTTCCTTTTTTATTTTCATTTCCTTAAATATTTGTTGCTAAAGTACTATATAATATTCTACTAGTACTTTTTATCCTTTTTTTTAATTTACTTTATATTGATCAGATACAAAATTCTTAATACTAAAACCCAATCCATAAATACGTCCAATTCATAATAATAAAATATAGTCCTATTAGGTAGGATGATATTAAAGAAAATGATTACTCATACAGAATTAAATCCAACCATTTCATAATGCTAAATTCCGCTCCAATTGGATAGTGATGATATTAAAGAAAAAAGTGTCATATAAAACCAGTATATATTCATATTAAGCATAAATCTAGCAAGAGCTTAGAGGCATCAAATCTCTTTAGATGCAAACACTTTTTGTAGTAAAAAATACTTTAAAAACATTGAACTCCAAAGATTGCATCCATTCCTCTCTCTCTCATTTTTTAAATGAAATTTTTGAACGCATAAATACATTCAAGCACTTGAAATTCTCTTGAATACATATAATAAAATAACTTAAAAACACAATTCCAACAAGTATTTGATGGGATGAGATGGGCTGTCGGTGGATGATAAACCATAGAAACAATAGAATGGTGGCTCTGGTTTTCGGCTCTCGTTTGTCTCTCCCCTCGTAGGTGGTAGTTTAATATTCATTAATCTCTGAGCCCTAACGTTTACTGGTGCTGAGCACATGCCCTTTGTATTCCTCATTGCGTTGTCAACATTGTATCATGACTATTTCAAGCTCCTCTTGCTCAATTGTAATGGCTTTCGTGATTTAAGGGTTGCATTTCGGAAGTTTTGTCGGAAAGTGGAACAGTCTGCCCGATATATGGGATCCAATATTTCCCTGCTCCGCTTCTCAACCCCAACATCGTGACTGTCAATTACATAATTTTTGTCTTGGAACAACCGTAGAAGGTGGTAAGAACTGTTTCGAGGCGTTTTTCACATGGACCCTAATGATATTGCAGATAAATCCATTGTGGAGAATGAACAGTTGGACTATTCATCATAATCCCTTGAACTGAACCAAATATGGTTACATTACTCACCTGAGAAGCCAAATGGGGCTCATGCGAGTGAATTTCTGGAAGGGCTCAAGCAGTTGTAGCCTTGAAAAATAGGCATGGAGATTGATGTGTTAGACATAGGTTTTACAAAGTTTAGGGTTCCTAGCTGAAGCCTAATTAAACATTTTTTGGGCGTCAACCCTAACATTATGGCTTGCCCAGTATTCTTTATACTATCCCCATGAACTTTACATATTTGGAGCCACCAGCAAGCGATGCTTAACTGTGCTAAGGTTTTGGTGCAAGTAGAATGTTCAAGGAGTCTGGGAGGTGACAGGGAAGGGGCTTTTGGTTTTGAGCAACTTGCCCAGGGCTCGTCATGTTTCATACACACCCACAGAGATATTATTAGTTGTACGACTGTGGTTGTTTCTTATGGAAGTTTTGAAGGACTACCCATACCGACTTAGCAAGATGAAGAGAAGACCTCTTCAAACTCAGATGACACCCTATATGAGGAAGAGGGACCTTACTAAGAGATATTAACCCAAAAAACTGGAAAGAAGAATACATGGCACAGAAGGAGTCAGGAGAAATATAGGGAGTTGGTATTTGGTGAAGGTGTCAATATGTGGAAATCCGAGGAAATAAAAAAAATTGTTCTGGTTGGTAGGTGCCGTGGGTGGAATTATACTTCGGCTAGACCCAAGCGCCAGACCTCTGAAATCTAGGGCAACATTCTTAAACAAATCCCAGTGGTCCTGACCGTGAATAGAGGTTGGTTTTCTCTGATATTACCTCACCATGATATGGCTAGTTGGGTTCTTACAAAATATTGGCACATTGAAATGGCATCGGTTCCCCTTAAACATTGGACTCCCCTTTTATACCCTGATAAGGATAAGATGTCAGTTGACCCTAGCTAGGTTTTCTTACCAGGTCTGCCACTCCAATTTTAGATGGAGGAAGTCCTTAGATGCATTGGAGAGGATTTTGGTATTTAGTTGGATCGTGTAAAATCCTACATGGAAATAGGGAACATATGTATGGTGCGGATTCCAGTACACTTGGATAGTCATGAAGGTATGGTTGACAGGTATGTACTGAAACATAGGAACATATGCAGGTTCCAAATTATTGACTATGAAGGGGTCCCATTTTGATGGAGGAAGTGCCATAAGGTGGGCATGTGTATAAGGATTATCCCGTGATATTGGTGGTGAATGTGGCTCAATCTAAAATGCTAGTTCATGCAGCGACCAAACCACTTAGAATTTTGGGGTGCATTCACAGAGGCACATGAAGAGTTTAGGTATGAGGAGGAAGATGTATCCTTGTTAGTCTGCACCTATGACACTGTGAAAATCATCTCCACAAGCACCCAGTCATGAAGATCCACAGCTGTAAGAGCAGGATCTCTGTCCCATTACCGGTACCATGTCCTCTACCTCCTCTACTTTTATTTTTAATGTCTCTCTTTCTTTTGCATTTACTCATATTACTTGTCCTCCTAGTATGAAAAATAATCTTGTCCCTGTATGTTGTCACATTTAATTTGCACCCCCCGACCCTCCTTAGTTTCTCCATCCATTCCTTCTGCTGGCTCTGATCGTGTCAAATTCTGTGACACCTCTAGTACCATCTCCACTTGCTATTACAACCATTGTTCCTTGGCCAAGACCCTAATCGATAATTATTATGGATTAGGCGATGACCCCGCCATGACTACACTAAAATCCACTAGAGGAAGACCATCCTCACTTTCCAAAGCTATTCACCAAGCTAGGGTTGATGTGGCCTCGGGGAAACAATTCACTATTGACTAGGTTCTTAGAGCCAAGAAAACTCAAGCCAAGGGTTCCCCATGATCTATCTCTCTTTCAATTGCAGAGGGTTAGCCAACTCGGATAAGAAACTGGTGCCCACTGGTTACTTGAATTAGAAAGGTTGGATATTATCATCCTAAAGGAAACTATGGGACTCAGAGACTCCATTCACAAATTTCTTTTTTTGATATGTCTGCTATGGAAATTTAATACCTTGGATGTTTGTGGCTGATACAGGGGTAGTGCCATTAGTTTCAATGATCGAGCCATAAAATTTCACAATTTGTGGGGATTAATGGGATTCTAAGGGAAGACATTAACGCCTCAGATCTTGGTACCTCTCTGAGAATTCTCAACATCTATGGTCCTTGCCATTACATAGCTTCTTTCTGGGATAAGTTGATGCAATCCCCTATTATGCAGGTATATCATATCATATTGGGTGGTGACCTTAATTTCTCTCTTGGTCATGGGGAATATTTGGGTCCCCATGCATCACCCAATCCTTTTTCATGTTACTTTAAGAAAATTCTTCACAAATCCAACTTGATTGACTTAGAAATGGCTAAAAATGTGCCCACGTGGTGTAATAGGAGAATTGGGGAAGTAGCCCTTGCTAGAAGACTGGATCAATCTCCTCAAAGTTAGTTGTTTGGATGGATAGGGCTAGAGAGTGGTTTGAAAAGGGTGGCTTATCAGATCACACTCCCATATACCTTGAGATTCACGGTGAGAACAAGAAACGTCACACCCCTTTAAAGTTCAACTCCTCCTGTCTCAATGATCATGAATTTAGAGAGGTTGTCCTGGAGCACTAGAATCATTATCACGTGAGGCTTGATTGGCTGCCCAAAATAGTTATTTCCACTAAACTATCTATCATAAAGAAGAATAATATCAATTTGGAAAAGGATAAAGATTAAAGAGATGACGAAGAGCTGGGGAGGATTGGGAGGGATCACCCATATGATTGATGAAGATTGTTTTGGGCACACCTCCCCAGAGAAGAAGGAGACCCTCACTATATTGGAAGCGAAGAAAATTATGCTCCTAATACTCAAGGAGGAAGCTTGGAGACTCAGGAGTAGAGCCATCTGGCTCGAGGTAGGGGACAACAATAAATATTTTTTTTAGCAATGTAACAGAGGTAGAAAGAACATAAATACTATTTGGGAATTAAACGATCAACCCGGTATGGGGGCCAGAATCACCAACTCTTTTGGATATGGAAATTAGACACTTCTCCCAAATCTACAGAGACCCCCAGGTTGAAAATATTGGAGAAGTGCTTAGTATTGCAAGGCGGATGACCAGTTTCATGGACGATAATTATTTGGATGTACTCATCACCCTTATCACCCTTAGTGAGATTTAAGTTGTCCTTAAGTGGTTCAAAAAATACAAAAGTCCTGGTCCGGATGGCTGGCCTATTGAATTCTACCTTTATTTCTTCGAACTTAGTGTGAAGGATCTGCTTATGGTATTTGAGGATTCAAGAGTATCAAGGATAATGTATGACATTTTAAACTCTACTTTCACTGCCTCCATACCCAAGGTCGACAAGCCCACTTCCTTCCATGATTATTGGCCTATTTATCTATGTAACTGTCTCTACAAAATAATTGCTAGAATTATTGAAAATCGTATCAAGCCAATCCTCTCTAACGACATATCCAAGGAGGAATTTTCCTTCCTTAACAATAGACAAATCCATGAGGCCATTGGCACCTTTCAAGAATCCGTTCACTCCATAAAGCTCTTAAATCTTAAAAGAACTTTTCTCACTATTGATTTGGCCAAAGCCTTTCACTACTCCTGCTGGACCTATCTTCCATTGATTCTCACTCATATAATATTCCCCCACCCCTCCATCCAATGAATTGTTTGTTGTATTACAAATGCGTAATTTAGTATCCTTATCAACGGGGAATCTATTCCTTTCTTCCATGTTGGTTGTGGCCTCCGAAAAATATGCCCCCTATCCCCTCTTCTCTTCCTGATGACTATGGAGGGTCTCACTATGCTCATTGCCTCTACTAGGAATGATGGAAAGCTTCATGGAGTCAATATTACTAATTTATTCATCTAACGTACTTTATTTTTGTTGATGATGCACTCATATTTCTAGATGGATCCTTGTGAGATGCTTCATGATTCAATACAAATTTTTCCACTTTCTGCACCACTACTAGTATTCTTCCCAATCAAAGCAAATCCACCATTATGTTTTCTAGATGTACTTTGCAATAGAGTAGGAATGCCCTTCGCTTGTTTCAATTTGATCATAGGCATATTCAAGAGGGTCTAAAATATCTGGGATTTAGAATCAATCCCAGTGATTATAAAATTATAGATTGGAATTGGTTTATAGATAAATTTGAGTGAAGAAAAAACACATGGCGAAAAAAATGGCTCTGTAGAGCTGGTAGACTTCTTATGATCAAATCAGAATTATATGTGATCATGGTGTATTGGATGGTGCTAGCCTAGATCCCAAAAGCTGTTACTAGCAAAATTAAGTGAAATTTCAGGCATTTCCTCTGGCCTGGTAAGGATGTAGGCCATAACTTCGCTTGGGTGATACAGGATAAGATCACCAAGCCAAAGCTATGGGGGGGGGGTGCTGGGGTCTCAAGGACCTTAATCTATTCACTAATTCAGTGGCTACCAAAATGGGTCGAAACCTCTTGACCTTGTACAATCTGTTGCAAGAGGTCACCTATTCTAAATATATCGCTCATCTATAGTTTGGCGCACAACCTCAAGATGAGCTCATCTATAGTTTGGCGCACTACCTCAAAGTCCATTGCTCTCACAAAATATGCTCTTGCTTTATGCATTAGTACAGACACTCAGGTTCAGAGAGGTTTGGACCCTTGGTTAGGTAGTGGCAGGGAACATTTTCTCCCTTAGGAGATAGAGCAATTTATAATTGAGTCAGGGATCTTTGAGCTCATTCAAGTCATAGATAGGTGTAGGTCTGATTAGATTACTTAAGCGTGGAATTCACCTCTCGAGATAAACATCCTTTTTCAATGGTTGGGGGATTGGAATAGATACATTAGGGCTCTGAAGGCTTCCCTTATCAGAATCTCATATCTTGAGGATGAATTGATTTGGGCTATCTCCCCCAAAGGAAATTATAATCCCAAAGAAGGCTACTCTTCTCTAAAACCACCCTTCAATATATGGATCAGAGCTACTGGTTGAAACCTCTATGGAAGTTGAAATCTCCCCCCAAATATCATCTCTTTATGTGGTGGATACTGACTAATTTTCTGTCGATGGGGGAAAATCTCGAAAAGAGATCCATTAATGGTCCCTCTCGGTGTGGACTCTACAAAGAACAACTGGAAGATATCAATAACCTCTTTCCCAATTTCTCTGTGAGTTACAATACCTGGCAGGTTGTGATTAAAGAACTTTGCATCAATACCTTTTGGCAGGGGGATATTGTTTCCATGGCTTGGATTAACTGGTGGTGCTCTTGTCCCTCAACTAAGGCTCGTAAGATACCTCTCCTGATCTCTTGGGGCCTTTGGTTGACTCGAATACTTATCATATTTCACAGCTACCCGATTTATTGGACACCCATACAAAGCTACATATTGGCTCTGTATCATTCCATTCCTGAAGAAGATAGCTCTAAGGTCAATAGGATTATTTCACCTGAAAACATTGATAAAAATCATCCTTGGGCCTATTTTGATGGTGTTGTTGGTATGGCTGGCTACCGAGGCAGGGCCATACTGCATCTATGTTACACTCACTATTCTCAAATCAAAATGGGTTTGGGCCCAGGTACCAACAATTATTCTAAGCTCAACAGTCTTTTTCTGCTCGTCATTTTTGCCTTAGAAAAAATATGCAACAAGATACATATCTTTGGGGACTTTAAGATCATTATTAACTAGTTCAATAATAATGCTACATGTCATGTTTATACACTTAGCAGTTTTTTCGGTGAAGTATAGGCACTCAAAAATCTTTTTTACTTTATCATTGTTACTCACATTTACAGGCTTAGGAACCAGGGTTCTGACTGATTGTCAAAGGAAGTCGTGCACTTACCATGGGGACATTGGCATATCACCGAACATGAGGGGCCTGTTATATATCTGCATTATCAATGGCCCTTCATTGAATATCTCAGACTCCTAGAGCTTGCTGATAATCTAGTCTGATCAAAGGCTTTTTTCATTTTCCTTCAATATTTTAATACACGGTCTTATATTTTTTTATGATTATATGCCAATATGGACCTTCATAGTATTTCTGTAAATTTTGTTATTATCTACTGAAATTTTTTTCATAACTCTTTATATATATTTTTTGGACAGTATATAGATTATGTAAGTTGCAATGTACTGTAAATGCTACATATAATTTTCCTTACAATTAATGAAAATTACGACATTTTCCTTGGAAAAAAAATGAGTATTTGCTCCATTCAAAATTAATTCTTAATAAAAATTGTGAAAATGTACATTAAAGATACTTGAAGTGCTACAATAATATAATATATAATATATATTATTGTTATTATTATTATTATTATTAGCTTAGACCATATATAATATGTAAAGTGTTGATGTCAAAATAATTTAGTTAACATGAACACTGAGATATTTTATTTATGGATTACATTGTTCGTATTAAAGTTTTTTTTCCTATTCATATATTTTCAAATTCATTTCAATATTACGTCCAATCCTTTAATTCTTCTACTTCTTTTGTTTTCACATTCAAATATTTTATTGTGATTCTTATATATACATATATGTGTATGTTTTTTGGGAGTTGATATTAGAATAAATTAGCTAACTAGGATATTAAAATGGGTTATTTACGTATCCAATTAAAATATAAAAATATAAATAAGATAAAATTTATTTATTACCCATATCTAGGTGTCTCATCGCCAAACACACCCATTTAATGTGGCTAGACACCATTCACACCTGTCATGAAGACCCCTTCAATTTGGTGTCCTTTCATAACTTCTTATTTCCATGAATTCAATCATCGAGTCATTATTGTTTGTCAATTTCACCCCATACACATATATTTAGTGATCTCACTTATGTCAACCTAGATGTATAAATTCATGGGCATTACCATGCCTGTTTACCTGATAAGTAGCCCCTCCCTTCACTCATTCATATTGTGTCTTACAAAGAACTGAAATCAATGTCTCTCAAATCCCACACCTATTATTTTCAAGATAATTTTATCAGCTCCATATACCTTCGAACAAACACCATGGTTAGAAAATGAATACATGCTCGTCGTAGAGATATAGGGCTGGGAAACCCACCTAATTTTTCTTGGTTGGGATATCACATGGAATTAGTCCATCTTGAAATCCCAAAGCACATTAGATGTAGTGTAGCCACCATGGAGGTGGAGGAATTCCAAACACTAGGAGATGGGAACTAGGCTATTAGAAATCTAAAATCACACCATCTTCGAAACATGGAATGCATGGTAGTTGGAGCTACAATAAGAGCTACAAAATAAAATGCATACATCAAAAACATACACACTATGCTTCACCAATTTTCAAGAGCCATTGGCATACATTTTCCTCTATTTTCAACCACATCCACATATTCAAGCTCTTTGGAAAGGCACATAGGCCATAATGACTCTGACCAACCTGTTTCTCCTTCTCTCTCTATTATCCTAGCTTGAGGTGGCATGGCAAAGGCTCGTTTGGTGATGAATGTCGAATTCAATGATCCACAATTAAGGATATTAGCCAATTCTCTTTCCACATAAACATTTCTAAACTCATCGATAATATTCCCACTCTTCAATGTTCGAACCCCTACATATGATTCATTGCAGAGGAAAATCCAAACACATGTACCTTTGGAACCAGAAAAATTATAAAAGTTGGTTGCGATTATGAGAAGCCAACTCCTTGAAGCTCGAAAGGAAAGAATTTAGTATGAGAATATTCACTATCTAGCTTTTGTTTTCCTCTGTTTTCACATTTTCTCATTCATGGTCAGCCACATTTTTAGTCACTATGGCAGAAGAATTTCTAGCCTATCTATGTTCTTGTTTTTTCCCATACAACAAATTTGAATCAAACTTTTCCCTTCATAATAAACCTTTGGGTTTCATCTTTTGAAGGTAGACATTCCTCCTCATGCTCTTATGTGTGGGTCCTCGGTGCGAGGACTAACAATGAATTTTTTCATGTAACCTACGTACAATATTTTTTGTAATATAAAGCATCTTATCCTGCCCATATTATTTCATATCACTATGAAAGTATTTTAGTTATAACTAAGAGTGAGAGTGAAATGTTTTTACCATATCTACTTTATATTAGTTCGTAATAAAAACAACTAATAAATATTTTTATCATATATTTTTTGTATTATATTGTAGTATCAACAATTAATAAGGTAAACATTCACCTGCTATCTATGGGCAAGCATTCTGCGGTGACAAAGTATTATCTAACGATTGCGCCCCCTTTGTTTAGGAGTTGTCCAATACGCTCATGTCCCATTGCCCCAATGCCATCTGTTCTCAAGCTGATTCGGTTGAATGCTGTTACGTCCGCTACAAACAGTTCAAGTTCTATTAGTACTCATTTTAGTATCAACTACTCTATAATATCAGGCAATCTAGAATGTAATTAATATCTCTATTGAATATCTATGGTAAAGTAGTGGTAAATATCCAAAGTTATGAATTTTTTATATAGTTATAAAATATTTTGATTTTTAAATAATCTATGATTTGATTTTTTGGCTTGTGGTATTGATAATACATGGTATTGCTATCAGGTTCTTATTCAAAAGTTAAGAATATCCATGGTAAACTAGTGCAAAATATTTTGATTGTAAAATAAGTTATGTTTTTTAGCATGTGGTATTGATAAGTCATGGAATTGACACACTTTATTGTTACAAAGGCTATTTAAAATTTAATAATATCAATGATAAAGTAGAGTGAATATCCATCATTAAGAATCTTGCCACATTGTGATAAAATATTTTGATTGTGAAATAAGCTATGTTTTTTGGACAAGTGGTATTGATAAGCCATGGTATTGCAACAAATCCTATTCACAAGTTTATAAAAAAAGCCCAAATATAGAAAATTGAATTTTATTATTTTTATTATTTAACCTTTTATCATTGATTGAGCGAACATTTAAATGTTTACACTCATCACCGAGTTTAGATTACTTTTACCTTTTTATTTATTACTTTTAACATTTTATTTATTTTTCATAACTTTTTTATTATTAATTGGCTCAACATTTAAATGTTTACACTCATCACCGAGTTTAGATTACTTTTACCTTTTTATTTATTACTTTTAACATTTTCTTTATTTTTCATAACTTTTTTATTATTAATTGGCTCAACATTTAAAAGTTTACACCCATCACTCGGTTCATATTACCTTAAAATTTTGATTTATTATTTATTATTTTTTTTTTGTTACTTTTAAAAATTTATTATTAATTGAGACAACATTTAAATACTTACAATCATCCCTCATCACTTTTAACTTTTTATTAATTTTTAATTGAGCACATTTAAAATTGTTTACATACTTATATTAAACCTACACAACTACCCTACATTGGGTTGTAGAGCGCAATAACATGTTCAAAAAAGTAGGATATGAAATTTAAGTTAGTATGTAATAAGTTAATTATTTCATATGAAGTTTTTGGGAACACTTTTATATATATATATATATATATATATATATATATATATATATATATATATTTATTGTGTTTTATACTTTTGTATGAATGGTAACTTTAATATTGTGGATTAATTTATGGTGGGGGTAATTTGGTTATTAATAAATGTATATAACTTAAAAGAATAAAAAATAAAATCATAAGGATTTAACATCCAAAGAATATTCTAGAATATTCTTAGTATTATACAAATCAAGGTTGAGATTTAACACCAAAGTAATTATGCCATTTTTTGCTTTTTAATTAAATTGATTAATTAAAAAAGTGTTATTTGAACAAGTGTCATATGAAGTGAGTTATGGTTTGTTGGTCATGTGGTATTAATAAGCCATGGAATTATAACAACGCTTATATTTAGATTAAGAATTTCCATGGTAAAGTAGGGTTAAATATCTATGGTTAGGTATCTTGTTCCATGTTTTTAAATTAGTTTACAAATAATTCTTACTATAATTAATAATAGTAATAATAACGATAATTTAAATAAAGTTATAAGCTAGTTAATTTTTATTATTTTACATATCACATAATATCCGAAATTGATCGACCAAATATGTAGAAGTAAAGAAGACACTAACCATTTATGGGGAGATGATCAATAAATTGTTATGGATATTTTATGGGAATAATTCATCACAACAGATATGACATAATACTATAATATTTATTATGAATGTTAATTCCTTTTAGGTAACATATTTTTTATTTATTTTTTGTATGCTTAAAAATAAATTATCTGAAATGTGAGTAATGTCGAATGAAAAGAAATACAAACACCAACCAAAATAGGCACAATTTTTTTCCTTAAACTTGTTCTGGAGAAAACCTAGTTATAACATGTGGATTTTTTGCTCTATGTTCTCTATCATCCAAAAATTTGCATATACAACAAAATATGCACTCTATATGGAGTTACCTAAGACCCATGGCTTGTAAAGATGCTACAAAATCTTAACTCACCTTTTTTTTCTCTCTAAGTACCCACTCCTAGTTTATTTTCTCAAATATGAAATAAAATACAAGAACATTTAATGAAATTCGTAGTCCTCCTAGTGGTCCAGTACTTAATATAACCTGATAGCCAACTAGGGGCAAGGTTTTTGACACAGCCTCTGAAGTTGCTCTCAATCATCCCCTTGGCTTCTCCATCCTCAATTCATGACTATGTCCCATTCTTGCACACTCATCCAAGAGTTACATTGGTCGAAAATATATTAATAGATTCTCTAATATAATTGAAGCTCTCTTGGCTGGGTCTTAACAGCTATAGGGTTCATTTCTCTTGAATCGTGATTTTAAAATTTCTCACTAGTGCTCAACCTCAAATCCTTTTTATTACTACGTTTAGGGCGTTATGGCCTTACCTGCCTAAACCAAAATAACCTTACTGATAGGCATCGTTCCTCACCCACCAAATCATAACCAAGGTGTAATGTAATTTTTTGACAACATGGCCTTGACCTTATTTACTATTAAGGGGTCCACCCCTTGTTTGGTCTCAGTCAGAAATTTGATTATTCAAGAGTCTAATCTAACTTCAGGAGTAGAAGCCTATTCAGGGCTCGAACTAATTTAACGGTTCAGGCATATTTACTTGTTAAACTTTGTTTTGAGGCCCATACTTTTTATTTACTTGGATCTTGAAGTTTTTAGACCCCATATTTCCAAACTAGGAGCCATTGATCAAAATAACCATTCAAATTGATTCATCTAATTATTACATTGTTAAAGCATTGAGATAAATTAAAAGTAATATAATAATCCAATCCATGTTAAGAGAAATTATAAATGATAAATATTTTTATGAGTCCCTAAAGAACATGCAAATTAATTCATAATTTGAAGAAACTTACCTCTTAAAGGATAATGAAATTATAAGAAGATAAAAACATAAATATAATAAATGTTTATTTTAATAAATGAATGACAATATCCTATTACCATTACCATAACCATGACTAAGATTGAATGGTGAGATGAGTATAAAATAGTAATAAAATGATATATAAAGTGAATATGAGGAAGTTTCTCAAACAAGTGTAATAAATCAACGTGAACATGATGGAGGCTTTTTCAAGTAGCGAATAGTAATGAAAAAATAACTTAACACTTTCATGATATATTGTAACTAAATAACCAAATGGTAAGTGGACATGGAATAACATAAGTCATGTGTGGAAAATACTTCATATGTGGAAAGAAAAAAAAAATATGTGGACTAATGAGAAAACACCTAGCATGAAGTGTTTGAATACGTGTCATGGGAAAAATAAACTATGTAGACTAATGAGAAAACACCTAACATAAAGTGTATGAAGAAATGTTGTGAGAAATTATATAAACAAAATTTAAGAAGGATTATGTAAAATTGATTAAACAAGTGAGTGTTGACTAAGGGAACTCACTTAGAGATGATGACCCAAAACGTGTAAATAGGGACATAAAAAACACATGCCCACATGAATGTTTGTTTGTTCCTAGGAATGCACATGCGTCACTTAGGCATCTATGCTGAACAAGGCCTAAGATGAAAAATATGATGCTATCTTGGCATGGCTTAGAAGATTTTGTGCTTCCTTAGGAAATTTAAATATGCAATATTAAAACCATAATTTTGTGCAATATAAAACCTTAGCTTAGTCAAATTTGAAAACCCTAGTAATGTGGAATGTGGAAATTCTAATATACTAACTTCAAATTTGAGTGCATCATTAGAAAATTTAAGTAGATAAACGATACCGATCATGCATCACAAGATTAAAAAAATTTTTGATGAAGATTTTAAGTGGAATTTGAAAAACATATTAATGTGGAATTTCATTGAATGGAATTGTATGGATGAAATTGTTGTTTATACCATTGTGACTAGTTTATACTCAACAATCCTTGTCTTTATATTTCCATTTACATGCTTGTTTATCTCTCTGTCGTTCTTCTTCCCTCTTTGTCTCAACCTCCCTTTCTCAATTGCCCACATGAACATCATCAAATCTCATTGAAATAGTTCTATGAGATTTTTTTTTGTTGATGGAAGCACTTGTCTTAAAATATTTAATAGGTTATGTATGTCAATAATATTACATTGTAATGTGTTAATCACATTATAAAAAGTATCACTAATGAGCCTTAATAAAAATAAAATAAATTTTTAAATTTTTTTTTAAATTTTTTTGATAAAATGGAAATGAAAACTTTAGAGACATCTTCATCTATAAAAAATTATAAAAGATCAAACTTAAACTAGTTCTAACTCTATAAAAAAACAGAATCGAATTGATCTCTTTGTTTCTTTTCTTTGCATCCGACTTCATTTTAAATTACTTGATTACATCCCCATGGCCATTGATCTTAGCGATATAATGCATCTTATAGTCCATCACTATATGACATAGTAATTTGGGGATTCGCCTTCAAAATTTCATTATAGAAACATGTACAACTGTAGAGGTGCCTAGGTATTTGTAACTACAAATTAAATTTTCCGTAGCATAGATATTTCTCATAAAATTCGAGCAATAAATAAAATACAAACTCTGAAAACTCACTATTTTAGAGATGAAAAGGAATACTATTCAAGCTTGTTTTAAAAATGATTGACCCTACAAATGAAATGAGTCCCAACAATAAATTTGTAGGTTGATATAAGTCTCAAGCTCTTTAGTGATCATGAATATAGTTTTGATATTAATAATTCTAAATCTCTTTAGGTGATGATGAACATATTGTTTTCTACCTCACAACCAAAATATTACTAAAGAATCTTAATATGTGGATTGTTTAGTGCTTCTACCACCCTTCACACTTTTCATGCTTCTACCACCTTTGATGTGTCTAACTAAATCACACAAAGAGAATTGAGTGGATACTTGTGTTAGGTTACCAACCATGTGGCATTGGCTTATCACGGAAAGAAAAATAGGGCCAAGTTAGCATTTCCATAACATGTAAACAAAATGTAAATATTTGACTTTAGATACTAATCCGAAAAAATTACAGAGATAAATTATTTAGAAACAATAAAAAAGGGTTTTTAGTCAAGTGGTTCTAGTTGTGTTTTGGTTTTAAGAAAGCCGACAACTCATCAATTTGTAAGTGATTTAATATAATTTGAATAATTTAATTCCACAATTGACATATAAGTTGGAAAATGGTGAGTTAATTATGAATTTATTATGTACATGAAAATCACACATTAATCATTTATGACCACAACTCGAAATTTATGGCAAAGATAATAAGGGTAGCTTTGATGAGACTGGCCAAAAGTAATTATTATCGCTATCGCAATGGTTTCATACATATTTGAGAAAGACACTCAACAAAACTAAATAAAATCATCTCTCACATATAAGGCGACAAATGGTTGGTTAATGTTTATGGAACTAAACCATATTGGCTCAAAATTTATTCTAAAAGTAATACATTTGCTTGGGTGTGATTGGCCAATGGTAAGTATGTATTTCATGTAAGGAGTTTCAACCCTTAGAAAAGAACCAAAACATTATCTTCCCTACATAGGGCCATTCAAAAGTTATTTTTTATTTTCCTTGAAATAAAAAACCCTTTTTCACTTACCATAAATGAAAATACTATATATATAATTTTATATCATAATTTAAAATATTCTATATTTTTCATTTCTTTTCAAAATTATATATAAATTCTACTCACATATATCATTTATATAATATAAAAATAAATATAAAATAAAATAGTTTTCAATCTTATACAAATTTATGAATTCTTAGATATAATATATAGTAGATCTGTATTAATCTTAAAAAAAAATTGAAATTTTTATTTTATAAAATTTATAAATTAGTATATTATTTATGAATTAGAATATTATTTACATTCATATTCAACTATATAAGTGAAAGATGGAAATCAATAGATTTTTTTAATTGTTATTGTGTAACATACACCGTTAACTTCACATGGAAATGTAAGCAGATAATTTTTTTTTATACAAGTTACTCATGGGTAACTAACCATTCACCATTAAATATTCCTTACTCATCATTACATAGAATTTTTACCAGTTCATAGTGTAACTTTTAGAATAAGAATAGTAATCTCCTTAACCATTAACAACCTCCATTATAGTACATTAACACACTTACTGTATGATGTAAACTTCCATTCATTTCATTACTCATATAGTCATCACATACTTGCCATTATGAACATCATAACAAGAAAGGAATCAACATCATAAACTTGACACAATAATCAATCACATCATTGAACACCAATATACCCTGGAAACCCCGTAGGGTGAAAACCACCAAACATTTAATTTTATTATTAAACGCTCGTGAGGGTGATCAGCCCTCACTCAATGGCTTATAAGGGAGACCATCCCTTAACCATCATTTATAAATATTACAAGGAAATATACAAATATCTAGCTTAAAGCCATTACAATAAATATGATACCATTTACCCTCTGGTCTTCATATCTTCATATCTTGATGGCATGAATGTATCTTCAATGGCCCATCGTACACTAGATCATCTGGTAGTTCGCACTCATATGCATGAACCATAATCATTTACCTGCCACCAGGTTAAGCATACTATTTCCTTCATACGTATCACCATCATTTCCTGCTAATGATGCCTTCAACATACATTGATGTCAATATTCATAAAGTATTAATCAATTATTTCATATATATATACTAGAGAGGCTTCTCCATCTACTCTTGTATATTCATGACATGAAAGTAAAATACCTTGGCATTCTCTCTTTAACAACACATACTACATATGTGCTAGTTATAAGTAATCACATTAACTAATGTTTCTGTCGCATAAGAACTGCAAGACAATAGCTACATCTCCCCAGCATACATTTAAAATAAACTGATACTTAGTTATGATACTCGTGCATGCAATTTACATAATTTAATCAAAATAGCGAACCCTTGAGCTATTAATTTTAGTACATGGAGTGCAATATAACATATCAAATGTTGTTCCCATGCATGCAAAGGCATTTAGATTCCAAAAGAGTCTCCAACGAAGCACGTAGCTTCCTTCACGAGTCTTCCCAAAGGAAATCTCAATGCTAGTGAGCATGCAAACATATGTTTTCTTTTTGTAAAACTATGCAATTAATAATATAAATACATGTCTTATTTTTCAAATATTATACTAAACAATCATTTCCAATGTAGTTTAGCACCACATGCTATCTTTCCCACCTACAAATATTTATTCTCTTTCCAATGAAAGTTATTACTTATAACTGAGTAGTTCCTATATCCATGCATTTATTAAATAACCATTATTTACTAACAACATGGTAATCTATTCATGGAATTATGACTTAACTAATATTCACAAACACCATGGTAATCTACCCACGGTTTTATGAAATAACTAATCTCTATCAACACCATGGTAAGCTACCCATGGATTTATTAATTCATTAATCTCTACCACTATCATGGTAAACTATTCATGGATTTATGAAACTATCCATGTGTTTATTAATTCATTACTATTTACAACATGTTAATGAATATAAATCTGAGAAAACTTCTCTCTTCTTCTTCATCACACATGAAGATATTTCAAGAGTTACCCTCTTTAATCTATTCATGAAAATACCTTGGATTTGTTCTCATTTCCTAAACTAAAAGAGTACAAAATCCCTTTTAAAATAAATATCATGCATCTTCTATTTTCTTGGGTATACAATATTATATAAATATTTATATATTTCTTTCCATAATTTTAACATAATCATCTAATCTTTGTGCATGGACAAAGTATATTCTTTGTGCATGGAAAAGTATTTCTTTTCCAAGAAATATAGCATAGTATATTTTTTTTAAGTGAAATCTAGTTTTCCATATAAACATGGAAAATATTTTAAAAATAATCAAACACCAGAAAAAAATAAAAAGAAAAAGAACATTACTTATCTTTTTCACTTTCTCTGTTTTGAGTATGGCACCAGTCTCCAGACTAATGATTCTTTAGTCAGAAGAAGATCCAACGAAGCATCTTCAAAAAGAAATCATTGAAGAGAGAATCCTCTAAAAGTAATCATCCCATATAACCATATATCGGTCTCCATGTGGGTCTACAAGAAATAATATACTCAGGGAAGATTCGAAGAAAATTTTGCTGGGCTGTGAGTACCTTCATTGCAAAAGCTCGATTGGTGTTGCGCTCAATGGCAAGGAAAACTGAGCTCATATGGCCTTGCCCAAGCCTCTTCAAAATACTGAAACCCTCTAACGGATTCAACCTCTCGTTCCTCCTCGTCTCTTGGTGTTTCCATATTAAAATTTCCTTGGCTTTGCAGGAACTGCTAACCTTTGCAGTAATATAATATTGTGTATCCCATAATTCCATGAATGTGGACATTATTTATACCACACATTCATTCTTATTAATATTATTCCCTCCAATAATACGTGTACATGAACGATATTATGGGGTAGTTTCTAACTAACTAAAACCATACCGAATTCTTGACTACAATTGATTCCAACGGTTTATAGGGATGTTACATACTCCCCCCCTACCTAAGATAACACCGTCCTTGGTGTGCTTTTCTCACCAAAATTTAAACTTATACTCATGATATAATAATATAAACAACCCAAAGGGGTTCCTTGCCCTTAGCAATGAAACGCTTTCATTTCATTAATTGCCATTAATTGAAACAATAATGTTTTTATCCATATTCATAAGCATGTATAGCACAAATAAAATTTCATTTCCATTTCTAACTACTTATTCCTTATTCAATTCATAAAAATATAGAAAAATCTCTATACGAACTCACCACTACTTACCAATTACTATTGGAATAATGATGGCTTTTACACAAGCTCTCCGAGAATGGTTGAATAACCCATCAACACTTGATGGAAGAGCTTGTAATGTATGACTAACAATTCAATCAAATTAGTCACATATTTTCAATCAAATGAAAATACTTGCAACTATCAAGCATTCTTGCACTATAAAGATATGTTTTAATCGAACTACTTCCATAAGTACTCAGAGAGAACCAACCCTCTCATTAATGCATCACGTGCACACTGTCATAGCTCCTGCTAAAGACATCCATACAGTACTCAGAGAGCACCTAGCTCTCTAATCATACCAATGGTCAATCAATGCACCATGGGCATATCATAGCCTCTGCTAAGACATTCAAACAAATTAGTAAATAAATGAACTTATACATTCAGTAATTCATTTTCCGAGTGCTAAGCTCCTTTTCTCTTAATATCTACATAGAATATTTACAAAATCTTATAAAACTTCATTTTAATACAACACATAAATTTTTACTTAACTTGTTCCTCTATGAGAACCACAATGGTAAACAAAATGCTCCTCCTAATCCATAGGATTGAGTCATTTTTCACATCCAGACAGTCAATCTTTCCACACTAAAAAGTCTTTATACTTATCTGGAGATTTAGTCTTTCGAGTTGTGGTCCTCCCAACCATCAAGGGAGGCTATTACGTCCTCCAGTTTCCCTCTAGCTCCAGAATCTGAATGGTGCCACGGGTTAGAAGTGGAAATAATTCTCTTTCTGCTATGACCTCTGGATGGCCAATCCAGTCAAAGTCAGAAATTCTGGTTTTACAAGGGTTGTTGTGAGTTATTTTCAATTGATCACAATTAGCTATAGAAAATACTCTGCTTTACCATTTTGCATAGAACCCCTACTCCTCCCTTGGGATCCAGCTTTATCCTCAGAGGAGTAGGTAATTGTCTTTCCAACTGTCCCCAACCACCACCTATTCTTAAAAACATTTTTACTATCATCTTAGAAAGATTTTTTTTTCATTAATTAATTTCATCAAATTAAATAATTTTCTTTATCAACAGTGATGATTTAAGTTTTTCTTGCAAGATAAAAGAAAATTAAACAAATTGTCTTTAACTAGTTAATACTAGGTAACTTTAATGAAGATGTCACAACTTCCCCCTAGAAGTAGCATACATGTGTTGTACATTATTATTTCCGAAATAACAAAATCACGCACATTAAAACATGATACTTTAACATTTACTGTTGCGATTCAGATTGCAATGTTTGCGATATTTTATTTTCATAGTTTTTATGTTTCCATTAAGCTACCCATGCTTACTATAAGAAACAATGCTAATCGTAAATATGCATTTCTCAAGCACATATTATCTTGCGCAATCGTTTTAAGTTCCTGCATAAAATGTTGCCATGCATACAATTTCATCATGCATAAAAGTATATACAAATATTCATTAATGCATATGTGTCAATAATGATTAGGGTATGAGTGAAAATATTTCAAATTCCCATAATGTTCTGTTCCAACAGACTGACACATGAAGTATTTATCATAATCACTTGTTCACAACTTTCAAATAGCTTTATTCAAAATCGATTCATGCATATAACTTTCATTAGTTATTCATTCATAACTAATCAATGCTATTAATAATTTCAATGCATTCATGACACGAGTCACTCTACAACTAGTCATTCCATGCCACTAATGATCTTAATGCATTCATGATGACTCATGCAAAAACTAGTCAATCACTAGTCATTATAGTTAAGTCTCACAACTTGATCCATTAAGAGGCTTCATTCAATTTAATTTTAACACTCTATCATACTATAGTAGGACTTTCCTCATCTTTTGCATTCATGCATTAGTTTCACAAACCATCACTGTACACATTCATCTTTTAAAGTAGTGTATGGTAATTTTAGAAATTTTATTGTATGCAAAAACAATTACTTCTTTTCAAGCTCAAATTAAAAGTAACTATTTTCTTTCATGCTTTTTATACATTCTTTCCTAAATAAATAAAGCATAATACACATATTAATCTCATATGCAGAAAAAGTATGTTATAATAGCATGTACTTTTTTAAGAATTCTCTTAAATGGAAGCTAATCTCATGCAATGCCATGTATATAACAATTCATTTTTAAATGAAATAAACACACATATGGATAGACTTATTAAAATAAAATAAAACAAAGTACTTATCTTTATTTCATTTGAAGAACTTCTCTCCCTAATGTAGTACTCCTCCCCATAAAGAAATTCACATTTCTCCTCTACAACAATGTTTTCTTTTAGCAACATCGACAAGACTTTATAGCATGATTAGATAAAACCTTAATCAATAAATAATCAATCTTTGAGTGATCCTTTAACACCTATTCATGTGCATATATAAGATGTGAATGCAATGTCACAACATGATTTCTTCTAACATCTCTACATTAGTGTGAGTAACTAATTATCAATTCATGTCAAATAACTCCCACATTATTATGACATTTTTCACACATGCACACATTCGTACAAGACAAATCACTATATCTGTTAAGAAATTCCTTTAATGGAAAATGACACATGTGCATTCGCTTTACTTAAACTTTTACAAAAGACCCACCACTTCATCTTTTGCCTTTGGAGCATGAAAATATAATAAAGCTAACACATTGGTTGTTGTTCCTATGTATACAATGCATAAAGATTCTAATCTTAATTTCCCAAGAGAGTATTTAACATAATCGAGTAGGAAAACTCATGATTCCTCTTCGAGGACATATAACATAATAGGCATGCAAAACATGGTTTTCTTTTCCATAAAACTAATGGAATAAAACATAAGAATACATGCCTTATTCTTGAAATATTATACCCACATTAGCCATGTATATATTTCAAGGAAACCAAAACATTACTTTAGTTTTTGTACATGCAATTCATCTTCTTTGCCAAAGAATATTTTCTAAAGTATGATAACAAAATATGTTATCATTTTCACATATAAGCTTATGTTCTTTCTGATGAAATCTAATACAACTATTGGATGCCTATGCATGAACTTACTCCAAATGAAACTAGCACAAGAGTTAAGATAGCATAAAGTACTCACATACTCAATAGATCTTCTATCCATGCAAAGAACCTTGTTCTTCTATGATTCTACATGAAAGTTTCTCATGCTTTTCTTCCAATAATTTACCATAGATAGCCTCTTTTATGCATAAAAACTAAGCAACACTAAGAAGTTTAACTTAACCTTTAATATACCTAAATCAAGAAGTTGACATAATCCATCTAGCAATGTAGTATATTCAAGAGGTTATTCTCTTTAGCCTATATTTGTTTTCAAGAAAAGAACTTGGATTCCTTATCATTTAACACACAAGTAAAAAATCCCTTTTAAAAGAAATAAAGTTTCCTATCTTTTCTTAAATAAGATATATATAAAGGCAATAAAGTTTACTTATTTATGTTTTACTACTGCTCACACCTTTCAAGATACATACTAGTAATCTTTGCAAGAACTCACATGGGTTCTTCTCAGAAAAACTAGCATAGTAGTTTGATTTTTTACCATGGTATATCTCTAGGAATAATATATTTCTAAAACATTAACATAATAGAAATATTTTCAAGAACTTACATTGTAAGTTTGTATTTACGTATATGGAAAAGATATATCCTTTTTAAAGAAACTCTAAATTCATCGATATTTACATTGTACACATTTTATTTTCCATAAATGCAATAACTATTGTTTCAAGAAAAGAAAGATAATAATACTTATCTCTTGAAACTCTTTATTCAACATGGATTAGAGATGCATTGCCTTCATTCACATACACGCATTTCATCTCGGATCTCTCAATTTCTTTTTTCTTAACAAATTCCAAAGGCACCAGTGCTGCAACCTTTAGCTCTGATACCACTTGTAACATACGCCGTTAATTTCACATGGAAATGTAAGGAGATAAATTTTTTTTATACAAGTTACTCATGGGTAACTAACCATTCACCATTAAATATTCCTTACTCATCATTACATAGAATGTTTACCAGTTCATAGTGTAACTTTTAGAATAAGAATAGTAAGCTCCTTAACCATTAACAACCTCCATTATATTACATTAACACAATTACTGTATGATGTAACATTCCATTCATTTCATTACTCATA
Organism: Pinus albicaulis; assembly: GCA_034641835.2. NCBI lineage: Eukaryota > Viridiplantae > Streptophyta > Pinopsida > Pinales > Pinaceae > Pinus > Pinus albicaulis. The sequence goes on along the minus strand of CM076573.1, from coordinate 201,812,638 downwards.
TAGTAATCACATACTTGCCATTATGAACATCATAACAAGAAAGGAATCAACATCATCAACTTGACACAATAATCAATCACATCATTGAACACCAATATACCCTGGAAACCCCATAGGGTGAAAACGGGAAAACATTTAATTTTATTATTAAACGCTCATGAGGGTGATCAACCCTCACTCAATGGATTATAAGGGAGACCATCCCTTAACCATCGTTTATAAATCTTACAAAGAAATATATAAATATCTAGCTTAAATCCATTACAATAAATATGATACCATTTACCCTATGGTCTTCATATCTTCATATCTTGATAGCATGGATGTACCTACAATGGTCCATCATACACTGGATCATCAGGTATTTCGCACTCATCTGCATGAACCATAATCATTTACCTGCCACCAGGTTAAGCATACTATTTCCTTCATACGTATCACCATCATTTCCTGCTAATGATGCCTTCAACATACATTGATGTCAATATTCATAAAGTATTAACCAACTATTTCATATATCTATACTAGAGAGGCTTCTCCATCTACTCCTATATATTCATGAAATGAAATTAAAATACCTTGACATTCTCTCTTTAACAACACATACTACATATGTGCTAGTTATAAGTAATCACATTAACTAATGTTTCCGTCACATAAGCACTGCAAGACAATAGCTACATCTCCCCAGCATACATTTCAAATAAACTGGTACTTAGTTATGATACTTGTGCATGCAATTTACATAATTTAATCAAAATAGCTAACCCTTGAGATATTAATTTTACTACATGAAGTGCAATCTAACATATAAAATGTTGCTCCCATGCATGCAAAGGCATATAGATTCCAAAAGAGTCTCCAACGAAGCACGTAGCTTCCTTCACGAGTCTTCCCAAAGGAAATCTCAATGCTAGTGAGCATGTAAACATATGTTTTCTTTTTGTAAAACTATGCAATTAAGAATATAAATACATGTATTCTTTTTCAAAGATTATACTAAACAATCATTTCCAATATAGTTTAGCACCACATGCTATCTTTCCCACCTACAAATATTTATATTCTTTCCAATGAAAGTTATTACTTATGTTGCATGCCTGTGCATGAACTTATTCCAAAAGGAATTAACATCATAATCATGATAAAAAGTAATCACTTAGTTTGTTCATCTAAATAAATATAACGAAGTAGTTCCTCTATCCATGGGTTTATTAAATAACCATTCTTTACTAACAACATGGTAATCTATTCATGGAATTATGAATTAACGAATATTCACAAACACCATGGTAATCTACCCATGGTTTTATGAAATAATTAATCTCGATCAACACCATGGTAAACTACCCATGGATTTATTAATTCATTCATCTCTACCACTATCACGTAAACTATTCATGGATTTATGAAACTGTCCATGGATTTATTAATTCATTACTATTTACAACATGTTAATGAGTATAAATCTGAGATCCTAAACTAAAAGAGTACAAAATCCCTTTTAAAATAAAGATGCATCTTCTGTTTTCTTGGGTATACAATATTATATAAATATTTATATATTTCTTTCCATAATTTTAACATAATCATCTAATCTTTGTGCATGGACAAAATATATTCTTTGTGCATGGACAAAGTATTTCTTTTCCAAGAAATATAGCATAGTAGATTTTTTTTTACGTAAAATCTAGTTTTCCATATAAACATGGAAAATATTTTAAAAATAATCAAACACTAGAAATAAACAACAAAAACATTACTTATCTTTCTCACTTTATCTGTTCTGAGTATGGCACCAGTCTCCACACTAACGATTCTTTAGTCAGAAGAAGATCCAACAAAGCATCTTCAAAAAGAAATCATTGAAGAGAGCATCCTCTAAAAGTAATCATCCTCTATAACCATATATCGGTCTCCATGTGGGTCTGCAAGAACTAATATACTCAGGGAAGATTCAGAGAAAATTTTGTTAGGATGTGAGTACCTTCATTGAAAAAGCTCGATTGGTGTTGCGCTCAATGGCAAGGAAAACTAAGCTCATATGGCCTTGCCCAAGCCTCTTCACAAGACTAAAACCCTCTAATGGATTCAACCTCTCGTTCCTCCTCGTCTGTAAGGTCCCTATATTAATAGTATAGTCCCTTATTGTTGTTAGTGTAACCCCCTTATTGTTATTATTGTACCCTTGTAACCCCCATTTTGTTATTATTGTGCCCTTAAATTATTATTGTTAGGTCGGCTAGGATTAAATTGGGGCCCACTAGGATTACATTATGGCCCCATGGACTGCTATATATAGAAAGGAGGTTTTGTAAATTGTATCATCCAAGAATTGTTCATTCATGTAATGTATTGGAGGTTGCCCCCTTGAAGTTGATTATTTCTAAGGTGTTGATATCTCTTTTCTTCTATTTTTAAAGCTGGTTACAAAACATTTGGTATTAGAGCTTTGGATTCTAGGGTTTCGTTGCTCCAAATAGGTCATCGTGGAATTTTCGCTATAAAATTTTGTCTACGAAGTTTCAGAAGCTGAAAGGTTTAGGGTACGAATAAAAAACCCTGAGGAAGATTGCCTAAAAATTTTAGATCTTGGTTCGCAATATTTTCGGAGATATCATCTGTGGAAGTTAGGTCTTTTTTCAAGCTCCTAAACAGGTCATCGTGGCATTTTCGCTATAAATTTTTTTCTACGAAGGTTAAGAATCTGAAATTCGTATGGTGCAAAGCTGAAATCCTGAGGAAATTCGTCAAAAAAATTGAGAGCTTGATTCGCAACATTTTTGGAGATATGATATGTGAAAGGTAGTGCTTTTTTAGGCTTCTGAATTTCATCTCAAAGAGGTGATCATGGGAAAAGTTCAATAAATCTCTCTCTGGATAGTGGATTTGAGTGCTGTAAAAATTGGTCGCAAGTAAATGGACTTTAGTTTCTTTGCTATCAATTTCAGAGACAAAGGACGAAACAGTGACACGTGGTAAGTCCTACAAGTTTGCTCTACTGAACTAGTCAAGAAATAAGTCATTGTGGGAGATTGGACACAACCTTGTCTTGGGGAATCCAAATTAGATCAAACCTGTGGCATTTGAAAGAAGCTTCATAGGGCTACTATAGGGCTGAATTTCAGATATTTAAGATTTTCAATTACAGAGATAATTCAATTTCAATATCGAGCTCCTCAAAGCAAGTAAAAGGTGTGTATTCTTTTTCTGAATTGCATAAGTCTTGTTTGAAGAATCAAGTTGAATTGATTCCAAGGGAATATTGTAGAATAGGTATCAATATTGGATTCTAAAATGGCACCTAAAAAGAATTCAACACCCATTAAGCCTTCAAAAGGCTCTACCATGACTCATGAAGATGAAGAATTGCAACATGATCTATCAAATTACAAGAGCAAGTGCAACAAATTTCACTCTCGCAAAGAGCAACAAAAAATGAAATGGAAGTTTTGAAGAAAGGCATGGAAGTGAAGATGGACGGTTTGAAGAAAGGCATGGAAGCTAAGATGGATGGCGTGGAATTGAAGATGGACAGTTTGAAGAAAGGCGTGGAAGCTAAGATGGATGGCATGGAGGCTAGCATGGAATCTAAGATGGATGACATGGAAGCTAAGATCGATGAGAAAATGGAAAACATGAAGAATTTTCTAAAATCAGACATGGAAGGTTTGACAAAGTTGATACAAGAAAGGTTTCCTAATGGTGAAAAGATAGTAGAAGAACCTCATGATGAGAACAAAATAAATGTTAATTGTGATTTCATAAACTCTACTGTTGGCGGGAAGAACCACCATATTCCAAAGATGGATATGAGGAAGTTTGATGGAAAGGATCCTGTAACATGGATACTACAGATGGAGAAATATTTTGATCTCGATAATGTGAAAAACACACAAAAGGTACGCATTGCAACTTTACATTTAGAACAAAATATATTTGTATGGTATCGATGGCTTTACTCCCATAAAAAAATTGTCACTTGGTCAATTTTTACGGAGGAAATGATAGCACATTATGAGGATACAAAGAGCAACACCTTCTTTAGCCAATTGATAAATCTCAAACAAAAGGATTTAGTGGGGCAACACATTGAGGACTTCCAAAAATTGAATATAAGGGTAATTGATATTCCAGAGGAACACAGGATTGATCTCTTCATAGGTACTCTAAATGATAACATCCAACATGAAGTTCGTGTTTTGGAACCTGATTCATTGGAGAAGGCATTCAGGTTGGCAAGAAAAGTTGAATGTAAAATTATGGAGACAAGGAAGCCTACCACTCAATTCTATAAAGAAGGAAGTGTTTCTACACCTAGATTTCCACAACCTACAAGATTGACACCACAACAATTGGAAGAAAAAAGAGCAAAAGGGCTTTGCTACAGTTGTGATAGAAAATACACTAAAGGTCATAACTGTACTGAAAAGAAATTATTTTACATAGATTGTGAAGAAGATGAAGAAAATGAAAAAGAAGATGATATACACCAGGAACCATCCATAGAAGAGGAAGAAATAAATCCGACCATATCATGTAATGCATTGGCAGGAATTACCACTCCTCAAACTCTCAAGATAGCAGGACAGATCAAGAAGAAAAGGGTAATAGTGTTGATTGATTCAGGTAGCACCCATAATTTTATTCATTGTAGGGTAGCCAATGAATTAAATTGTTTCCTATACCCATCACCAGAATGTCAAGTGATGGTTGCAAATGGAGGAACTATAAATTTCTCTGGAAAATGCCATAATATCAAGCTAACCATGGGGGAATATGTGTTGACTAGTCCAATGCTTTCCATTCCTATGGGAGGTGCTGATGTTGTACTAGGAGTACAATGGTTACAATCTTTGGGGACGGTAGCTTTTAATTTTCAAGAACTTTTCTTGAAATTTTTTTCAGAAGGAAAGGAAGTCGAATTACGGGATATTGAAGGGAAGCCAGGAAGGATAATAAGCTCTAATGTCATGACAAAGCTTCTAAAGAAAGAACAACGAGGCGTAATTGCACAATTATGCTCACTAGAAGTTCCGACATCAAAATCATCTATTTCTGCAGATCTCCTACAAGTCTTGGACAATCATTCCAAGGTGTTTGAAACTCCCAAAGGACTCCCACCTATTCGTGATCATGATCATGCTATTCATTTGATTCCAGGAAGTGTTCCTCCAAACATCCGGCCTTATAGATATCCTTACTTCCAAAAGAGCGAAATTGAACGTATGATTGTAGAAATGTTAGAGGTGGGTATAATTCAACCTAGTCAAAGTTCTTTCTCTGCTCCTGTAGTATTGGTACACAAGAAGGATGGATCATGGCGAATGTGTCCGGAATATAGGGAGCTCAATAAGCTCACCATTAAAGACAAATTTCCCATTCCTGTGATTGATGAATTATTGGATGAATTACATGGAGCAATTTATTTTACCAAGTTGGATCTTCGTTCAGGATATCATCAAATTAGAATGAAGATCGAAGATATTCCAAAAACAACATTTCGAACTCATGAGGGTCATTATGAATTTTTGGTCATGCCTTTTGGCCTTACCAATGCACCTTCTACATTTCAAGGGTTGATGAATTCCATTTTCAAACCCTTCCTTAGGAGATTTGTGCTAGTATTTTTTGATTATATACTAATCCGTAATGAATAAATAATGTAGGATAAATGATAAATTATCAATTAGTAATTAGCTTCGAAAGGTCACGTCCGATAAGACATGACCTTTCGTGAAGAGGCACCCGCGGTGAGGTATATAAAGTGCCCCACTTGTAACATTCATCATCTATCTATCTCATTCATCTTACATCTAATATAATATTTGTATCCTCATGGATATTCGGATATTTCAAGTCTTCTGGAATAATTAACTTGAGAAGGAACTTTGTTCGCTTCATTTGGTATCAGAGCAGTTCGATTTTCTGGCCGCTAACGCTGCACAGAGCCACGCTCTCTGATCTAGGTCTTTGACCGTAAAATTCGTCAACATTGTTGCCGTTGAAGCGTCTCGCTACACTTTTGAAGTTTCTCCATTTGCTGATTTCGTCAGAGGCCTTTGGCCATTTTTGAAGAATTAAAAATAAAAAAGGAAAAAAAAAAAGTAAAAAAAAAAGATATAAAAAAATAAATAAAAAAATATTTAAAAATAAAAAAATATATATGTGATATATGGTCATACGCATATAAAAAAAAAGAGTTATATTTTATGTGGGAAACGCAGCAACAGAGCCAAATTTTCATCATCCTAAGCTCGACAAGCCATCAGACGCTAGCAAACTAACCATTGTTTTTCGCATTACACATTCGTTAACGCCCACATTGCTCGACTGCTCCGCCGTGTCAAACCAACGACCCAACAGGTTATCGTCTTGTTAAATTCGAGCCACCGCGTGCACTCCACAACTGCTCTCTCACAGCCTCATATCAACCATCCGCTACCACTCCATCTACGTAAAAAAATAAAAACCCGCTCTACTGTCCGATTTATTGTACCCTTCATTTTGCAGCAGCTTTAGCATTTCCTCAATTGTGCGTTTCCATTTCATTTTTCGTTCCATTTGGGCAATCTAGAGACCAATCGACCCCCCTGCACGACGTTGCAGCTGTAGTCTTCTACCACTTCCCATAAAACGCGGCGTTGTCACAGCCGGACTGCCACCGATTACACATTTACGATACGACACTACCCTATCGCATTCCCTTGTGCCACCGAGCTGGTCGACTGTCAAAGGTGTCGCTAAATCCTCCGGACGTTGTAACTGGGTTAATAAAGCTCCTTGTCCGAGCCGCCATAAAACACACCGTTGGTTGTCTATTCCCACTGCCCGGCATCTTATTCCAATCCGCCATCTTTGGTCTCGAGGTTGTGAACTGGTGTATTATCAAACGCTGTCAAGAGAGGACGTATCGATTCGAATGTGATGTATTAATACAAATTGTATTAAGGTTATATAACTACATTTTATTCGAATGTGATGTATTAATACAAATTGTATTAAGGTTATATAACTACATTTTAAAAGAGAATATTATTATTATTATAATATATATATATATATATATATATAATTGCAAAAAACAAAAAAAACAAAAAAACAAAAAAAAAAAACAAAAGGGCCAAGAAAAAAAAAAGAGGTGAAGCATATAAGAATTTTAAAACGTCAAGTTGATTAACATTGAAATAAATATTAAAAAGGAGTATTTTAGTATTTAAGATACTTCTACAAAGTAAAAGAAAAAGATTAAAAAAAAAAAAAAGTATTTTGAAGTTATTACAAATTCAAAACCAAGGAAAATTAAGATTATAAGTTAAAAAGGGTGAAGTTGGAGAATATTTATCTCAACAAGCAAAATGACATCTAATACAAAAATGAAGTCAGGACGATTTTTAGAATTAGAAACGTTACCTATCGACCCTAAAGCGCTGCTTAAAATTAAAGGAAGTATCGCAGGGAAAGATGTCACTATTGCTATATCACCCGCTGAAGAGAAAAATTATATAAACCCTAAAATTGCCAACCAGATGGTGATTCCTGAGTCAAATATAATCGAAAAATTAGACGTTTTTGACAAGAAAAAATACGACATAAAAAATCTACAACTAAACATTGGGGATTATACTTTTATGTCTCAATTTACTATGAAAACCTTAGTTTTGGATAATAGTGATATTGTGTTGGGTTCACCATGGATGGAAACCTTAGGTTCAGTTATCCTAAATACGAAAAAGAAATTTTTGACATTCACCTACAAAAAGAAGAAGATAACGCTACAAGACGTTAACTTGAAGCCAAATTCCGTGACACCTGAAGACGTACAAGAAATTTCGCAGGTAATTTCTCAAGAAGGTAAAAAGGTGATACAAACTATGCAAAAGGAAATTGACAAAATCACCACTAATAAGAATGAAGAAGTTGCTCGCCTCAAGGACCACAACGACAAATTACTAACGCAAATTAAGAAGCTGAAGAAGGACAAGAAGTCATTAGAAAATAAGGTGCAACAACTTGTCAAAAATAAAGCATCGAATGTAGAAATCCAAGTTGAAGAAAAGGAAACTGGTACTAATGCAGTAAATGTCATAACTCAAGAAGAAGACAAGCAAGTTGCAAAAGATGCAAACTTAGATGTTGTAGTTCTGGCGATGAACATTTCAAGCGAAAGATATGTAACCAGCTCAATAACATCATCACCAAAAGAAAATCAAAACATTACCACACAACTAAGAATGGAAAGTCAAACCAAAAAAGTTCCCTATCGACATCCAAATCACGGGAGCAGACAACTTGATCAAGCTATGTCTTCAGAACAGAAACACGCTGATAGTCTGAAGAATACTAACGAATCATTACCAATTTCCAGTCATCGTAAGATTCCACAGAAGATTGATTTAGGTTGGTCCAATCCGTTCTCAGTACGACAGTTTTGTTTGTCACTTAGAGGATCATATCAACTTGTATCAACAAGGATGACTGCCCTAAGACAAGAAGATGTTCGTAGCAGGAAAAGAAATCGAGGCCTTTCATCAACAAGCTTTGAGGACAAAGCTTTTTGAGGGGAAGGCAATGTAATGAATAAATAATGTAGATAAATGATAAATTAGTTAATTAGTAATTAGGCTGAAAGGTCACGTCTGATAAGACATGACCTTTCGTGAAGAGGCACCTGCGTAGGTATATAAGCAGGCCTCACTTGTAACATTCATCATCTATCTATCTCATTCATCTTACATCTAATATAATATTTGTATCCTCATGGATATTCTTGTATTCCAAGTATTCTGGAGTATTTACCAAATGAAGCGAACAAAGTTATCCTTCCAAACATTTATTTACTATCCATCCAAAGTTATCTTCGTTGTTTTGTATCTGATAAACAAACACAATGGGTCAAGTGGTTACCTCTCGCTGAATGGTGGTATAACACTTCCTTCCATACTGCAGCAAAAATGACCCCATTTATGGCACTTTATGGATATCATCGATCATCCATCACATCTTCTTTAAGGGAACATTCTAGGGTTCAAGCAGTGGAGGATCACATCAAGCATCAACAAGAAGTTCTCCAACTCTTAAAGGATAACCAAAATTTGGAACAAAATCGAATGAAACAACAGGCAGATCAACATCGCAGCGAGAGAAGTTTTGATATAGGAGATTGGGTATTTTTACGGCTACAACCATATAAACAATTGTCCCTCAAGCAAGCTAAGAAGGATAATAAATTATCGCCAAAGTACTATGGTCCTTACAAGGTGTTGCAAAAGATTGGTACTATGGCATACAAATTGGAGCTTCCTGCTTCTTCGCGAGTACATCCAGTTTTCCATGTTTCGTGCTTAAGGAAGGTTATAGGTGAAAATCTTCCAGTTCAAACAATATTGCCAGAACTTGATGAGGAAGGAAAAATCATATTGGAACCGAAAGCGGCCACAGAAACAAGAACTCGACAACTACGGAATCGATCAATTTCAGAGTATCTCATCACGTGGAAGAACTTACCCACTGAAGATTCTACATGGGAGGATGACAATTTTATACAAAAGCACCCAGAGCTACTCGAGCGTTGAGGACAACACTTTTTTTGAAGGAGAGGGGCATGTAAGGTCCCTATATTACTAGTATAGTCCCTTATTGTTGTTAGTGTAACCCCCTTATTGTTATTATTGTACCCTTGTAACCCCCATTTTGTTATTATTGTGCCCTTAAATTATTATTGTTAGGTCAGTTAGGATTACATTGTGGCCCACTAGGATTACATTATGGCCCCATGGACTCCTATATATAGAAAGGAGGTTTTGTAAATTGTATCATCCAAGAATTGTTCATTTATGTAATGTATTGGAGGTTGCCCCCTCGAAGTGGCTTATTTCTAAGGCGTTGATATCTCTTTTCTTCTATTTTTGGAGCTGGTTACACAACATCGTCTCTTGGTGTTTCCATACTAAAATGTCCTTGGCTTTGCAGGAACTGCTAGCCTTTGCAGTAATATAATCTTGTGTATCCCATAATGCTATGAATGCAGACATTCTTTATACCACACATTCATTCTTATGAATACTATTCCCAATATAATACGTGTACGGGAAAGATTTTATGGGTTAGTTTCTAACTAACTAAAACCATACCGAATTATTGATTACAACTGATTCCACCTGTTTAGCGGGATGTTACAAATTGTCATTTTATCATATTTATAAATTGAAATATTGTTTGTATTCATAGTGAACATGAAATTTGATTTATTTTAAAACTATTATTTGATAATATTTATGAATTGGAATGTTTCTTACATTATGGTCAAATTGTCTAAAATTGATATATTATTTTTTATTTATTTAAAAAAAATTGTAAATTTAATTGATATGAGTATTTTATATGCTATAATATTTGTTAAAGTTTTGCAAAGGGGTAGTAAGTTATATAGGTTTTACTGTAGGGAAAAATCCATAGTTAAGAGCTAGAGGAATCGTGAGATGGGTGACCTCCTAAAAATTCATATTCCTCCATGCAAGCCCCATAGATGGGTGAAGAGTGAAGAGAGAGCTAATTGAATAATTCATATATACACTTACCTTATGATACATTCACATTGTAAAAGTTTTAAAAAAATCATAAAAATTAACTAAATTATATCTTTATTTTAAACGTAATAATTATTAATAATTATTAAAATAACTAATACATGAGTTAAACATATATACGTATTTACGTTTTACAAAAAACATGTAGCAAAATTTTTAACTATGGATATTCATCTCTACTTTACCATGGAGATTCATAACTTGTACATATACTTTCTTATTAATGCCACATACCCAAAAATCCATAAATGACCATTATCATATGATATTTCTTTAATTAAACAATTTAATTGAAAATGTAAAAAAAACTTAATGTTTCTTGAGATAAATCTATGTAAATATTACTAAGAATATTTTACAATATTTTGTGGAGGTTAAATTATTACCATTAATATAACAATTCTTGATAATTAAATTAAATTCTAATTTTTTATTTAATAAATATACATATCTATATAATCATATAGTGTTTACAAACTATTATGTAATATTTACAAACTAAATTTGAAATGAACCATTCATATGAAAAAGAGACAAATATACTCATAAATCTATTGTAAAAATAATTTTAAGATGGAAAGAAGAAACTATCTACGTTTATTATTTTATCTCCTAAATGAAACTGCTTAAATGTGTAATAACAACTTCTAAAATAAAACATGCAAATCTTGTTTTTCTATGTTTACAAGATTAAATAGATGTTTATGTAATAAAAGTAAGTTTATATATAATTTATTATATTAAACCTAATTTCATGTATTTACAAACTAAAAAAGTAAAACACAAATTAATGGAAAATAATTTATTTGTATCTAAATTGTTACTCAACCATTTACTTATCTTTAAATTAAATTTCACCTAACCAAAAACCTTGTACATTTTCTTAATTTTTCATATGAAAATGAAAACACTACCGAGAATGCTCTTAGCAAACTTCTTATGCTATGGAATTATAATCTTTGTAGATAAATAATACAGATATCGAACTTCTCATGCTATGAAATTCATGATATGAAATTCATGATATAAATATTTGAAAGATCATATAAATACTAATAATCCTTGAAGATAAATAACTCTTTTATTTCAATGATGGAAAATTGTAGAATTATGGAGCGCAGTTATTTCTTGCTTCTTTCATGTTATTTTTTGATCCAGGGGTACAAAGAAACTATCATAAATAGTTAAAAAAAAACCATAGAGAGGTGAAAGGGCTCATAATAGAAAAATATACCAATCCCAATCCTTTGGAGACCTGTTATTCCTTGCTTCTTTCATGTTATTCTTTCATCTAGAGGTAAAAGGAACCGATCATAGATAATTACAAAAAAAACCACGAGAGAAGCCTCTGAGGATCTCGATACTTGGGTCCTCGGAATGTAAACGAAATTGTTTCTCTCCAGGGCGCCACCTTGATTTTAAATAAGAAGCAAAAGACCCAAATGGGCACCATCCTAAATATAAGCTCCATTTCCTCTACTTAGTAGACTTTTCATGAATTTGGATTCACATTTCCTTCTGTATTAGTACATATTTTTTAAAAGTACAAAAACCTAATGCATTGTCAACAAAAAAACATATCAATATATGATTGCGAGAAATATTTCAAAAGCTTGTGTGTATAAAATAAAGTCTCACAGAAAAAATCTTAGGCTAATAAAATAAAATCCCAATAAAATAAAGTCCCACAGAAAAAGAAAAGAGTGGTTATACCCATGGCCACTATGAGGGTACTGAATTCTAGTCCCCAACTTATATTCCCATGGACGCAATAAAGAATTGTGACCAGAGAATACATTAAAATACCAAAAGGAATATATATATATATATATATATATATATATATATATATATATATATATATATATATTTCACATTTAAGTAATTTTTTTTCTTAATTTCACAAAATGCAAGGACTATTTACTGTTGTATTTTCCAAATTCACATTAATTAGGTGTCTTCAGAATTGAGAGCTACATTGAAAACATTAGAAAAAATAACCCCTATAACCATAATTCATATAACATAGTGAATCCTCATATAAGAGATTAAATATTGAAAAAAAATACATACGAGCTCACTAGTACAAGGAAAAATACATAGAGCAACACAACTAAAATGCAATCCATACGAAAATACTGGGTATTCAATTGCCATAAAGTAAAGGAAACGATGGACTGCAATTTGACTACCATTATAGCTCTGCCAATTCAAATAGAGTTTTCATAGTTATGAGGTGGGAATTTCTATGGGGGAATGGGGAAATTGGATGAAGGGCAGTAGACAAAGATTTCATAATTTGACTGCCATTATAGCTCTGCCAATTCAAATAGAGTTTTCATAGTTATGAGGTGTGAATTTCTATGGGGAATGGGGAAATTGGATGAAGGGAAGCAGACAAAGATTTCATAATTTGAATGGCTTTGTGTGGTTCTCACTACAATTTTTTATGAACTGGATATCTTTTCGTGGGCTGTGGGGATAATGGACTAATTGGGAAGAAGAGCAGGCTATGGGAAAAATGAGAAAGGTAACCAGAAATTTTAAACAGAGTCTCAAGTGCCGAGACCATCAAACATACAAATACAACCAACGGTAAATAAGATGAAAGGGCTGCTGGCCACATAGACAGGTCCAGCTAACCATGTGGGAAGTATGCACCACTTCCACAACCATAGCTTCCCACCGGAAATCAATCTGCAGTAACTCACAATTGCCCGATTCAAGTGAGTGCATCAACTGCGTTGTTCTCCTTGGTTATGACATCTGGCCCTTTTGCAAGAATGCCATTACTGCTAACGTTGAATACACTTACTATTGTTCCATCCTCTACTCCGCTACCCATACAACTTTAGTATCAAGTACTCTACAACACTTGTTTGAGTGATAATGTGTGGTGTCTATGTGTCTGTTTTAGAAATAGTTTAAAGTCATGTTTTACAATGTGTCTGGTTAGTGTGGTTTTCCAATGTAAGATTGAGTTGTAATTGAATAAGAGTGATTGCAATAAAATTGTTGTGGGTATTTTTAATATAATTTTGTGTATTTCAAACACAAAAGAAGTGATTTTTCAAAAACTAAAATTTATATAACTTTTCATTTCTCTTTCTATTGAGAATTCCAAGTTTTCAAAGACTTGTTAGGTTCTAGATAATGAACCTTGGTTGGAAAATTCAATCTATTTTATGTTTAGAAATGTTAAATAATGTATGTATGTATGTATGCATATTTTGAACAAAACTATACTATGTAAGTAGTTTTTTTTTTTGTATGTTTGGTAGGTCATTTCCATTCATTTATTTTTAGAAGAAGATTACATCCATGAAGTACATTCAGTGGCCTCAACCTCCCGATTGGGAAACGAAGTCTATTTCCCACATAAATGAATTATAAGCGATAAAAAATCCCAATAACTTAAGTCTAACAAACAAAGCCTTATAGTCTTGAATGTCTAGAAACAAATTTCAATCTAGAGAGCTCTAATATATGATACTAGTTGACATATACATCAAGAAATTATACGAAAAAAGAGAGCCATAACCGTACTAAGAACTAATCATCAGAGAAATGGGCGGGGTCTTTAGCACTCGATCTCAGTAATTCTGACTGGGGAGGCATGGAATGTGCTTTTGATGCTGCCACAATGAACAATTTGTTGCTCGATTTATGAATTGAATAAGTTGCAATTATTTATGTATTTCGTGTTGGCCCTAGTCTCATTTTCGAGTCAATCAAAGAGGTCATGATGTATTTAGCCAACAAAAATTTCATAAGAAAATAAAGGTACATCGGGGTGATGCACCTATGAGTGTCTTTAGCATCTCGAGAGAGAACTCACCAATCCTACACATGCGCTTCAGCTTATGCTTGCTGATTGAGATCAACTTCCTATGATGATATACTTTTTTTAACTTGGGCTAGAGTTCCATTATTATAAGCCTCAATCACTTCCTAAATAATATCAACCTCTGATTTTCCATAAATTCTCTTCAGTGGTCAAGATGAGGAGGAGCCTCTGCTACCTCGATTACATATCTTCTTTCCTCTGCCGAGTTAGCACCCGGGGAAGGACGAGCCATCTTGTTTACCTCCAAATTAAGCAAACTATAAATTGTTCGATAGATACGGTAGGTTGAAGACCAATACCATCCTTTGTGCACGCACCCATAGTGTAAGTAAAAATTATGAGAGAATGTTGAATAGACATTAAAGAGGAGAAAGAAACAAATTTTGTTAGGCATAAGCCTGACAGAAAGGAAAAAATTCGACCAGGGTGGCCTCTAACAGCATTCTAATCCATTGTCGAGAACTGCATGCTAAAAAATGTCATAGTACACATATATTTGAAGCGGTTGTTGACAATTAAGATAATATATACCATAGATTGGCTCCCCAACCCAAAAACCCTTACATGAGACCTCATAGACAAAGTAAATCAAATACAAGAAGTTTAAATTTATTGTTATGCTTAGGATGATTAAAACATGAAAATATCCCTCATTGTTGTGTACAAAATCCTTCACCATGCAACAATTAACCTAGAATTGAACACATATTCCCATTCTAGATAGTAAAATGCCCAAAAAAATGACACTGACATAGGAACATCACACACAAAAGATAATGAAACTACAAAAAATTTCCAACTTTCTGAAAACCCATTTACGTTTCTTCCAGCATTCCAGCTACAGAGCATGTCAATGCGAATGCAGTGGAGAGTATATCAAATAAGCCACAGTCGTGGAGGTAAGGGAAAATAAAAGAAGACATACCCGAATGTGAATGCCATAAACCAGAGGGGCTTGGTTGTCAGATGAATCTGCTTTTCCAACCAGGTAGAGCAGGCATGAATGAGAGAGCCAAACATCTCTAAATTATCCTTAGAACACATCACTAAGATAATAAAAATGCATGTAGGAGGTTAGCTACCCTTCCCACCAGGAGTTTATGAGCTCTGGAGCTCGTCCCTTTTCCATTTAGCATTCCAACGCTATATGCGATCCCACTAGCACACTCACACATGTGAAGTCTAGGAGGTGGCCACCCTTCGACCTTGTGAAGAGTCATAACAATAATATCTTAGATCCAGAGAAGGATATTGAACTGTATTGTACCCCGATTGAAGAACTATATAAGTAGGTTTTGTTCCTTTCTGATGACCAAGAAATATCCTCTAGTACATAAATTCAGATTGTGATTATTTTATATGGTACATTGGAAGAGTTATTTTTTAATACATTTAAGCAATAACCACCTAGCGATGGCATAGTCCATAGAACCTCACTATGAAACTCATTATTCTGAGTTTATTTAAATGCTATCAAAGAATATGAGAAGTGAATTTTTTTTTTGTTTATTAAAGAAATTACAAATGTTTTTTGTCCTTTGCTTTTTAAAAAAATAAAGTCATTAGCATTGTATATTTTAGGGTCATGTTTATGGTTGTGATTATTCTGAAATTTGTGCTTATAATAATTCTTCATATCATTATAATTTTATAGTAGTAGTAATAATAGTAGTATAATTTTAAGGATACAGCTAGATAAACACCAAATTGGTGTATGAAATCCCCTTATTTGTGAGACATTGTCCCTCTTTTGTGCAATAATTTGATTGTTGAAGTCTACCTAGATGTGTAAATATTGTACCTCCTTCTATATTTGATCCTCCATGTTTTCATTGATGTACTTCCTTTGTTTATTTTCATTTCCTTAAATATTTGTTGCTAAAGTACTATATAACATTCTACTAATACTTTTTTATCCTTTTTTGTTAAATTTACTTTATATTGATTAAATACAAAATTCTTAATACTAAAGTCCAATCCATAAATACATCCAATTCATAATACTAAAATATGGTCTTGTTAGGTGGGATGATATTAAAGAAAATGATTACTCATACAAAATTAAATCCAACCATTTCATAATGCTAAATTCCACTCCAATTGAATAATGATGATATTAAAGAAAATTTTTTCATATAAAACCAGTATATATCCATATTAACCATAAATCTAGCAAGAGCTCAGAGGCATAAAATCTCTTTAGGTGAAAACACTTTTTGTAGTACAAAATACATTAAAAACATTGACCTCAAAAAATTTCATCCCTCTCTCTCTCTCTCTCATTTTTCAAATGAAATTTTTGAACTCATAAATAGATTCAACCACTTGAAATTCTCTTGAATACATAGAATAAAATAACTTAAACACACAATTCCAACAAGTATTTGATGGGATGAGATGGCCTATTGGCAGAAGATAAACTCTAGAAATCATAGAATGGTGGCTCTGGTTTTCAGCTCTGGTTTGTCTCTCCCCTCATAGGTGTTAGTTTAATATTCAGTAACGTCTAAGCCCTCATGTTTACCGGTGCTGAGCACATGCCCTATGTCTTCTTCCTCGTGCTGCCGAGATCATCTTGTGACTATTTCAAGCTCCTGTCGCTCAATTGTAACGGATTTTGCGAATTAAGGGTTAACTTTCGACGGTTTTGGCAAAAAGTGGAACAGTCTTCCTGACATATGGACTCCACTATTTCCCTACTCCGCTTTTCGACCCCTGCATTGTGACTATCTGTAACAGACTTTTTGTCTTCGAACAACTGTGGAAGGTGGTAAGAACTATTTCTAGGCATTTTTCTCATGGACCCTAATTATATTGTGGATAGCTCCATTGTGGAGGAGGAACAGTTGGACTATTCATCATAATCCCTTAAACCAAACCAAATATGGTCGCAGTACCCACCTCAGTAGCCAAATGGAGCTCATGTGAGTGACTTGCTGGAAGGGCTCGAGCAGTTGTACCCTTTACATCGAGATTGATGTGTCAGACTCAGGTTTTACGAAGTTGAGGGTTCGTAGCTGAAGCCCAATTGAATAGTTTCTGGGCCTTAGCCCTAATATTCCAGCTTCCCCGGTCTTCTCTATAACATCCCCGTGAACTTTACATATTTGGAACCACCAACACATAGTGCTTAACCTAGCTGAGGTTTCGGTACAAGAATAATGTTCATGGAGTCTGGGACATGACACGGAAGGTTCTTTTGGTTTTGAGCAACTTGCCTTGGGCTCGGTGGGTTTCAAACACACCCACAATGATATTCTTAGTTGTACGGCTATGATTTTTTCTTATGGTAGTTTTGAAGACCTACCCATATTGACTTATCAAGCTGAAGAGAAGACCTCTTCGGGCTCGGATGACACCCTACATGAGGAAGAGGGACCTCACCGAGAGATACTGTCCCACAGAACTGGAAATAAGAAGGCGTGGTTCACAAGGAGTCATGAGAAATAGAGGGATATGGTATTTGGTGAAGGTGTCAGTATGTGGAAAGCCTATGAGACAAAAAAAAATTGTTGTGGTTGGCAGGGTCCCTAGGTGGAATTATACTTCGGCTAGACTCGAGTGTTAGACCTCTAAAATCTAGGGCAACATTCTCGAACAACTCCTGATGGTCCTAACCATGAATAGAGGTTGGTTTTCTCTGATCTTACCTCACCATGATATGGATAGTTAGGTTCTTACAAAATATTGGCATATTGAAATGATGTCGGTTCTCCTTAAACGTTGGACTCCGCTTTTAGACCCTGATAAGGAGAATATGGGGGCTGGCCCTATCCGGGTTTGGTTACGAGGTCTACCACTCCAATTTTCGATGGAAGAAGTCCTTAGATGCATTGGAGAGGATTTAGGTATTTACTTGGGCCCCCATTTGATGTAGGAGATTCCATAAGATGGGAATTTGTACACGGATTATCCCCTCATACTGGCGGTTCATGTGGCTCAATCTAAAACACTCGTTCATGTGGGGACCCAAACCACTGAGAATTTCGGGGTGTATTCGCAGAGGCACATGCAGAGTTTGGGTATGAGGAAGATGCTATATCCTCATTAGTCTCACCTATGACAGTGTCAAAATCAACTCCACAAGCACCCAAGCATGAAGATCCATAGCTACAAGAGTAGGATCTGTGCCCCATTAAAGGTACAGTGTCCTCTACCTCCTCTATTTTTATTTTTAATCTCTATATTTTGTCATCTTCTTCTGCATTTACTCATATTACTTGTCCTCCTAGTATGAAAAATAATCTTGCCCCTTTATGTTGTCACGTTGCATCTTCAGCCCCAACCCTCCTTAGTTTATGCATCCATCCCCTCTGCTAGCTCTGATCGTGTCAATTTCCCCGACACCTCTAGTACCAGATCCACTTGTTGTTACAACCTTTGTTCCTCGGCCAAGTCCGTAATCGATAATTATTATGGATTAGGTGATGACCCCGCCATGACTACACTAAAGGCCACTAGAGGCAAACCATCCTCTCTTTCCAAATCTATCCACCAAGCTAGGGTTGATGTGGCCTCGGGGAAAAAATTCACTACTGACTAGGTTCTTAGAGCAAAGAAAAATCGAGTCAATGGTTCCCCATGATTTTTCTCTCCATCAATTGTAGAGGGTTAGCCAACCCAGATAAGAAGTTGGCGCTCCATTGATTACTTGAATTAGAAAAGGTGGATATTACCATGCTACAAGAAACTATGGGACTCAAAGATTCTATTCACAAATTTCTTTCTTCGATCTGTCCATTATGGAAATTTCATACCTTGGATGTCTGCAGCCAATCTAGGGGTAGTGCCATTGGTTTCAATGACTGGGCCATACAAGTTCAGAATTTTTGGCGATAAGATGGGATTCTAAGAGAAGACATTAATGCCTCTAATCTTGGTACCTCTCAGATAATTCTCAACATCTATGGGTCTTCCCATTACATACCCACTTTTTGGGATAAGCTGATGCAATCCCCTATTATGTAGGCAGATCATATCATATTGGGCGGAGACCTTAATTTATCTCTTGTTCATGGGCAATATTGGGGTCCCCATGCATCATCCGATCCTTTTTCCTTTCACTTTGAGAAATTTTTTGACAAATTTTTTTTTTAAGAATTCATTCGTAGATAGTTTCTATACAGGGCTAAAACCTATAGAGAGTTGGAGAAAGAGAGAATTCAAATGTTGATTCAAAACAACAAGAAGTTTGCCTCATTCAATGGAAGTATTGAAGCCTCATATGTACGATTATACAATAGTTTGGATTTATTTGTGAAAGAAAGTGGGATTCCATTAATTGGCTCACTTAGTGAAGATAAATGAAGACATTAGGTCAGGAAAGAGATTAAAGAGTACTTGGAGCAGCTGAGATAGATTTCCACCAAGAAGGATTTTGAGTTGAAAAGAAAAAAAATGCATAATTACATCGGTGTATTTATCTAGATTAGACCAATGTTTCTCTTTATTTAGAGGGAGGTTAAAATTGGTTCCAAGTCATTTTACCAAGATTATATGGAGGCTACAGTCTGCTTCCAACTTGACACCATTGCATATTTTAGGGTTTTCATCTCACAATCCAATCTTGGAACCAATATGTGACCTAGAAGCATCAAGTGGAAGTTGTTGAGCTAGAGTTTCCCCAAACTAAAGAATCATAGTGTTTTGTCTTATTAAGCTGTCAAGTTGTCTCTACCCTACTTTGTATTATATGGTTATGAGTGTAAAATTTAATATTATTTGTAATTATTTTTAAAATTAAATTCCAGGTTTCAAAATTGGAATGCGAAGATTCATGATGCAATGTAGTGAGTCATTTTATAAATAAGTTGAAGATTCATGAGCGAAGTCTAAGATTCATAAATGGGAATGCGAAGAGTCACCCCCTTTTGTTATAAATATATCGTAATAACACATGTAAAGGTATTTTGGCTAGGCTTAGGCTTTGGAAGATCTTTCCAGTTTTGTGAGAGCCTTGACTAATCCATAGCATACAGGGAGTATAATTGTTTGGAGGAGTAGGTGTTCTTGACTTCATGTTCCACTATCGAGGCTAGTGGTTCTTCAATGGTGTATGTATGATTGGAAATTTAACTTTTAACAAAACTCATAGCCTACACACTGTCATGCATATGTTTTGAACATAGTAGGACTATTCTTGTTGTATTTTCAATGTATTTTATTTAACTGACGCTTATTCTTATTAGCTAATTTTTTTGCATTTGTACGAATGTTGTTGAATGTTTGTTGCTGTATTAATTCACCAGGGTTAGCTTGTGAACTATTATGCATATTATATTGAGATGTCATTATGCTCATGTTTTAATTTAAACTAGATGAGTACTATTAAATTATTCTATTGGGCCCACTTCCTTTTCCCTTCACGTGTTGGAACCTTCATGCATCACACTTGAATTTCCACAGGGTAACACACTTGTTCTCACCAAAGACACCATGCACCACTCTATACATATTTTCAACCAAGGGAGATAATTAACACCCCACTATTGGGTCTCCTACTCCAAATGGTGTGAGGTTTAGTTGGGACTTTATATTGGGGAGATCCCCTGAATGTTGGCGGGCCCAAAACAGTCAAAATTGTTGGTGCTAGTAGGAGGGACATATGAAAAGATGAGCCCTTTAAGTGTGTTTTGAATTTCTACACTCATCTAATGACTTCTCCCCAAATCATAACCCTATCATGTTTTTCCAGATACACAAATATGAATATGTCGGCGCGAATTGTTGATGACTCATCAAATATGAAATTAAATGATAAGGTTGAAACCACCTTATTTGATCGTCCTTCTCGTTTTATTGATTTTTTCACAAGACACAACAACCACTATGAGGATGTTGGTTGCAGGTTTTTTATTCTCGTGTTCGAAGGGCACGTACGGAATTGGTGTAAGACATTGCCTAATGCCTCCATACACACTTTCAAACATCTTTCCACATAGATTTTTTGTGTGTTTGATATGTATGATTGTAAATATCTATGCCATAAATTATGAATTTGCAAAAAACATGTGATGAGTCTACCCAGGATTTTCACGATCATTTTGTTCAAGTTTTTCTTTGAATTTCCAGAAGATGATGTTGGTTGACTGTTGTTGGTAGAGAAATTTATATATCTTGTTCAAATTTAGATAATTTGCACGAGGTTGAACCTTTGGAACTGCTCCAAACATATGTCGGTATTAGAGCTTCTATATCTGTGTCAGAAAAAGTTGTTGTTGCAAGTGATCCTTCATCCCCTTCTCACCAAAAAACTCTAGTTCTGAAGGTTTAGGTGGGAGAGCTTGAGAATTCATCTGATGGTTACAATGAAGTGTTTTATCCATGTCATTCATCCTTTGGCTCCTTTGTTCCTATAAATTATGATTTGTTGTGCTCACCTATTTCAAATCTTTCTTATGATCACGAGGATAAATTATTGAAAGGAGTTTGTGTTGAAAAAATAACTTGTGATATCATTTATGATCATTAGGTGTGGAAGTATACATCTTAACAAAAATATGCGATGAATGATGATTATTTTCCTTCTGTACCTCTTCCACATAATCTTGACATTTTCCACAATTCTGTCATTGCTGTTGGATCTAGTGAAATTTTAGTTTTTGATGATATTACTACTTTTGATCATTCTCCGAACATCTGGAATGTCATTTTCTCATCTGAACATGGACAAGAAATTTTTTCTCTTCCTGATTTCCCCAATCTCTCACCTTATCATTATGAAAATATAGAGGGTGCAATTTCTTGTTTTCAATATTCCCTTCTTCATGATTTGTCAGGTCATGACAATGCCTCTATTTGTGATCTTGAACTTTCCGGTCATGGCGGTCACAACCTTTTCATTGATTCATTTGGTCATGATTATTATTCTTCCATTGTTGATATTTCTAAGCCACTTATCTTTGATGATCCATCACATGACGAGTTGGAACTTCCATAAGCTAATAACTAAATTTAGTTGAAGTTGATGGTTATGCTAGGTTCTCGTAGTCTTGCGGCCAGTTCCACTTTCGATTAGAAATGTGTTGAATCTTTCAAGGATCTTCATCACTTTTTCACACACATTGAAAATAGAAATGTTTTAAAAATTTCACATCCTCCATCTAAATTACACGATCCTATCGATCAATCATTGGAGGATTTGTACATGGCAAGCGTTGTTGCAAAATGAAAATATTTACATCTCTCTTTATGTTCACCCATTTTCTTAGTTCAAAAGTTTGTTCTTGCATGTCTTTAGGTTGCAGTGTATTTAAAAACCATAATGCACCTACACAATGTCTTCCATGTGCCTTCCCTTCTCACTTTTCAGTGTGTATTTCCAAACTTCGAACATTTTTGTTTGCAGTGTCCTATATTTTTTGTTTATTTTTATGCTTGAATATATTTCTTAGCATGTGTTTTCTTACTTACATAATCCAACTAATGCACCGGTGGTTACACTCGATGTATCACTTCATGTGATTTTGGCCTATGGTCTGATTAGGTTGGGAGTAGTACTTGTTTTTTATTTCTTCATTATTTTCTTTGATTTGATTTTATTTGATTTACGTTTTTCTCTAATTCTTTCTTTTGTTTGTTTTCTTTTCGGTTATAGGCTAGTTTCCACATGAGATCGTGTTTGGATTTTGAAGTAAGAATGGTGATTTCTGAGAGGAAGTTGGACTACTAACAATGCTTGGTTATTTTTCTATTCCCTATCTTTGCATGAATCATTCACTCTTTTAATTGATGATACTTAGATGGAAAATACATTCCTTTTCGGAGAAAATGACAGTGAAACCACGATGTTTGAATTTTAACTAGTACCTCCTGCTCCAATAAGTCTCTTGTATTTTTGGCTAATCCTTGTCAACTTAGTTGAGTAGAGTGGGGAGAGGAGGAAAACCTTTAAAATTATGTCATAGGTGTATATAAACATCCTTATCCAAAGGAACAACCTTTTCTTCTCTCAATAAGTCGGGATCCCTCTTGCACCCCATGAAATAAATAAGTGCCTATGCATACTTATATGAAAAAAATGAAAAGATGAAAAATCTAAAAGATAAAATAAAGTAAACAATAACAGAAAGGATTCCGACACAAATAGGTGAAGCAAGAAACTTCGCTAGGGTATTGTCCATTATTGTTGGCGATGGAGAAATGTTTGTGTTCCTGAAGTGACTCCATCAGGGTACTATCCAAGCCTTCTACTACTGAAGAAACACCAAAGATGAAGAGTAAGACTATGAAAATTTTATTTTACCTGTTCTACTCCTCATCCCCAATCAAAAATACCCAGTTTGACATAGCTTGGTTAGTGTGCTACTGATGAAGATAATGGTAGCAACTACATCTTTAACTCAATCGATGTGAAGAAGTTGTGGTAATTAATGAGATGAATAATAATTATAGAAGAGTTAAACATATTTTTCATGAGGCAATATCCATACAATGAGTTGGAGCTCTACTATTATGTCACCAAGTGTTGTAGCAGCTACAACGACTATCCAAAAATTTTCCTATGCTTTGAATTTGTAGCCTTCCTTCCTATCCACATGAGCTTATATTGTACATTACCAAGCATTCATGCTTGGATTGAGACTTATATTTTTCATATGTTCTTGTTTTTTTTCACACTTAAATAATATTTCTAAGTCATAATATAACCTCCTAACTTGGCCTTAAAATATTTTTGGGCTTACCTCCAGAAACTACGGAATCAACGTGGGACAACTAGCCTTGATGATTGGAATTGCAAAATATTAATTGACATTTATACCATGAGATGAGAAACTAAAAATTCATGGATGGAAGACCAGCACTGAG
Organism: Pinus albicaulis; assembly: GCA_034641835.2. NCBI lineage: Eukaryota > Viridiplantae > Streptophyta > Pinopsida > Pinales > Pinaceae > Pinus > Pinus albicaulis. Next base: position 201,788,395 of record CM076573.1, on the reverse strand, counting down.
CCCAAAAATTGTACAAATCCTTCCCCTGAGCTCAGAAACTTCACAATGCAGTAAGCCATAAAGTTTCCAAGACCCCATAGTTACGCAATCTTTCCTGGCAGTGTGCATTGAATGTTTTCCAAAAACTAAAAAAGAAAAAAATCTAAAAAGACAAAAAATAAAACCTAAACAATAGTGAAGCATTATTAGTTTCCCAAAGGAGGCACATTCTCTATTTCTAGAAAATTTCGTGAAATGTCACTTTCCTTGATTTTAGGTATGCGTGTCATAAACCCTAATTCACTCAAATATATTTAATTGGCACCCCTAGAGCTCATTTTCACATTTGACTTGGAGCTCAAGAATTCCTAAGGAGATCATGGAACCTTTGGTACAGTTGTCGTCGCTTTTCCAAGTGACTTTTTATTTTGTTGTCTTTTTCTACTTTTTCTAATGATTTTTGTCATTTCTCTTCTACAAGTGTTTCTTTGTTCACTTCTCTTCATGATTGATGGAGTTTTAACTAATTTTATCTTGTAAAAGTGTTTCTCCAAGTTTTCGTTTTCCTTTCACAAGTGTCACATCAGTTTTCTTATTTTTTGCACCTATGTTCATCATTGTAGTAACTCTCCTCACGTATTTGAATTTCCTCCTATTTTTCTAGTTTCTGCACTTTAATCACATTGATTCATTCATACTTAATGAAATTTTAACTCAAAATCACACCATCACTCACATCTACTTGTCTCCCATACTGTGACAAGGAAGATTTACACTTTCCCTTAGCAAGTTTTCACTTTGTCCATTTGGGCATTATGCAAGTTTGAGGCTCAAGCCAAGAGCTTGGCCTCTGATATTGTGAAATGCACAACACAGGCTATACCAAATTAAAATTACACAGTTCCATGGCTCATTCTTCCATCTTGGCCACTGAGACTGTGTAATGCACAGTCTCTCCTAGTCACTTCCCAAGATGAACTACACATTGCAAAGTCTCAAGAATCATGTTGAATCCTTCGTTGCTAGGAATACACAATGTGTAGTTCCCACAACTAATATTCCTCACCTAATCCAAAAAATTGTGCAATATTTCAATATAGTTTTTGGGTTTGTTGCCCGATCTTTCTTCAAAGGCATATTTGCAAAAGATAATGTTTTCTTGTCATTAGTGTCTTTTCTGTCCCATAGGTACCAGAGCTGTTCAACACGTCTCTCTAGTAGACATTGTAAATATGGAACCCAAGAAATATGCCTCAAAATATACCACTAAAAGTAGTATCCGGGAAGCAATTAAGAAAATTCCAATTAACTTTCCAGTGTATGCGAACACTCAAATATTTTTGGGAAAGGGGTAGAATCTAACATGGAATATGGTTAAAGATGTTTTTTCAGTAAAGGAATTCGAGGCAGATCTAGAGGATCGATAGGTATATGTCTGTTTTCAATGTTAAATATTATATAGGGTTTCATGTAGGTATCTAGCCTTCCTTTGTGCAGACGTCATCAACTGGATTTTTTTGCATATGGATGTGAAGACCATGACATTAAACAATGTCAGTGGGAAAAAATTTATTATTTTTATGGTAGAAGACTAGTGTTCCATGTATGATTCTTCACAGCCAGAAACACTCATGGATTCATACATTTAGGCCTCCAACAATTATCTGAGGATAAAGCATATTATTAAAGGTTTGGTGAAAGAGCCATGAAATTTTCAACAGATGCCCACCAATCCATACAAGACAAAATATCCAACGAGGGCCTACTATCTCTTGGTGATATTAGTTTGTAGAATCTACAATAAACAAAGATGGAAGACCTTTTCTGAACGGTGGGAAAGCTGGTGAACAAGGTTGCTAATATTTTTTGTCTCGTTAGTTGAGTATCGATGTAGCAAATGTCCATGATCCTCCCAAGGGTGGAAAATCAAGGTTCTATATGTCTACATACTTACTGGATGTGATATATGCACATAATGCATTCCATGGAATGAACTAGATAGGGACATCATGAGACCCTTCTATGCACAACTGCTACAAACTTCTTTCGGATTGCAGTGATTGAGGAGTTATGGAGTAGCTAAATAACCACTTCATCATTCTGCTATACAAGCTTATCTTTCAGGAAGATCCACCTTACATGTCACATAGAGAAATGGAGGAAATATATGAGATCACAGACTTGTTTACCTTACCAAATGGCACCTTCCTTAGAATGTTTGGCGCTAAGAATTCACAACACTTTTTTCCAAGGTACGTCATCGACAATATTTTCATGCAAGAATTGTCATATTATCTCACCATAGGGTTTTCATCCATCTTGCACAGGAAGAAGAAAGAACCATGGCCCACTCTACCTTTGCAAGTTTGATTGTACGAGATCAAGAACCTTAAGTCCATGGAAATCAAAGGAAAAGTGATAGAGCAGTTTGAATTTACTACCCAATACTTTAATTCGTACAATCCCCATTGTATTTGCAGGGACCACAAATCAGGAATACACTATTAGTGGATCAATGGGGAATTTTGTTGGTCAGACAAGGAACCATGGAAGAATTGGTACAATGCCTCCAAACTTCACGAGATGGTAAGTATTGAAGGTACTTCATAAGTCACTCAAATGAGGGTAGAAACTCTAGAATCAGTTCCAAAGGGAGAAGATCTACATAGGATAAAGGAAAGAGAAAGGTTGTTGATACTCCAGAGGGAGAAATAATTCGTAATATGAAATAAGTTCCACCTGTTATGAAAATGGATTTAGCCATTGAGGCAAAGAGGAGACAGAGGATGTAGAGAGAAAAATAGAAGAGAAGAGAATAATAGCATAAGATAATGGAGAAAGAGACAAAGGAGAAATAATAATAAGAGAAGAAAAATTAGGAAGAAGATGAAAGGAAAGGTATTGTAACAAAAGAAAAAACGAAAAAGCAAGGCTAAAGAGCAAGAACAAAATAAACTAGCAATATAGGGGGAGAGAAGACATATGCAGGATCATGATATTTCTCCGTAGATTGACGAATTTATCGATATTGTGTACATGGATGGGGCACCCAAGCCACAAGGATGTCGATATTATGCCGAGTGCACAAAAGGTCACCTCTTAGTCTCCACCACTCTAGTATCTAAGTTAGTCTCGAGTGACGAAGAGAAAGTTGTTCCTCTTAATGATGATCCGATCATGGACATGTACAATATTTCATACCATGAACTCTAGAACAATACTGTATAACCATGTAGAAATAATTTTTTGAATGACCTCACATCGCCTGTATTCATTAGAGAGAGGGTGATAATGGAAAACACACACAATAATCCAAATTCCATTGTCAAAGCCAACATTAAATTTCTTGATCCAACAAGATGAAGCACTTAATATTTGGGGACCAAGATTAAGAAATTAGTACAAAAACTATAGGCTACTCAAAAAGAGATATAATAACTTCACACAACATCACAAAATGTAGCTTCTACACATGTCTACTTGGAGGAAATGAGAGAAATGATACTCGCTGAAGTATGAACACTTGGAGAGACCATGTGGGATGTAAATGAGGAACTTATAACCATATATAAGGTAGTTTTCCACTTGCATTGTGTTGAGCCGCGCTTTTGCCCAAATTTTCACGATAGTTATCACATCATTATATGCTCGTACCTAGTGTTTTAATCATTATTTATCCATTAATTAGAGGCATTTGGAGACAATAGCTATTAATTTACAAATTCTTGTTATTAGTTAATTTGATGAGTATTTTTAATAAATTCCTTCTTGGTTGCAGGAAGGTTCGGTGTAGAAATGCATTTGAGTACGAATTCACCAAATGCATAACAACAAAAGAAGGGAGAAGAAAGGAAGTATAATACAGGTTATCATGGCTCCCCTCATACCTATATCAGGTGATGCAGTCTTTGAAAATTTTGAACGTGTGAATGCGGAGCTCTTCACTCTCACCTCTAGAGTTATTCTACGCCAGCTGCTAACTGATTTTGAAGAGGTCGAAGAAGTTAATAAACAGGTTGATCAAATGGGTTATAGCATTGGAATTTGGCTTATAGATGAATTTATCATGAATTCGAATATTACGGGATGTGTTGATTTTAAAGAGACAGTAGAAGTTATCGCAAAGGTAGGATTCAAAATTTTCCTGGGGGTGACAACAAGCGTAGCTAATTGGGATTCAAATGGGACTGAATGCAGTCTAATCCTTGAGGATAATCCTCTTGTAGACTTTGTTGAGTTACCCAAGACTTTTCAAGGCCTTTATTATTGTAATGTCTTATGTGGTGTCATACGTGGAGCAAAAGAACTATTGGGGACCTCCTCCATGTGTTGGGCTGAGAGATTTACTGAATGGGCACATTGTTTACTGTCCTTCCACATTGATCGTTGAAATTTTTCACACTTGCTCATAATATTTGTGATTTGTTGATGAAGCATTTATGATTTGCTGTATTTGACTTCAAATATAATAAGCAATTATATATAGTAATGTTTCTCAAGGATTTGTGGTCATTGGAAGAAGCTAATAATTGATATCTCGATTCAAGCTATTGCAAAAATCATATGATTTTTTATTTTTAGGAATTGTAGGATGTCTACTTTGATTGAGGGGATGCCAGATGCAGTTTCACTTCAATTCCTAGCACGTGTGCCATTCATATTTCATCCTCAACTCTAGTTGGTTTTCCAGGCTTGGCGTTATGCATTACCTAGCACTGATATTTTCAAAGCATGTGATGAGGTAGGAGTCGTAGAAGAATTTCTTTGTGTGAGTGCGTTTGATCCTGAAAATATATGGCAAGTGTTTGATCCACTCAATGATATTTGGACGACTCTCCCTCCATTGCCATCTGAAATCAAGAGCTTGACAAACATTGGGGCCATATCTATAGCTGGGAATCTCTTTGTTCTAGGTGGAGGTAGTGATGATGTTGATCCAGGAACAGGTGATCATGGTGGGATTTTTGCAACTGATGAGGCGTGGGAATATGATCCTGTATGCAGAAAGTGGGCTAAATGAGCATCAATGTTGGTTTCTCATACAATGTTTGCTTGTTGTGTACTGGATAAGAGTATTATTGTTGCAGGTGGATTTACCAATTCTAGAAAGTCTATTTCCAATGCAGAAATATATGATCCAGAGAAAGATATATGGGAACCTAGAGCTAAACTTCAACATTCTCATAATTATGCTTGTTGTGGTTTAGTATTTGAAGGGAAATTGCATGTATTGCGTAAGGGCCTTTCGATAGTTCAGATATTTTGAATCAATCAAGTAGAGGTGGAGAGTGGATGATTATGGTTGGACACCAGGGCCAATAGCTATGGTGAAACAAGAATTATTTGTAGTCAATAATGGCTTCATTATTCGACAACATAAACCACCAAATCTGAGCAAAGTCATTTGCACTGCAACTTCTTGCTTGTATAAAATAGGATTTGCAGTGATAAGATTGTGAAATTAACTTTATGTGATTGGTGGGGTCATTAGACCAGCTCGACGCGTGATTCCAGAGGCTTTGAGGAGCACGAAAATGTGGGCGTAGATCTTAACATTTTGTGTTTCTCCCAAAAAAATTTCTATCATTTGAATTATTTTGATGGAGAGTCAATGACGAATATCACGCACTATTTGGATGCCATGGATAGATATGATAGGATTTCATCTTCCAACAACAACAAAATATCAGAAAAAGGGGAGCGATCTCCTGAATTCACATTATGTTGTAAAACTGATTCCTATTCCAGCAAAATAATCTTCTTGGCTAAATTAAAAGGTCAGTTTGGTAATTTGAATGTATATATAAGAATCGACTATTTGATGGAGGATAGATAGAGTGATAAGGAGTAGTCGACCCATTAGAGGGTATGACTCTGTCAATCAGATAGGATGGGATCGATAGGAGTACAAGGTGAGATTTCTCATATGTAAGCAAGATTTGTCGAATGTAAAGTTAAATTCCTGAAATAGAGATCTGGCATCGAAGTTTGCAGGAGAAATGTAATGGAGATAGGGACTGTTGTGTGAAAACCAGAATTTTTTGGCATGTGATTTTTATAAATTGATTTCCAAAGGATGTTTTAAATATATACATTCGCCTCCAATTTGTAAGCAGTAGCATTGTGCTATGAGTAATTTCAAATTCAGTATTTGATGTTTTAAGCAGTAGCAGGCTTACTCTAGGTGTAGGAGGGCCCACCACAATTGGAGTTAAGCTTGATCCATAATGTAGGAAATTAGTTGTGTGCGAATTTAACATTTCAGGTTCTGTGTGAAGATGTGGTTCAACTCCAAATAATCTCATTCATTGCAGCATCATGCCAATTAATGGATTGAAGAAGTATTACTCCTTACATAATTAGAACATATTTCAATACTTCTAATTTGAAGTATGGAATAAAAGTAGATTTTATATGCTTTGGATTTCAGTATATTAATACGGTCGTTTTAGAATAATAATTCCAAGCTTGCATAATATAATTTTTTTGAATGTTTGCAGATTTTGATTTGATTTGTTTGAATGTTTGCAGGATTTAATCATCATTTGATTTTTTTATGATTTGTTTATATATCCTGGGACCTCGTTTAATCATTGGATTTATTTTTAATTAGAATCATTATTTCTTTCATAGTATAATCATTTGTTTATAAGTTTGAGTGCGGATTTAATTATGCAAGTAGCAGTGATTGAGTTTTCATTATCGAATGGTGCGAGTTTGATTTAGCTTTTTTTATGAGTTGTATGCTTGCGAAGAGTGGTTTTTTTTTTGATTAATTTGTTTCACTCGAATTAAAATATTTAAATAAAAGGCTTCCCATAGGTTATTTGCAATACTATTTTCAATAGGATCTTTTCAAGTGTTATTTTACATGAAGTAAAGTAGTTTTCTTTTAGCAATAGTTAGGATTGTTTCTTTTGTTATTTTAGAATCTTGAATTTGTTATAAAGAATAGTTATCATTAGTTTAAGGTTTGAATTTATTATTAGGATGAAATTTATTTTGTAAATTTAAGTCTTGAATTTGTTATCAATGGTAGTTAGTTTAAGGTGTGAATTTATAATTTTTGATCTTTTTGCCTATCTCAAGATTAGTTTCGGGTGTTAGAGAGGAATAATTAGATTACGGTTTTCAAGATATCATAGGATATTTTAAAAGTAGAATTTAAGTGCGAGAATGATTGAGGATTTCCTCGAATTTCCTCATAGTTTAATTGCATTATGGAGTTTGCACTGAATGAAATTGGTTAAGTAGGTTTCCTTTTCAAGATTGTTTGTTTGCCAAAAAAAGGGTGTTTCATTTCAACACCTAGTTCATCATTAATAAGGAAACACATATACTCTAACCATTAATTTGAGCTAATACGTAGTACAACTCGTGTTTACGACTCCTGAATTGATAATTAATCTAACAATTAAGCCGCCCAACACTTTGGCGCCGTTACTGGGGAGTTGTATTTTGGCTCAGGTGAAATTTTCTCACAGAGTTTCAAGGATATTGCAGGGCAATCAGAGGGCGGAGAGTGTAGGGTAAGACCTGAGTGAAGAGCCACAAATCCACTATTGTGGGGTTGCTCCAAAGTCTGGCCATCTTGCGTATTCTTTGAACTTTTATTTCCTTTATGTGTAGAAGTAGAAGCAGGCTTTAGACATTTAATTTCCAAATTTCTTTTCTTTTAATAGATTAAATAGTACTTTGATTCGACATTTTCCTTTCATGCAAGTGTGGTGAGCTTTATTTCAGTCAAAATCTTTTAAAATTAATTTATCTTCAAAATCCAATCTTCAATGTTATATCATTTTTCGGGTACTGTAAGAACCCTTGCGGACTAATCCATGTGATGACAGAATGTACGAGTTGGATTATTGAAAACAAGAAGATGATATTTTGAGGAATCATTGAATGAGAAATTTTTATGCTGCTACAGAGATGAGCAACTCATCCAATGAAGAATTCACAAGTGCTAAATTTAATATCTCGCTTAAACATAAATTTAATATATTTAAATATTTGATTTCAAAATTGGATGATTTGCAGGAAAAAGAGAAGGATGAAGAACCACTGCTTATCCTTTGCACCATCTGTCGAAAGAAACACTATCTTGGAAAGTGTCCACTAATCGGTCTAAAAGTTTGTGAAATTTGCAAGGATGGTCATAAAACCAAACATTTCCCATCACTGTCACGATTACGAAAGGTACTCAGGGAATCAAGTAAGGCATTGAATCAACCGCCAGGTATAACTCAAAACCAAACACCATTTGATACTTGGAATAATGATTATTTTCCTGAGAAGGTTCCTCAGCTTGTTTATAATCCTGGAATTTCATGGAAAAATTATGATCCTCCTCTAATTGAATATCGAACTTCATGGAAACAGTGGCCCTCTCCTTGGCCCTCATCCTCGAGCCAAATATCTCCATGGCCTCAAGAATCATTTGGATCTTTCTCTCTATGGCAATCTCCCATGGAAATTCAATCATATGAGCACCAACAACAACCACAATTTATTTCTAATGCACCATTAAGTTATCCTCCTCCATGGTCCCAGTCATATGTGCAACCTTACCCTAGCCCTTCTCTTTACCCTAGACCTAACCCTAATCCATACCCCAACCCTAGTTCATACCCTAGTCCATACCCTAGACCTAGCCTTAATCCATATCCTAGCCCTTATCCTAACCCTAATCGATACCCTAACCCTAGTCCATACCCTAATCCACATCCTAGACCTAACCCTAATTATAATTTAAAACCTAGACCTAACCCTTGTCCAAAGCCTAACCCCAATCCAAATCCAAATCATAGGCCAAGCCTTAACCAAAACCCTACCCCAAACCATCTTTTAAACCCTAATATAAACCATGAGGTTTCACAACAGTTTGGACCACCTATTCTTTCTGTTGATTCCGTTGTTGAACAAAATGCTACATCTTCCATGTTTGGAAAAAAAATGAATTTATAAACTTCCCCCATTACTACAGATCATTCACCCCAGGAAGATATAATTCAAAGAACACTAGAGGTGAAATATTTCGTTGGAACTTGTTCTGAAAATTTTGTTGAAACTCAAAACCCTAAAATCTCTCTCAACCATTCTTGTAAATTTGAAAAGAAAATATTTGAGCTGGAACTTGAGGTATTTATATTTTGTCTTTCACCTGATCCTTTATGTCTCCAATATAATGCTTATCACATTCTGGAATATTTTCATTAGTTGGAAAATCATGAATATGTTGATTCCATTGAATCCTAGTTTCGAGTAGTCATCAACACATCTTATTTCCTCAACATTTGGAAAATCTTGCTACCATATCAATTAAAGCAACTGGTTTCTCATGCTTTTGTATGTCTTGAAGTCTATTCTTTAAAACTAAGTGTGAGTATAATTAGCAATTTGTTACGCACATGGCTTCATTGGAAGTACTGCTATACTTAAACGGGAGTCTTTAACCTCTTAGGGTAAAATAGGGTAGGAGAATAAATGAATAAAGCTGTTATCACGCTATTAGGGTTTGAATTTTAGATAGTTACTATTAAAACTACTTTTGATCAACATTAGTTTTGAACACACACATTTGTGACAAATCTTATTGAGTACAATTCACTCTAATACCTCATGATTTTGCAAAAGTAACCATGATTAATCGCTCTAGTAAGTTGTCATCTCGGATATACATTTTCAGTTTCCCTTAGAAGGTACTATTGGAAAGCCCCTATGGTAGACCAATCTTGTTAAGATAATAATGAGCTATTCAGGAGAACACTAGCATTCTTAACTCAAAGAATCTCTTACTCATTGTCCATGATATCTTTAATAAGTCTTTAGGGTAGAGGAATTAGCAAGCAATGATTAGTCATTAAAAACTTTTCAGACCATCATGTACTCTTAAGGAGTAGATCTGTCTCCCCACTTATTAAGAAACCTTTAAGGTTAATCATAATTAGAGCTTACAAATATTTAGAGAAGGATAGGAGGTCTCGTGATGAGCCGACCTACCACGGTCATGACATGTAACATGCATGACATTACTGCTACTGGTCACCAAGCCAGAGTAATGGCTTTCAACCCAAAAAGCTGGAAGACAGGAGGTCTCATCAAAAGATGGCATGTTCATACATATTACCTCTTGTGAGTGGCACTGCCATCAGCTGGTTACCAAGCTAGGACAGTGGCCTTCATCTAAAAGAGGAAAATAAGCTAACTCTGAATTTGTATATAGTAAGTGGGATGCTGAAATTTCGCTAGGTTAAAAGACATCCCTGTCAAGGTTATGGACACCTACGGGCAGTAGGGCCATATCTATGGTATTAAAGTTAACTGCATACTATGATTTTCTTGGTTATCCTTCTCTTTCTTGAAGACTTATTTTCTTGGGCAATAGTTCTAGGATGATTTGAATATGATGCTTTGAGTTCTATATTTCAAAAGTCAAGAATCTTTGAATGATGTGGTAACCTTAGTGAAGGTAATCCTTTGTACTAGATTAAGAAGAAATCTATTTTTGAATCTGGATGAAAACGTAATTTAGAGTGTTCAATAAAGAGGTTGCTGATTGGTATCATAACACACTTTAATTTCTATGGTATTTGAATTGATGAAATTCTCAAGGATGACTACTCACAAGGTGTTGATTTCTGATAATGTGTATTGATTGTAGTTGCCTCTACATGACCTAGGTACGAGATTGTTATAGTAGGTGCATAAATCTTTTGTTATTATTTTTGAAACTGCACTTTTTCAACAAAATTTAATTCTTATCATAAGACTTTGGCCAGAAAGAAAACAACGAATTCACTTGGGACAAGGTAACAGGTATGTACTACACTCTTTCTCCATAATGTCTACTTTCGGTACCTGATCTTGTTTTATCATTTCACATGGTTTTAGATGGTATTGTACTAGTGATGTTGTGGCTAATGAAAGAATTAAAATACGTCAGGAATCTTCATCTTTAATTTCTAAACTCTTTTTTGACATTTTCCCTGCCTTATTTCATTGTCTTAAAGGTTTTTCTTTCACGAGGACATGCAAGAAGTTCAGTGTGGGGGGATTTTGAGCCCCAATTTTGCCCAAAATCATGATATTTATAACATCATTATATGCTCGTACCTAGTGTTTTAATCATTATTTATCTGTTAATTAGAGGCATTTGGAGACAATAGCTATTAATTTATAAATTCTTGTTATTAGTTAAATTGATGAGTGTTTTTAATAAATTCCTTCTTGGTTGCAGGAAGGTTCGATGTAGGAATGCATTTGAGTATGAATTCACCAAATGCATAACAACAGTAGAAGGGAGAAGAAAGGAAGTATAATATAGGTTATCATGGCTCCCCTCCTACCTAGATCAGGCGATGCAGTCTTTTCAAATGTTTAACGCATGAATGCGGAGCTCTTCACTCTCACCTATGGAGCTATTGTGCGCCAGCTGCTAAATGATTTTGAAGAGGTCGAAGAAGTTAATAAATAGCTTTATCAAATGGATTATGACATTGGAATTTGTCTTATAGATGAATTTATAGCAAAATCAGATATTACGAGATGTGTTGATTTTAAAGGGACAACAAAAGCTATTGCAAAGTTAGGCTTCAAAATGTTCTTGGGATGAAATCAAGCGTAGCTAATTGGCATGAAAATGGGACTGAATGCAGTCTTATCCTTGAGGATAATCCTCTTGTAGACTTTGTTGAGTTACCCAAGACTTTTCAAGGCCTTTATTATTGTAATGTCTTATGTGATGTCATATGTGGAGCAAAAGAACTGTTGTTGACCTCCTCCATGCGTTGGGCTAAGAGATTTACTGAATGGGCACATTGGTTACTATCCTTCCACATTGATCATAGAACTTATTCACACTCGTTGATCGTCTTCGTGATTTTTTGATGAAGCATTTATGATTTGTTGTATTTCCCTTCAAATCTAATAAGAAATTATATATATATATATTCATGTTTCTCAGGGATTTGTGGTCATTGGTAGAAGCTAATAATTGATATCTAGATTCAACCTATTGCAAAAATCATATGATTTTTTATTTTTAGGAATTTTAGGATGTCTGCTTTGACTGAGGGGCTGCCAGATGCAGTTTCACTTCAGTGCCTAATGTGTGTGCCATTCAAATTTCATCCTCAACTCTACTTGGTTTGCTGGTCTTGGCATTCTGCATTACGTAGCACTGAGATTTTCAAAGCACATGATGAGGTAGGAATCACAAAAGAATTGATTTGTGTGAGCGCGTTTGATGCAGAAAATATATGGCAAGTGTTTGATCCACTCAATGATATTTGGACGACTCTCCCTCCATTGCCATCTGAAATCAAGCACTTGACAAACTTTGGGGCCGTGTCTGTATCTCGTAAGCTCTTTGTTCTGGGTGGAGGTAGTGATGATGTTGATCCAGGAACAGGTGATCATGGTGGGATTTTCGCAACTGATGTGGTGTGGACATATGATCTTGTATGCAGAAAGTGGGTTAGACAAGAATCATTGTTGGTTTCTCGTACAATGTTTGCTTGTTGTGTACTGGATAATAGTATTATTGTTGCAGGTGGGTTCACCAATTCTATAAAGTCTATTTCTAATGCAGAAATACATGATCCAGGGAAACATATATGGGAACCTATAGCTGAACTTCAGCATTCTCATAATTCTGCTTGTTGTGGTTTAGTATTTGAAGGGAAATTGCATGTATTGCGCAAGGGCCTTTCAACAGTTTAGATATTTGAATCATTCAAGCAGAGGTGGAGAGTGGAAAGCTATGGTTAGCCACCAAGGCCAATGGCTATGGTGACAGAAGAATACTTTGTAGTCAATAATGGCTTCATTATTTGGTAACATAAACCACCAAATTTGAGCAAATTCATCTCCATTGCACTTGCTTGCTTGTATAAAATAGGATTTTTAGTGATAATATTGGGAAATGAACTTTATGTGATGGGTGGGGTCATTGGACCAGCTTGAATTATGATGCGGGAGGCTTGATGGACCAAGACAATGTGGGCGTAGATCTTAACAAATTGTGTTTCTCTCGACAAATTTTCTATCATTTCTATTATTTTTATGGAGATTCAATGACCAATATCACGCACTATTCAGATGCCATGCATAGATATGCTAAGATTCAATCTTCCAGTAACAACAAAATATCACAAAAAGGGGAGCGATCTCCTGAATTCACATTCTGTTGTAAAACTGATTCCTATTCCGGAAAAATAATCTTCTTGGCTAAATTAAAAGGTTAGTTTGGTAATTTGAATGTATATATAAGAATCGAATGGAGTCGATGGAGGATAGATAGAGTGATAAGGAGTACTTGACCCATTAGATGGTGTGATTTTGTCAATCATATAGGATGGGATCGATAGGAATACAAGGCAAAATCTCTGATATGTAAGCAAGATTTAGCGAATGTAAAGTCAAATTCCCGAAATATGGTTCTGCCATCGAATTTTGCAGGAGAAATATTATGGAGATAGGGACTGTTGTGTAAAAACCAGAATCTTTTGGCTTGTGACTTTTATAAATCGATTTCCAAAGGATGTTTTAAATATATACATTCGCCTTCATTTTGTAAACAGTAGCGTTGTGCTATGAGTAATTTCGAATTCAGTATTTGATGTTTTAAGCAGTAGCAGGCTCACTCCAAGCGTGGGAGGGCCCACCACATTTGAAGTTAAGCTTGATCCGTAATGTAGGAAAATTAGTTGTGTGTGATTTTAACATTACAGGTTCTGTGTGAAGGTATGGTTCAACTCCAAAGCATCTCATTCATTGTAGCATTATGCCAATTAATGGATTGAAGAAGTATTACTCCTTACATAATTAGAAAATATTTCAATAGTTCTAATTTGAAGTATTACTCCTTACTCCTTTGGATTTTAGTATGTTAATACGGCCATTTTAGAATAATAATTCCAAGCTTGCATAATATAATGTTTTTGAATGTTTGCAGATTTTGATTTGATTTGTTTGAATGTTTGCAGGATTTAATCACCATTTGATTTGTTTAGGATTTGTTTATATATCCCGGGACTTCCTTTAATCATTGGATTTATTTTTAATTAGAATCATTATTACTTTCATAGTATAATCATTTATTTATAAGTTTGAGTGGGAATTTAATTATGCAGGTAGCAGTGATTGAGTTTTCATTATTGAATGGCATGAGTTTGATTTAGTTTTCGCTATGAGTTGCATGCTTTCAAAGAGTGGTTTGTTTTTGAATAATTTGTTTCACTCGGATTAAAATCTTTAAATAAAAGGCTTCCCATAGGTTATTTGCAATACTATTTTCAATAGGATCTTTTTAAGTGTTGTTTTATATGAAGTAAAGTAGTTGTATTTTAACAATAGTCACGATTGTTTCTTTTGTTATTTTAGAATCTTGAATTTGTTATAAAGAATAGTTCTCGTTAGTTTAAGGTTTGAATTTATTACTAGGATGAAGTTTCTTTTGTTAATTTAATTCTTGAATTTGTTATCAAGGGTAGTTATTTTAAGGTGTGAATTTATAATGTCTGATCTTTTTGCCTATATCAAGATTAGTTTTGAGTGTTAGAGATGAATAATTAGATTATGGTTTTCAAGATATCATAGGAGATTTTAAAAGTATAATTTAAGTGCAAGAATGATTGAGGATTGCCTCAAATTTCCTCATAGTTTAATTGCGTTATGGAGTTTGCACTGAACAAAATTGGTTAAGTAGGTTTCCTTTTGAAGATTGTTTGTTTGCTAGCAAATGTGTGTTTCATTTCAGCACCGAGTTCATCATTAATAAGGAAACTCATAAACTCTAACCATTAAGCTGATCCAATAAGTAGTACAACTCGCGTTTACAACACCTGGATTGATACTTAATATTGAGAGGTTTAATATGACAATTAAGCTACCCAAAAAATGGTTTGCAGCAATATACAAAATACTTTGTCAAAACTATTAAGAATGTAAAAGTTGTTATTGTCACCGTGCATGAATGAACAATGTGATACAAAGAGGCATCACTTAACTTGGCGAAGGAAATGAAGCCATAGGTAGAGCTAGAGAAAGTGAGAGTTTGAATGTTGATTCAGAACAAAAAGGAGCCCGCCTCTTTCATTGGATGTATTCAGTACTCATATGTATGTTTATACAACTTTTTGGATTTCTTGGTGAGAGCACATGGAATCACATTAGTTGGCTCAATCACCTAAGCCAAACGTAGAAAATAGAGTACTTGGAGTAGCTGAGACAAATTTCCACAAAGGAGGATTTACAGTTGAACAAACATAACATGAAAAATTACATCGGCGATCATGTGCATATTAGAATAATGTTTATCTTGCGTGAAAGAGAAGTTAAAACTAGTTCCAAGTCATTGTACCCTAATTCTAAGGAGGCTAGAGTTTGATTCCAACCAGACACCATCATAGAGTTTTTGGATGTCATCGACAACATCGAGCTTGGCACCAATATATGATTGAGAAGCATCAGGTGGAATTTGTTGAACTAGAGTTTCCCCAAAATCAAGCATCAGAGATTTTTGTCTTGTTAGGATGTTAAGTTGTCTCTACCACATTTTTTCTTTTATGGGTATGAGTTTAAAGTGTAATATTATTTGTAATGTGAAATTCCAAGTGTCAATATTGGAATGTGAAGAGCCATGATGTAATGTAATGAGTCATTTTCTAAAGAACATAAAGAGTCATGCGGGGAGTCCAAGAGTCAGAAAGAGGAATGTGAAGAGTCACCCTCTTTTGTCATAAATATATCCTCATAACTCATGTAAATTGATTTTGCTGGCCAAGCTTTTGGCTAAGTTTAGGCTTAGGAAGAGCTTGGGAGTATTGTGAGAGCCTTGGCTGCTTCGTAGCATAGAGGGAGTGTACTTCTTTGGATGAGAAGGTGTTTCTAACTTCACGTTCCACAATTGGCGCTAGTGGTTCACCAATGGTGTATGTATCATTGGAAATTTCCCTTTTAAAAAAACTCAGAGTCGGCACGCTTTCATTAACATATCATGAATATAGTAGGATTATTCTTGTTTTATTTGCAATGTATATTATTTAGCATACACTTATGATTATGAACTACTTCATTTGTATTTGTACGAATCTTGTTGAATGTGTGTTGTTGTATTAATTCATCATGATTAACTTGTGCAATATTTCACATATTATCTTGTTATGCCACTATGATCGTGTGTTCCTTTCAAGCTGTGTACAATTACAGGACTATAATGGGCTCACTTCCTTTTACCTTCACGTCTTAGAACCTTCATGCATTCCATTTTAAACTCTACAAGTTCACACACTTGTTCTCATGAAAGACATCATGCACCATTCTACACATATTTCCAACCAAGGAGGATCATCAACACCCCACTATTGGGACTCCTACTCCAAGTGGTGTGAGGTATAGTTGGGACTTGATATCGGGAAAATCCCATGAATGTTGGTGGGTCCAAAACTGTCAAAACATGGGAATTCAAATACTTTTTTTAAGAATAACATTAAAATATTTTTTGGAACTTAAAATAATTACACATATTAGATTAAATGTATAAATATGATGGTTATTTCATCATATCAACTTAATTGATCCTTCATTTCTTTTTCAATCAATTTTGATTAGAAATCAGTGGTGGAAAGGAGAAACCAAGACCCAAAAAAGAAATTCATAACATCCACAAGGGTGTGTGAAAATAGAATTGGTAGTGTCAAGGGAGTGGGAGGTACATTGAGCTTTTCAAAGCACTACTAGATCAACCTTATCAGTGAGTTAAGTTTGACAATATCAAAGGAACAAGTTGATTGACGATGTCAACATGAATAAAAGAAGCTACGAGGTGAGCTCCATAACTCAAAAAAAAGTCAAAGAAGACAAAGAGAAGCTGAAGGACTAGACAAAGATGAAATTCGAAATTCTATTCATATTATGATGGTGTTATTTTGTATATGTAATTAATTATCTCATAATATTTAATGCATCAAGCATAAATGTATCTCTATGGATCATGGAAATGAAGTTTTTATTTATGGGCTAGTCTGATACTAATGAAAGAAGACAATTTGCAGGGATATCTCTGGTGTAATGTGTATGGTACATTCTCTGTTTAAATTTTTTATGTTTATAATTGAATACATTCATAATGGCTAGTTGTCTTGTAATGGTGATAAACTATGTAAATGGTAAATGAATCCTCTAATACTCATGAAAATCCATCAGCATACTCAATGTGCTAGAATGTCTTTGGGTGATACCTTCTTCCCTTGAGTAAAATTAAAAATTCTAGCACATACTAGAGTACCAAAAAAACCTATTTGTTGGCCCTTGAGGCAGAACCCTACTCTAAAATTTAACTGATTTTTTTCTAATAATGATTAGTAGGATATTAAATAGTGGTATTAAGATGTGATGGGAGGAAAACTGTGACACTTTGATTCTTTAACAAGCAGAGCTATGATAGAGAAATATTTATTGGCTTCATAAATATATATTTTTCTTTCGGTTTTCTAGTGATTAGTACAAAATATTGTAGCCAAATTTCGTGAAAATCTATATCAGTGGTTGCAATAGCTTTGGAAGTCTTTGAGAGATCGAGGTTATCATGGGATCTATAAAAACTAGACTCCATCATATCTGGTTGTGATACATCGCCTAAATCACGAAAATACAAGGGTTGCTTATTTCAAGGTGAAAACTACATTGGAAGGGAATATTATTGAATATACTACAGAAAATCATCAATCATTTTTTGAAGTAGAAGTATTTTTCAGTTTTGGGTTAAGAGGCAAACTGTTTAATAAATCCCTTCGTGGATCAAGATCGTGTTGATGGAGGAAACGTTTCTACCCTTCAATTTGGCCAACATGGTAGATTAAAAGCCTCGTGCTAAGGGAAGGATTTTGGGGGAGAAGATTACGTGTTGTAGAATGTAGGAAATATTTGCGATGAAAGGGAAAGAATGATGGAGTTCTAAATATTTCTGGGTAGCAGAAATTGCTCGTATATTTGTGGAATAGAGGGAGGGAAAGATGAGGGATATTTGAAGGAGGTGGTGGCCAACCTAGAGTTGGGGAAGGAAGGGTTCAGAAAAGGTGAGAATTCTAGTAGAGAAAAGGAAGCTAGAGAAAGTGAGTTAGGATAACCGACTCATGATGATGATGCCCATCAGGAATCAGTTAAATCCTAAACACTAAACCAAAGGATCAATATCATGGAGACGAACCCCAATACCCTTATAGATTAAGACATGAATTTTGTGATGAGTAAATTGTTCCAAGAAGACATTTCTTTGCCGAAAATTAGTACTCCACAATATAGCAACACTGTTGGTTCTCTTCCATCACTGCCCCTTGTGTTATTTTAAAATCTAGTAAGTTTCCTTTATACCCTTTCTAAGACTTCGATGTTTCACAACACTCACAAAGTACATATAGTTTGGAGTTCCTCTCGTGATACTTAGTAGAATTTGGTGATTTTTTCGCAATCTAGTCCAAACATGATTTTTTAATTTTTCCTAGTTCTACTCCAATGGTTGGTAGAATAGCGGGATCTTTTGCTCAATATCCTCATTTTTGGGAGTGCCCGCAACACCATCGATTAATTTTATTGATCTATTTAATATTGGTCTTTTGAGAATGACCTAATGATCTTTTGAGAATGCCGTGCGCGTGAAGAAACGAACCCATCATCATCGTTGACCCGCGAGGCCTATAAGGATCGGCAGGTTGATAAGGATCGCAATAACATTGGGTATCTGAATGGTTAGTATTATCATTATTTCATTTGAAGCACTAGCCATGACCATCGGCTCATTTTCCTTTGCTTTACCTCTCATGTTACTACTGGCCTTGGTGGGCGCGTAGAATACGGACCGCTACGAGCCGTAGCAGTTCTATTTCCAGAATCGGTGCCTAACTTCTGTTACGTCCGCTACGAGCAGTACCAGTTCTATTAGTATTCATTGTAGTATCAACTACTCTACAACACTCAGCCATCTAGTATCAACTACTCTACACAGTTCTATTAGTACTCATTTTAGTGTCAACTACTCGGCCATCTAGTATTCATTCTAGTATTAACTATTTTACAATATTAGGCAATTTGGAATGTAATTAATATTTCTATTGAATATTCATGGTAAAGTAGAGGTAAATATTCAAAGTTAAGAATTTGTCATATAGTTATAAAATATTTTGTTTTTGAAATAATCTATAATTTGATTTTTTGAAGTGTGGTATTCATAATACATGGCATTGCCATAAGTTCTTATTTACAAGTTAATAATATCCATGATAAACTGGTACAAAATATTTTGATTGTAAAATAAGTTATGTCTTTTAACATGTGTTATTGATAAGTCATGATATTGGCACAATTTATAGTTACAAAGGCTACTTGAAAGTTAATAATATTAATAATAAAGTAGAGTGAATCTCCATCAATAAGAATCTTGCCACATTGTGATAAAATATTTTGATTGTGAAATAAGCTATGATTTTTTGACAAGTGGTATTGATAAGCCATGGTATTGCAATCAATCCTATTCACAAGTTAATAAAAAAGGCCAAAAAAGAAAATTGAATTTTATTGTTTTTATTATTTAACCTTTTATCATGAATTGAGGGAACATTTAAATGTTTACACTCATCACCCACTTTAGATTAATTTTACCTTTTTATTTATTACTTTTAACTTTTTGTTCATTACTCATAACTTTTTATTATTAATTGGCCCAAGATTTAAATGTTTACACTCATAACTGGGTTTTTATTACCTTAAACTTTTTATTTATTGTTTATAATTTTTTCTTTATTACTATTAAAATTTTATTATTAATTGAGACAACATTCAAATACTTACAATCATCTCTCATCACTTTTAATTTTTTATTATTTTCTAATTGAACCAACATTTAAAATTATTTACGTACTTACATTACACCTACACACCTACCCTACATTGGATTGTAGAGCCCAATAACATGTTCAAAAAAGCAAGGTATGAAATTTAAGCTAATATGTAATAAGTTACTTTTTGGGAACACTTTTATATATCTCTTTATTGTGTTTTATACTTTTGTATGAATGGTAACTTTAATATTGTGGATTAAGTTATGGTGGGGATAATTTGGTTATTGATAAATTTATATAACTTGAAGGAATGAAAAATAAAAAATAAGAATCATAATTATGCGAATAGACATGTCTATTTTCGAAAATGGTTTCTAGAATTTTGATTTAATAATCAATAATTATTAGGTTGACAATAAGGATTTAACATTCGTGGAATATTCTAGAATATTCTTAGTAGTATACAAATCAAAGGTTGAGATTTAACACCAAAGTAATTATGCCAATTTTTTCTTTTTAATTAAATTGATTAATTAAAAAGATGTTATTTGAACAAGTGTCATATGAAGTGACTTATGGTTTCTTGGGCACGTGGTATTAATAAACCATTAAACTAGCAATTACACCCAAATGTTGCAAAGGAAATGCCGTAAGACATAGATTCTTAGATTTGAGAAGAATTGTGACATATAAAAGATGATTGGAAATACAAATTACAAAATAAATGTCATTCAAAGCTAGAATATACAAAGAAATCAATTACTAGGTTCTCCCTATTCCAAAATGAACCAATTTTTAATTATTTTTTAGTTTTATAGGATTGGCCATAGTTGCATGAATTTGTACTTATTTTTAATTCTCAAGCATCTGTCACTATGTTTACAGTTTACTACTCAAGTATAACCAATTTATTTTAGCATGGATTGAATTTAGTAAAAAAAACTGTAATTGGAATTTCATGTGGCGGTATCAAGAGAGGCTCGTGCAATGTATAAGATAGGATTAACAGTATTGACATATTGGAGCCCTAATGTGAATACATTTTGTGATCCTAGATGGGGACGAGGTCAAGAGAGGAATACATTTCGTGATCCTAGATAGGGATGAGGTCAAGAGAGACCAGGAGAGGATCCTTTACTTGTTAATCGATATGCTGCAAAGTAAGGGGAGGACAATTAACGAATAGTTTGGATCCTAACAGTACATGCTTAATGACTGCTGAGCTGTCACAGATTTATTTACAGGTGAGTCTTCTAAGTTGTCACAGATTTACTTACAGGTGAGTCTTCCATCTGCTGCTTGTGTCATTCATCTCGTATTCCAGTGCATATCGATGGTAGTGGGACAAATTCTAAACAATTTGGCACATTAATCTCTAGAGTTACATTATCTAAACAATTTGGCACATTAATCTCTAGAGTTAAGATTTTTTCATTTTAATCTCCTCTTCGGTTTGCAGTTCCTCATATTTATCCTGTACTTGTATATTTCCTACCAACCTATCACAGTTTTCCCTTGCAGGGGAGCCTGGAAGAGTAGTGTATGAATGAGGTGTATGTATATAATTCACCAAAAATAGCGGGCCTCCTCCAAAATCCCCGCATATCCACAAACATAGAGGACTCAACATTTTTCTTTGGTAGATGCCCTCGTCAAATATGGTGTAATGTTTCATTTTGGAAGGAAAATAGAGAATATTTCATGCCATTTCCATCTTAAAACACACATCCACAGTCGCTCGCAACCCATATTTCTGCTCTCAAAACGAGTTACATCTTCTCTCGAGCTTTGTCATAAGGGAAGGAGTCCTCTTATCTCAAATTTTTTCTTCAGTGCAACAATGTTGGAACTAAGGCTTGTGCAGGGGAGTCTTCTAAAGAAGGTGATGGAGTCCATCAAGGACCTTGTCACCGATTGTAACTTCAATTTCTCGGCCATGAGTTTCTCCCTGCAAGCCATCGAATCAAGCCAAATTTCCCTCATTTCCCTGTTGCTCATATTTGAGGGCTTTGAGCACTATCGCTGTGAATGTAACATGTCCATGGGCAGGAACCTCCGTAATATGGCCAAGATGATGCAGTGCACTGACAATGATGAAATCATCACCATCAATGTTGACCATGGGCGCAAATCCACTGGCTCTGCTGATCAAGCTCCCTTTAACTTAGTGAAATTGGAACCCGCATTGTCTTTCTATCTGGATGGCATGTTTGGACGTATAGGGTTATTTCTGCTCCTATCATTCCTCTCTTTCGAGAGAGACAATGTAAAGTAGTCTTCATGATAAATTTAAATTACTAATCTATAAAAGTACAACCAATGATAACAAACATGTTTCCTTACAATAACTTTGATCTGATTTTATTGTGGCTTAAATGTGCAATTTACTTCCCTTGAGGGGTAGGTGTCGGGACCACGAGGTGCTCATATATTGCAAGTATCCTTGCTTTTATTGACAACCAATATGAAATTGCTCCAACTACTATTACAATCGAATCCATATGATTCAACCATCCACCTTTTTTTTGTAGTTACGTTTAGCCTTGGCTTGAGCTAACCTATTTATTAGATGGAAGAATAGATATCCGCCCATTTATTGGATCGCAGAAGACCAACCCACCCACAATGGGATGCTTATCACCAGGATCATATGAGGAGGTTTTGGAAGGTTTGGACACCCTTTGGGAATTTAATTCTTCAAAAGTGGCTTCCATCCTCAACCCCTCACCATAAGGTTTCAACCTATGACGTTGTTGAGACTAAACCCCATCTAAACTAATTGGTCTACACCTCATGGGTTAATCACCTAATATCACCCAATATCAAATGGTGATCTAGAACTTAGAGAGAGAACAAAGAAAACACTTCCCAGCCATCAAATCTCATATGAAGGAGCAACATGCCACCACAATAAGTGCATAGCATTAGTTTCCAATGGGTTTTATATATTGTTATTATTATTATCCAATTTTAAGGTCACGACAAACACCAAATTGGTGTATGAGACCCCCTTGTTTGTGGGACAAGGGACCCACCTCCGCGCAACCATTTGAATGCTAAGTCTAGGAAGGTTGCTAAGTCTAGGAAGACATATATACTCTATGTCCTCTTAGGAGAAAACACATGTTCTTAACCCTTAGGCCCACTCAAAAAAATAGAGAATGCTAGTATTTGCATACTAGTTACAAAAATAACCAATAAAAAGTTTTTGAGTTTACAACAATAGAAATTTCAAATTTTATCATATATTATAAAATATTTTCTATGCCAAGGTATTCACTTACTTTAGTCATATTGGTAGAAATAATACTAATTCTATACTACTTTTGATGAATCTGGTGACTAAAAATTTAACCCCTTTGGTGACAATGTTTTTTTTTTTTTTTTGTACAAGTAAACTATTACAAGTTAAAGTTCTTCTTATAACTTTGGAAAACCCTATTTCTTGATTATAACTATAAATTAAAATGATGCAACTTCTTGGAACCTTATGAACAATTTGTTCCGTACATATTTCAATATCAATTTAAACATGAATGCATACTTAGAATTGATGAAAATTCAATTTTAGGATGATAATTAAGCTAAAATCTATATAATTTGATGTATTAAAAATTAATTATTGTATATTAAATTTTTTCTTATAACATTGGAGCACGTTATATCTTATTTATGGTGTTAAACGTAAACAAAACAACTCTTTATAGGTTATTGATAAGATAACAATTTTTAACTTTTAACATTAGTCGTAAAATAATTGCTACACAAAATTGTTGATTTACTTTAGAAATATTCACAAAAAAAAATATTAATTTAATTTTGTTGCCACAAAAATTTTATAGTATCTCATTTTTGACAAATTTGAGACCTTTTGTTTACTACTTTCCAATGTATAAAATAAGTGCTACACAAAAGTGTTGATTTAATTTAATAAGATTCACAACAAAAAATATTAATTTAATTCTAATGGTACAAAAAATATTGTTGTATTCCATTATTGACAAATTCTATGACTCTTTTTTCACTACTTTGGTCACAAATATTTTATGTACTAATGAATTACTGCAAAATAAAACTCTTGTAACATCAAAATGCCTTATATTCCTATTATATTTGTAAACAAAACAATATTATTTTTTACAATTTTATAAATAATGAATTCCTTGTAACACCACTTCAATTAGATGTACATTTCTTATCAAAAATACTTAGACTTATGAACCTTCAACTTTAAGACTAGAGTGAAACTTAACTTTAATAGACCTTCACTAAATACTTCCATGAGTTACAAAGTAAACTATCAAATTTATTACTCTAAATTCTTCTGTGGCATACAAAGTCAACATTACAACCATGACTCATACATATTCATCTTTATAACTTGCTACAACCATGACTCATACATATTCATCTTTATAACTTGCTAAAACTCTACATTCTTTCCTGAATTACAAAAGAAACCATTAAAACCATGATTTACAATGTAAACTTTCAAATTTATGTCTTTGAATACATAAACATAGTCTCTAAATTCTTCGATGACTTACAAAATTAGTATTACAACTATGACTTACAACATAAACCTTCAAATTTATGTCTTTGAATACATAAATTGGTCTTTAAGTTCTTTGACTACTTTAAAAGTAGCATTAACCATGACTTATAACATAAACATTCAAATTTATGATTTTGAATAAGATAAACCAAGGTTTTAAAATTTTCCACAAAATTAATAATATAACTATGAGTTTAACTATGTAAATTAAATAAATAGTCAAACACATAAATAGTCAAACTAATGAGTTTAACTATGTAAATTAAATCTCTAAGTTCTCTCATAACCTATAGAAAAAATATCACAGTGATAACTTACAACACAACCTTCAAAGACTTTGAATATATAAACTAAATCTCTAAATTCTTCCTTTATTTTCTTCTTCCATAGAGAGTGTCATTCAAAGTCCTCCTTCCTTTATTTTCTTCTTCCATCGCCAGTGTCATTCAAGGTCCTTGGCTTTCAAAGTGAACAATATTCAACTCTATTCCCCAACGTGGGAGACACGGTGAATGGAAACACAAAAATATAATCATGGAAAGCTAATAAAATTCAACCCTATTCCACAACGTGGAAGAAATAGTGATGAACAATCCTTCCAACTGATTCCGTAGCTTGGGATAAATGGGAAACGAAATGGTAGAAAACGAATGATTGTGCAAATGTTTTTCATTAACTGAGTACAATCGTTGCAATCACCATTAATTAATTTACCCTCCATAAATTAGTTTCTTTTCTAAATATATATATAGTCTTGTGCTTATTAGTAGGAATCTTACCGTTGACGAATCGAGCTCCGGGGGACAGGGTTTTACCAACGTATCGTTGATGTCATTGTCCACAATCATCCCCGCCATCTCAAATTCAAGAGGCAACAATGTTTTGTGGTAGCCATCAACTTCATGGCCAGTGAAATATTTTTGCTGGGAGCCATGCCCAGAATAATGAAACACCAAAGAATCTCCAGGTTGGCAATCTTGCACCAGCCAACGCATCCACCTCTGGATGTTTCGTTTTGTGGGGATTCTTTTCGAATCATTTTCTTCCTCTGCAAAAACTGAAAATACAGAGCTCACGTAATGAAAAACACAAGTGAAATATTTATACAAAGTGAAGCCATCTAAGATAATCGAAAGAGTTAATAAATAATTAATATCTGTGAGAGTAACTATAGAGTCTTCATGGACGTTGAATCTGGCTATCAAAAGATATTTCATACCTTTGACATCGTTGATGTAGCATTTGAGCTCGTGTGGCATATTTTTGTAACAAATCGCACTGAGAACGACTCTTTTATTAGTGGAGACTCAAACCAGAGGAACCAGACTAACAAAAATCGGCTCATGTCTAGGTTTGTTAAACTTTAGAGTACCTGGAATTTTCCTAACGGGATTCGACCGCCAGCAGGGTTCAAGTTGGCGAATCTCGGCATAAACACTGCAGTAATGATAGCGAAAACCAGCAACTTGGGGAGGAAGCCATACCTGAACACTGCAATTGGGACAACCCGCTAGCTCGGCTTGTGCCATAACAATCACTCTTGCGCCCAAGCTAATTTACTCATCCTAATACGAGAGTCATGTCTCTTAATTCACATAGATACAACGAAGGAAACGTCTGTAATCTTATTTGTGAATGCTTTGCAGTGTGGAATCGTAAAAGATTGAAGCAACACATATTTAGTTTGAAGCATTGTATGAATTGGGTTTGATCGAATACGCGACAAGGAAACCTGTCTGTAGTAGTGGAATCTCCTGCCGGTCCAAGATAACCCGACGCGAGTGAAACCCACATCATCTTTCTAGATGGATGGCATGTCTGGATGTATAGGGTTCTTTCTGCTCCTATCATTCCTCTCTTTCGACAGAGACAATGTAAAGAAAAACTTTCGCCAGCGAGGATCATTCAAATGGGAAGGAGAGGATCCATTGCCAATTGCTGGTAGGTTCTTTGATCGCCGCAACTAACATAACCCTAACTAACCAAAATGAACTCTAACTAACCATTATTCGCATCGTAGGGTTGATAATATTTCAATCGTCTAACACATAAGATCGATGGTACAAAATGGTGTAGAGTGGAAATCAGGAAAGTTCTTTTCAAATAAGAATGCCTTACGACATAATTATAACAAATTTAATATTTAAATTAAGAAGGACCATGGTAAAGTAGGGTTAAATATCTATGGTTAAAAATCTTGTTCCATGTTTTTAAATATATATGTTTAATTTATAAACAATTCTTAGTATAACTAATAAATAATAATAACAATAATTTAAATAAAGTTATAAGCAAGTTAGTTTTTATTATTTTACATATCACATAATACCTGAAATTCTTCTTCCCGCTTTGTCTCAACCTCCCTTTCTCAATTTCCCACAGGAACATCATCAAATCTCATTGGAAAAGTTCTATAAGTTTTTTTTTGTTGACGGAAGCACTTTCCTAAAAATATTTAATAGCTTATGTATGTCAATAATATTACATTGTAGTGTGTTAATCACATTATAAAAAGCATCCCTAATGAATCTTAATAAAAATAAAAATAAAAATTATTTTTTCTTATATTTTTTTGATAAAATTGAAATGAAAACTTTATGGACATGTTCGTCTATAAAACATTATAAAAAATCAAGCTTAAACTAGTTCTAATTCTATAAAAAAAACAAAATCAAATTGATCTCTTAGTTTCTTTTCTTTGCATCTGAATTCATTTTAAATGACTTAATTGCATCCCAATGGCCATTGATCCTAGCCATAAAATGCTTCCTCTCAGTCATGCTAGGGTGCACCTTATATTCCATTACTATATCACATATTAATTTGAGGATTCCCCTTCAAAATTTCATTATAGAAACATCTACAACTAAAGACGTTCCTAGATATTTGTAACTACAAGTTGAATTTTCCATAGCATATATTTTCTCATAAAATTTGAGCAATAACTAAAATACAAACTCCAAAAACTCACTATTTTAGAGATGAGAAGGAATACTATTCAATATTTTAAAAAAAATGATTGACCATACAAATGAAACGAGTCCCAAAAATAACTTTGTAGGTTGATATAAGTCTCAAGCTCTTTAGTGGTCATGAATATAGTTTTGATATTAATAATTCTAAATCTCTTCAGGTGATGATGAAAATAGTGTGCTCTACCTCACAACCAAAATATTACTGAAGTATCTCAATATGTGTATTGTTTAGTGCTTTTACCATTCTTCACATTTTTCGTGCTTCTACCACCTTTGACGTGTCTAACTAAATCACACAAAGAGAATTGAGTGGATACTTGTGTTAAGTTACCAACCATGTGGAATTGGCCTATCATGGAAGCAAAAATAGGGCCAAGTTAGCATTTCCATAACATGTAAACAAAATGTAGATATTTGACTTTAGAAAGTAATCCGAAAAAATTACAGACATAAGCTATTTAGAAACACTAAAATAGGGTTTTAGTCAAATGGTTCTAGTTATGTTTTGGTTTTAAGAAAGCTCAAATTTGACAACTCACGAATTTGCAAGTGATTTAATATAATTTGAATAATTTAAGTCCACAAAGGACATATAAGTTGGAAAATGGTGAGTTAATTATCAAATTATTATGCACATGAAAATCACACATTAATCACTTATGACCACAACTAGAAATTTATGACAAAGATAATAAGGGTAGTTTGGATTAGATTGCCCAAAAGTAATTATTATCACTGTCACAATTTTTTCATACGTATTTGAGAAAGAC
Source organism: Pinus albicaulis (assembly GCA_034641835.2). NCBI lineage: Eukaryota > Viridiplantae > Streptophyta > Pinopsida > Pinales > Pinaceae > Pinus > Pinus albicaulis. The sequence continues at coordinate 201,760,281 of CM076573.1, read as the reverse complement.
ACTCAACAACCCTAAATAAAATCATTTCTGATACATAAGGCAACAAATGGTTGGTTAATGCTTATGGAACTAAACCATATTGACTTAAAATTAACTCTAAAAGTAATACATTGGCTTGAGTGTGATTGGCTAATGGTAGGTATGTCTTTCATGTGAGTTTCAACCCTCACAAAAGAACCAAAACATTAGCTTCCCTACATAGGGCCATTCAAAAATTATTTTTTGTTTTCCTTGAAATAAAAAATCTCTTTTTTCACTTACCATAAATGAAAATATTATATATATATATATATATATATATATATATATATATATATATATAATTTAAAATATTTTATATTTTTCATTTCAACATAAAATTATATATAAATTCTACTCACATATATCATTTATATAATCTAAAAATAAATATAAAATAAAATAATTTTCAATCTTATCTAAATCTATGAATTAGAATATTATTTACATTCATATTCAATTATATAAGTGAATGATGGAAATCAATATATATATATATATATATATATATATATATATATATATATATATATATATATATATATATATATATATATATTTAATTGAAATTATCATTTTATCATATTTATAAATTGAAATATTGTTTGTATTCATAATGAACATGAAATTTGATTTCTTTTAAAACTATTATTTTATAATATTTATGAATTGGAATGTTGTTTATATTATGGTTAAATTGTCCAAAATTGACATATTATTTTTTATTTATTTTATTAAAAATTGTAAATTGAATTGATGTGAGTAGTTTATATGCTAGAATATTTGTTAAGGTTTTGCAAAGGGGTAGCAAGTTATGTAGGTTTTACTGTAGGGAAAAATCCATAGTTAAGGGTTAGAGGAATCTTGAGATCTCATGCAAGCCCCATAGACGGGTGAAGAGTGAAGAGAAAGCGCGAAAGAAAATTCTAGGTGCACCTCTTCACAATGCGACCTCTTCACAACACTTCTAGAGGAGCACCCCCCAATGTCATCAGATTAATTTCATTGATTTTATTAATATTTTTTATTTATTTTTTCAATCTATTTTATATTGGTTAGTTTCAATATTCTTAATACAAAAATTCAATCTAGTTTTTCAAACAAAATGAACCACAACTTATTCATAATACTAAATTCTAGTCTAGTTGTTTTAAAAAAATGAAATACATCCAATTTATAATATTAAATTCTAGTCTAGTTGTTTTAACAAAATAAAATACATTCATTTTAATATAAATCTTCCGGGAAATCACATAAGAATTTTCGGAATCGACTCGTTTCGAACTATTGTCACAGTCACCTTTAAACAACATTGATCAGTAAAAAAAAAATTAATTATTTATGCACATATACAAAAAACCCTTCATGATTTACCGTGATTGAATTGAATATTTAGTCAAGTACAGGACTTAAATGGAATTTCCCAATTATTAATATAGATATATTTCTCAAACTCTGAATCATGGTTCTTGTGGCATGCATTAACTTTGTTTTATGTGTGAATTTGCCACGTAGCCTGCACCGTGACCATATGTTATAATTTCCTTTGCTTTTGCTATGGTTTAAGGGATCTTTAAAAATCTTGCACCAAGGAATAGCGCATGCCTACTATGATGGCGTCATATCATATTTAATTATGAGCACTTCCCAATGCTAAATATCCCTATGGCTGTCCTTTGGCAATCTGGCGCTTTTAATTCTAGATGAATGACATTGGGGTGGTTGCTCGCCGTGGATCTGGTGAAGATCGAACGGTGGTAAAGAGTTAGGTTTTGGCTAATGCCCTTCAGCGGGTAACTTTTTTTGCTCTCATTATTGCATTCGCCACACACGGAGGAAGCTTCCGGTGCCGACCTGCTGCTCCAGGTTTCCTACCTCTTCTCCTCGGGGTTACTGGCTTCCGCTATGTCATCATTTATATGCGTTGCGCATCCTCCATGGCAGATTATGTCTTCTCGCTACTACAATGGAAGAATTGGAGAGGTGAGACAACTTCCCTAGTTGAAATGTTTTTTTTTTTTTTTTTTTTACTGTTTTTGTCTGCCCGTCGGTGAATTCCTTTTAAAATTTCTGTAAGTTGAGGTTCAATGCAAATCGTTTGTGCTAACTTTGGGAATTTCGGTTCTTGCATGTTCTCTACGATGAAGACCCTATCCAACATTCTTTCTCAAACATCCACCAGGTAATGGCCTGTACAAATTTAGAGATGGGGTTTTAAGCTTCTACTGCCAGTTGCTTATTATAGTGCTCTTACTTAGTTTTGTGCCACAGGTACGATATTGTTTACTACCGTGCTCGCTATGTAACGCACTTGCGGACTTGCAACGACACTTCTCCTGGAGTTGGTTAATGGTACTCATCTTGTCTACAGGTACCCCTGTCAGGTTCCCGGCTTACTCCTTAGCAGCGATGGCTGACGATTACTTTGGGGTTGAAGTTTACTCGAATTTTTCTTTAATATAGTTGCATGGTACTCAGGCTAATAGCCATGTCTAGTTTATGAGGAATGAGTTTGTCCTCCTACTGCGGCCTCTGGCCTATCTTATTGTACTTATTCATATATTTTACATCGTTGTGCCTTAATGACAGACGAATGGGAACCTTTCAATGTTATTAGATTTTGAATTTCGATACTGGAACTTAAGTTTATATGCTGTTGAGTTTCATGTTACAATGTTATGTTCTTTAGCAGAGTTCTAACCTGCGTGGGTATTAATGCAAATGTTTTCGGTGATTATACTAGTCTACCTGTTCGAAATCTAGCTTCGCTTATCAGGGCTTTCACCTATGCATTTATAAATGTTTACATTTTCCCTTGTTCTTTCTTTCTCTTTCAAAATCAGGAAATGCAATTATTTGATCCGCTGGTAAATAAGTTTACTTTGTCAGTTCAATTTATCTTCCTGTATGCAGTGTTTTGGTGTTTACACTTCTACTTGTATAACTATTCTTGGCTATAATGTATATCTGCGTCCCTCACCGATACGGAGAACGCTTCTGGCTTATTTGTGTTATATAATTATCGTTTCTACTAAGCTCATTTCACTTGCTATATCTGGATGTGATAGTTCCATACATTCTATTAGCATTCTTTTGTTATGTTGCTTAGGAGAATCTATTTATTACGAGTACAACAGTTATTGTTTCAGTTCTTGTTTTTAGTAATCTTATCTCAACCAGCTAAGCTATACTTAACTATGAACTATGACCAGACCACGACTAGTCCAAGTAATATCATAGACTCACAAAGAACGATCAGCCCAGTGTCTGGTCATAGGTGCTGGGCTAACAGTCCTTTGGTTGGTAAATAGAATTTTCTAGATTATCTTTTTCTAACAGAGTTAATACCTTTATTCAGGATAGAGAACATTCCTTCTAATCTTTATTTACAACTGTTACCATGAAACTCCTAAGTTATTTTGGGCCTTATATACATACCAGTTTTCCTGTCTAATACAAAGATTTATAAATATAATCCTTTATACATTTTTCAAAAATATAGAGTCTCCATATGATAAAACTAAGAGAACCTTCATATTCACTTACTGTATAAATTGCAGAATTTCCATCTAAATATTTATTAAGAGAATTAATTACTTATTCTAATAGCAAGTACAGATTTCCACTCATCTGCATGTAAATCTGACTAATGGTACTCGGTTACCTCCCTTCCACGAGTTGGGCAATTACGTCCTGCAACTCTCCCCTGTGCATCCAAATCTGAGTCTTCGTTGATCACAGAAACCTGGAGGAGAAATTCGGGACAGTACGGTCTAATTCTCCAACTCTAGGGGAACAGTAACTCTAGAGGAGAAACTTGGGACAATCCGGAACAGTTCTCCAACTCCAGTGAGTCAATTTGCTCTGAAAGTTTCCCTTTCAAGGGTTTCCTTTTCAAAAGTGCAGATTTCCATTCTCTCACACAGAACCCCAAACTCTCCTTAGAATTCCTTATTTATTCTAGAGTTTTCTTTGGGTAAATGTGGAAACTGTTTTTCTGTTCAACTAACTCCAGATCTTGGTTTACTTTTACCATCAATTTTTACTCATGAAACTAATTTCACAAGAAATCTTTTATTCAATACCAAAAATTAATTTTGTTCAAATATTCTAATTGAAATAAAACAACAGCCATAATTAATCCATCATTAACAAAAGTCTAACCATTTTTCAGCAGCTAAGACAGTGGTTACAACTACCAACTGTAGTTCATCATCATGATAATGAAAATTGGCTAATCTGACATACACTTTTATAATAAAAATTAATTATTTTTAGTTTTAAATTGTGTTTTTTAAGGTGGGGGTAGTTAGGTTTTTGGTTCTTTCTTTTTATATTTTGATATATAGCTTTTTAAGTGCAATGTTTAACTTTTTATATTTTTATAGTTTTTTGTTGACCGTTTAACTTTTGTAATTTTAATGTTGGGGTTAATTTTAATTTTGGTTTTTATATTTTTCTTATTTTTGACTGTTGGGTTTTGACCGTTGGGTTTTGACTGTGGCTTCTATCCTCTTGGTATAAAAGTCTATGTTAGATCAGCCAATTTTCATTATCCTAATAATGAATTACAGTTGGTAGTTCGAAATGGGTCGGTTCCAAAAATTCTTATGTGATTTCCTGAAAAATTTATATTAAAATGTTATGAATCACAGAAACTTGCACTCTCAAAAATACATCCAATTTATAATACTAAAACTTGGTCCAGTAAAATAAAATCATATTAAAAAATAATTAAAAATACAAAATAAAATATATCTATTTCATAATACTAAATTATACTCAATTAAATAAAAATGATATTAAAAAACAACTATCAATTTAATATTAAAATACACTCATTTTATAATACAATCAAAATATATGTAAATGATAATACAATTAAAACATATTTCAATATTTTTATGATTTAAAATATAAAATATAATCTATTACATTTAACAATACTAAAATATTCCAAATCCAATAAAATTAAGTCCACTTATATTATATTAAAGAAAATAGCTACCAACCCAAAATGTAAGTCCTCCATTGCCAAAGGACAAAAATGTCTTCCCCAACGTGTGCGTGAAAAAATCGAATGGCACGAAGCATCATCATCGTTGACCGCGAGGGCTAAAAGGATCGGGAGGTTGATAAGGATGTGAATGAATCGTTAGTATTATGATAAAGTAGAGTGAATATCATGATTAAGAATTTTATCATATTGTGATAAAATATTTTGATTGTGAAATAATTATGGTTTTTGGATACATGTTATTAATAAGTCATCTTATTGTAGTAAATTTTATTTACAAGTTGATAACAAAAATTGAATTTTATTACTTTTATTATTTAACTTTTTATCAAGAATTTAGGGAACATTTACATGTTTACACTCATCACCCACTTTAGATTAATTTTACCTTTTTATTTATTACTTTTAACCTTTTGTTTATTACTCATAACTTTTTATTATTAATTGGCCCGACATTTAAATGTTTACACTCATCATCACCGGGTTTTTATTACCTTAAACTTTTTATTTATTATTTATTATTTTTTGTTTATTACTTTGAAAATTTTATTATTAATTGAGACAATATTTAAATACTTACAATCATCTCTGGTGACTTTTAATTTTTTTTTTTAATTTTTTAACTGAGCCCATATTTAAAATTGTTTACATACTTAGATTACACCTACACAACTATTCTACATTGGGTTGATTGTTTACATACTTACAATACAAGTAAACAATAAAAAATATTGTGGATTAAGTTATGGTGGGGATAATTTGGTTATTGATAAATGTATATAACTTAAAAGAATAAAAAATAAAAAATAAAAATCATAATGATGTGAATAGACACGTTATTTTGGAAAATGGTTTCTAGAATTTTGATTTAATTATCAATAATTATTAGGTTGACAATAAGGATTTAACGTCCTTGGAATATTCTAGAATATTCTTAGTAGTATACAAATCAAGGTTGAGATTTAACACCAAAGTAATTATTCTATTTTTTTATTTTTAATTAAATTGATTAATTAAAAAGGTGTTATTTGAACAAGCGTCATATGAAGTGAGTTATAGTTTGTTCGGCATGTGGTATTAATAAGCCATGGAATTATAACAACGCCTATATTTAGATTAAGAATGGCCATGGTAATGTAGGGTTAAATATCTATGGTTAACAATCTTGTTCCATGTTTTTAAATATATATGTTTAATTTATAAATAGTCCTTAGTAGAATTAATAATAATAATAATAACAATAATTTAAATAAAGTTATAAGCTAGCTAGTTTTTATTATTTTACATATCACATAATATCGGAAATTGATCGACCAAATGTGTAGACGTGAAGAAGACACTAACCATTTAGGGGGAGATGATCAATAAATTGTTGTGGATATTTTATTGGAACAATTCATCACAATAGAGATGATATAATACTATAATATTTATTATGAATGTTAATTCATTTTAGGTATCATATTTTTTATTTATTTTTTGTATGCTTAAAAATAAATTAGCTAAAATGTGAGTAATGTGGAATGAAAAAAATTACAAACACCAACCAAAATAGGCACCTTTTTTCCCTTACATATTTCTTGGAGAAAACCTAGTTATAAGGTGTGGATTTTTTGCTCTATGTTCTCTAGTATCCAAAAATGTGCATATACAAAAAAATATGCACTCGATATGGAGTTACCTACAACCCATGGATTGTAAAGATGCTACGAAATCTTAAACCACTTTTTTTCGCTCTGAGTACCCACTCCTAGTTTATTTTGTCAAATATGGAATAAAATACAAGAGCATTTAATGAAATTCCTAATCCTCCTATTGGTCTAGTACTTAATATAACCTGATAACCAAATAGGGGCAAGGTTTTTGACGCAACCTCAAAATTTGTTCTCGCTCATCCCCTTGGCTTCTCCATCCTTGATTCATGATTATGTCCCATTACTGCACACTCCTCCCAGAGTTATATTGGTCGACACTATATTCATAGCTTCTCTAATGTATTTGAAGCTCACTTGGCTGGGTATTAAAACCTATAGCGGTCATTTTTCTCAAAGCATGCTTTTAAAATTTCCCACTAGTGCTTAACCTCAAATCCTTTTTATTACTTCGTTTAGGGTGTTATGGCCTTACCTTCCTAGACCGAAATAACCTTAGTGATAGACATAGTTCCCCACCCACAAAATCAAAACAAAAGGTGTAATGTAATTGTTTGACAACGTGGCCTCGATCTTCTGTATTATTGAGGGGTCCACCCCTTGTTTGGTCTCATTCGGGATATTCAGTAATTCAAGAATCTAATCTAACTTCGGGAGTAAAAGCCTTTTCGAGGCTCGAAATACTTTAAGGGTTCAACCATATTTACTTGTTAAACTTTGTTTTGGGGCCCAAACTTTTTATTTAGTTGGATCTCGAAGTTTTTAGACCCCATATTTCCAGACTAGGAGCCATTGATTGAAATGACCATGCAAATTGATTCATCTAGTTATTACACAGTTAAAGCGCATTGAGATAAGTTAAAAGTAATATAACAGTCCAATCCATGTTAGGGGAAGTTATAAATGAGAAATATTATTATGAGTCCCTAAATAACATAAAAATTAGTTATGATTTAAAGAAACTTACTTCTTAAAGGATAATGAAAGTATGAGAAGATAAAAAAATAAGTATAAATAAATGTTTATTTTAATAAATGAATGACAATAGCCTATTACAATTATCATAACCATGAATAAGATTGAATGGTGAGATGAGTATAAAATATTAATAAATTGATATATAAAGTGAATATGTGGACGTTTCTCAAACAAGTGTAAGAAATCAACGCGAACATGATGGAGGCTTTTGGAATTAGGAAATTGTAATGATAAAATAACTTAAAACTTTCAGGATATATTGTAACTAAATAAAAAAATGGTAAGTGGTTGTGGAATAACATAAGTCATGTGTGTAAAATACTTCATATGTGGAAATAAAAACAAACTATGTAGACTAATGAGGAAACACCTAGCATAAAGTGTTTGAATAAGTGTTGTGGGAAAAATAAACTACGTAGACTAATGAGAAAACACCTAACAAAAAATGTATGAAGAAATAACACAAAGTGTATGTAGAAATGTTGTGAGCAATTCTATAAACAAACTTTAAGAAGAATTATGTATAATTGATTAAACAAGTGAGTGTTGACTAAGGGAACTCACTTGAAGATGATGACCCCGAATGTGTAAATGGGGACATAAAAAACACATTCCCACATGAATTTTTGTTTGTTCCTAGGAATGCACAGGTGTCCCTTAGGTGTCTAGGTTGAAAAAGGGCTAAGATGAAAAATAAGATGCTATCTTGGCATGGTTTAGAAGATTTTGCGCATCCTTAGGAAATTTAAATATGCAATTTGAAAACCATATTTTTGTGCAATATAAAAACCTTAGCTTAGTCGAATTCGAAAACCCTATTAATGTGGAATGTTGAAATTCCAATATACTAAGTTCAAATTCGAGTGCATCATTGGAAAATTAAAGTAGATAAACCATATTGATCGTGTATCACAAGTTCAAAATGTTTGTTGATGAAGATTTAAATGGAATCTAAAAGCCATAATAATGTGGAATTTCATTGAATGGAATTGTATGGACGAAATTGTTGTTTATATAATTGTGACTAATTTACACTCAATACTCCCTATCTTCCTGTTTCCGTTTACATGTTTGTTTATCTCTCTGTCGTTCTTCTTCCCTTTTTGTCTCAACCTCCATTTCTCAATTACCCACAGTAGCATTTTGAAATCTCATTGAAATAGTTCTATGAGTTTTTTTTGTTGATGGAAGCACTTTTCTTAAAATATTGAATAGTTTATATATGTCAATAATATTATGTTGTAGTGTGTTAGTCACATTATAAAAAGTATCCCTATCGAATCTTGATAAAAATAAAATAAAAAATTGTTTTTTAATATTTTTGGATAAAATTGAAATGAAAACTTTATAGACATGTTCATCTATAAAAAAATAAAAAATCTAACTTAAACTAGTTCTAATTCTATAAAAAAAACAGAATCAAATTGATCTATTAGTTTCTTTTCTTTGCATCTGACTTCATTTTATATGACTTGATTGCATCCCCATGGCCATTAATATTAGTGATAGAATGCATCTTCTCAATCATGCTAGGGTGCACCTTATAGTCCATCACTATATCACATATTAATTTGGGGATTCACCTTAAAAACTGCATTATAGAAACATGTACAACTGAAGAGGTTCCTAGGCATTTGTAACTACAAATTGAATTTTCCCTAGCTTTGATATTTCTCATAAAAGTTGAGCAATAAATAAAATACAAACTCCAAAAACTCACTATTTTAGTGATGAGAAGAAATACTATTCAACCTTGTTATAAAAATGATTAACCCTACAAATGAAACCTTGAGTCCCAACAATAAGTTTGTAGGTTGATATAAGTCTCAAGCACTTTAGTGATCATGAATATAGTTTTGTTATTAATAATTCTAAATCTCTTCAGGTGATGATGAAAATAGTGTGCTCTCCCTCACAACCAAAATATTACTCAAGAATCTCAATATGTGGATAGTTTAGTGCTTCTACCACTCTTCACACTTTTCGTGCTTCTACCACGTTTGATGTGTCTAACTAGATCATACAAATAGAATTGAGTGGATACTTGTATTAAGTTACTAACCATGTGCATTGGCTTATCATGGAAACAAAAACAGGTCCAGGTTAGCATTGCCATAACATGTAAACAAAATGTAGATATTTGGCTTTAGAAACTAATCCAAAAAATTACAGACAAAATTATTTAGAAATAGTAAAATAGGGTTTCTAGTCAAATGGTTCTAGCTATGTTTTGGTTTTAAGAAAGCTCAAATCTGACAACTCATGAATTTTCTAGTGATTTAATATAATTTGAATAATTTAATTCCACAAATGACATATAAATTGGAAAATAGTGAGTTAATTATCAAAATATTATGCACATGAAAATCACACATTAATCACTTATGACGAGAACTATTTGTAGTTGAAATTTATGCCAAAGATAATAAGGGTGCCTTGGATTAAATTGGTCGAAAGTAATTATTATCACTATCACAATGATTTCATACATATTTGAGAAAAACACTCAACAACACTAAATAAAATCATCTCTGACATATAAGGCAACAAATGGTTGGTTAATATTTATGGAACTAAACCATATCGACTCAAAATTTATTTGAAATGTAATACATTGGCTTGGATGTAATTGGCCAATGGTAGGTATGTCTTTCACGTGAGGAGTTTCAACCCTTAAAAAAGAACCAAAACATTAGCTTCCCTACATAGGGCCATTCAAAAGTTAGTTTTAATACCTCTTTCACTTAATATATATATATATATATATATATATATATATATATATATATATATATATATATATATATATATATATATATATATATATAATAATTTATAATATTCTATACTTTTCATTTCTATTCAAAATTATATATAAATTCTACTTGAATATATCATTTATAGAATCTAAAAATAAATATAAAATAAAATAATTTTCAATCTTATCCAAATTTATGAATTCTTAAATATAATATAACATGGATGTATTAATCTTAAAAAAAAATTCAAATTGTTATTTTATAAAATCTATGAATTAGGATATTATTTTCATTCATATTCAATTATATAAGTAAATGATGGAAATCAATATATTTTTTTTAATTGAAGTTATCATTTTATCATATTTATAAATTGGAATATTGTTTGTATTCATAGTGAGATATAAAAGTGAATTACGAAAATTGATTTTTTTTTTTAAACTACTATTTTCTAATATTTATGAATTGGAATGTTGTTTACAGTTATGGTCAGAGTGTCCAAAGTTGATATATTATTTTTTATTCATTTTAATAAAAATTGTAAATTGAATTGATATGAGTAGTTCATATGCTATAATATTTGTTAAGTTTTTGCAAAGAAGTACCAAGTTATGTGGGTTTTATTGTAGGGAAAAATCCATAGTTAACGGCTAGAGGAATCTTGAGATGGGTGACCTCCTAAAAATTCTTATTGCCCTCATGCAAGCCCCATAGATTGGTGAAGGGTGAAGAGAGATCTAATTGAACAATTCATAGATACACTTACCTTATGATACATTGACATTGTAAATTTAAAAAAAAAATCATAAAAATTAACTAAATTATAACTTAATTTTAAATGTAATAATCAATAATAATTATAAAAATAACTAATACATAAGTTAAACATATGTACATATTTACATTTTAGAAAAAACATGTAACAATATTTTTAACTATGGAGATTCATCTCTACTTTAACATGGAGATTCGTAACTTGTACATAGACGTTGTTACAGATACCATGGTTTATTAATGCCACATACCCAAAAAACCATAAGTGACACTCATATGACCATGTTCATATGATATTTCTTTAATTAAATAATTTAATTGAAAATATAAAAAACCTTGATGTTTCTTGAGATAAATCTATGTAAATACTACAAAGAATATTTTAAAATATTTTGTGGAGGTTAAATTCATACCATTAATATAATCATTCTGGATAAATGAAAACACTACTGAAAGTGCTCATATCGAACTTCTCATTCTATGGAATTCATCATATAAATATCTGAAGGATCATGTAAATATTAATAATCCTTCTAGATAAATAATAGAGATATCGAACTTCCTATGAAATTCATCATATAAATATTTGAAGGATCATATAAATATCAATAATCCTTCCAGATAAATAACTCTGTTATTTCAAAGATGGAAAATTGTGGAATTAACTAAATAACCAGCAAGAGTTGTGATTTGGAGCTGTCAAATAAGATATTTGTTTTACTACATGTATTAAATTTCACTTAAAGCTTAGGGATGGTGATTTTAGGCTATTAAATAAGTCATTTTTTTTTTATATGTATTATGTTTTAGTTAGAAGTGCATTCAACATGCTCCGAATAGAAAAAATATGACAATCGTAATATTTGGAGCGCAATTATTTCTTGCTTCTTTCATATTATTCTTTCATCCAACGGTACAAGGAAATTATCATAAATTGTTAAAAAAAAACCATAGAGAGGTGAAAGGTCTCATAATAGAAAAATATGCCAATCACAATCCTTTGGAGAGCCACTATTCCTTGCTTCTTTCATGTTATTATTTCACCTAGCGGTATAAGGAAATGATCATAGATTAGGACCACGAGAGAAGCCTCTGAGGATTTGGATACTTAAGGACCTGGAAATGTAAATGAGATTATTTCTCTCCAGGGGGCCACCTTGCTTTTAAATAAGAAGCAAAAGAACCAAATGGGCACCATCCAAAATATAAGCTCTGTTTCCTCTACTTAGTAGAGTTTTCATGAATTAGAGTTTTCATGAATTTGGATTCACGTGTCCTTGTGTGTTAGTACACCTTTTTTAAAAGTACAAAAACCTAATGCATTGTCAACAAAAAGGATATCAATATATGATTGCGAGCAATCCTTCAAAATCGTGTGTGTATAAAATAAAGTCTCACAGAAAAAATGTTAGGCAAATAAAACAAAGTCCCACAGAAAAATAAAAGAGTGGTTATACCCATGTCTTAGGCCAATAAAATAAAGTCCCACAGAAAAAGAAAATAGTGGTTATACCCATGGCCACTATGAGGGTACTTGTATTCTAATCCCCAACTTATATTCTCTTGGATGTAATAAACAACTGTTACCAGAGGAGACATTAAAATACCAAACATACCAAAGACTATATATATCTATATATTATTATTCATTGTCTTTATATCGAAACTTACCTACCATAAGCTCAATTTAAGGACAGTTTATTGTTGTATATTCCAAATTCAAATTAATTAGGTGGCTTCAAAATTGATAGCTACATTGAAAAAATCAACAAAAGTAATCTGTGTAACCATAATTCATACAACATATTGAATCCTCATATAAGAGAATAAATATTGAAAAAAAATACATACAAGCTCACTATAATAAGGAAAACTACATAAAGAAACACAACTAAAATTCAATCCATACGAAAATATTGGGTATTCAATTGCCATAAACTAAAGGAAACGATGAACTGCAATTGGACCACCCTTATAGCTTCATTTTGTTTGTTCTATCCTCTGCCAATTACAATAGAGTTTTCATAGTTATGAGGTGGCCATTTCTATGTGTAAAAATGCACCAGCTATACGGGAATGGGGAAATTGGATGAAGGGTAGGAGACAAACATTTCATAATTTGAATGGCTTTGTGTGGCTCTCGCTACAAAGTTTTGTGAACTGGATATTTTTTCGTGAGATGTAGGGATAATGGGGTAATTGGGAAAGGTAACCAAGAATTTTAAACTGAGTCTTGAGTGTCGGGACCCTCCAACATTTGAATACAATTAATGGTAAATAAGACGAAAGGAGTTGATGGCCACATAGATAGGTCCATCTAACCAGGTGGGAAGTATCCACCACATCCACAGCCATATCTTCCCATCAGAAATAAATCTGCAACAACACACAATTTCCTGATCCCAGTGAGTGCATCAACTGCCTTGTTCTCTTGGGTTACAACATATGGTTCTTTTGCAAGAATTACATTACTATTGTTCCATCCTCTATTGTTCACAACGTTGAATACACTTACTATTGTTCCATCCTCTACTACACTACCCATACAAATTTTAGTATCAAGTACTCTACAACACTTGTTTGCTTTATAATGTGTGGTGTCTATGGGTTTTTTTTCAGAAATAGTTTGAAGTCATGTTTAACAATATGTATGACTATGTTAGAGATTAATCTACATAACAAATCCATTTCTATTAAAGAATCGGTTCCTGAAATTAGTTAGGAATTAGTTTCAATTTTAACTGTTTATGAATGTATATATATATTTACTCCCTTAATGAAAATCATTGTTTCTGTGTTCTTCTCTCCTCTCTTAAATTTGTTATGGTATCAGAGCAGGTTTCTCTGCAATCTTAGTTAGCATCTCCATTGCTTGAGAGTTGAACCAGAGTCCTTGTTGTTTGAAGCTGTTTCCTTCATTGCTTGAGAGCTGAAGCAGAGTCCTTGTCATTTGAGGCTGCTGCCTGATCTTTCACTGCGGCGTGCTTTTCAACTCTTGAAGCTGCCTGCAAGTTGCTGTTTAAAGTTGCCTGCAAGATGCTATTTGGCATTGCGTATATCAAGGAATTTGTAAGCCCTTATTTGAATTTAGTAGTCGAAGGTGTATAAATCACTGCTTTAATCGTTTTTGTAATCTGGCATTTACCTTCATTCAAAATTTTGTATATGCGATGATCTTGTTGGATCAAAACTCTGCATGGTTTTATTTTTAGTTGATTGGTTTGGCTTCTTAGCCTATAGAAAAAAGGGATTTATCCAATGTATATTAATGAGGATGTTGAAAGGAGAGGAATGAGGTTGTTTGATGTTGATGTGAATCTTCAATGATGGGATTTATAAAATTAAGGTGTTGAAGTTAAAAAGGGTTAAAAACAATATAGTTTTTAATCACCTTCATCCAAAGTCTATTTGTGCTATCTATTTGGAAGAATTTAAAAAAGAGTTGTTTTTGGATTTTTTTCATTACTTCAAACATGGCCTTGAGAAGTATATTTGTAATCCCTACGCCTCTATTTAGTGGGAATAATTATGATTTTTGGAGCCTTAAAATGCAAGCATGCTTATAAGGTTTAGGTTGTTGGGAATCAGTAGAATTGGGGTTCACAGAACTTGACGTAAATGCAATAGCTGGAATAAGTGTTGCTCAAAGAAAAAAATTTGATGAAATTAAACAGAAAGAAGGTAGAGCGAATTCGTGCATTTTAAATTCATTAAATGACTCTATTTTTCCTAAAACCACTGTTGCTAAAACTGCTAAATCAATTTGGGATATACTTAAGGTTTCTTATCAAGGAAATGATAAAGTAAAAATAGTAAGATTACAGATTCTCAGAACAAAATTTGAAACAATTAAAATGACTAAATAAAAAACCATTGATAATTTTATGAATAAATATATGGATGTTGTAAATTAGCTTCAGATAAATGGTGAAGAAATAGAAGACCAAATAATTGTTGAAAAAGTTCTTCAATGTTTGCCTAAAAAATTTGACATGATTGTTACTATTTTTGAATCGAGAGAATTAAAAAAAATATATGTGGAAGAATTAATTGGTTATTTGTTGGCTCATGAAGCAAGAATTAGTTTAGATGTTAGTAATTTAGAGCATGCTTTCAAATCTAAAGCTTCTATGGATAGAGGTAGAGGCAGAGGTTTTCATAGCAAGAGAGGAAAATGTAAAGGAGAGTCTTAGTCTAATGATATATCACACGTAACTCAAACACATTTAGAGTAGTCTCAAAATGATGATGGTCGTAGGTGGATAGATAAATCTAAAGGTCAATGTCACTACTACAAAAAATATGGCCATTATAAGTTTGAATGTCAAAAACTACAATATGTTTTGAGTAAAAAAAAAGCCAATGTCACAAACACTGAATGTGAAACATGAGATGCTTTATTTTTGGCATGCCAAGTGACTATGCAAGTACCTAATAAATATTTTTGGTTGGTTGACAGTGGATGTAGTAATCATATGACTGGTCATAGTGATTTGTTTTCACATCTTGATACATATTTCAATTACTCTATTGGTTTGGGTGATGATCGCCAGTCAAAGCTTCAGGAAAGGGTGTTGTACCTATCTTAACCAAACAAAATGTTGTGAAGAATATCTATGATGTTTATTATGTACCCAATTTCAAGAATAATTTGTTGATTGTTGGTCATTTAGATGCACATGGTTATGATGTTAGCTTTCACAACACTACTTGCACGATTTCTGATAAACATAAGGCTCTTGTTGCAAAGATTCCTAGGACAAAGAATAAGTTGTATCAATTACAATTCAAAAGTGAGAAGTTGTATGCACATACTGTTTCAACACCCACTGACTCTGATCTGTGGCATTTGCGATATGGTCATTTACCTATCAAAAGTATGATTTTGTTGCAAAGAAAGTCAATGGTGAAAGGTTTTCCTTCTTTGTCTCATCATATCTCTTACTGTACAACTTGTATAATGGGTAAACATAAGCGAGATATTTTTGCTTTAGCCTCTAATAGAGCCAAAGAACAACTAGAATTAGCGCATACAGATTTGTGCGGTCACATGAAAGAAAAATTAGTTACTGACAGTCTCTATTTTCTTACTTTCATTGATGATTTTAGCAAGAAAATTTGGGTGTATTTCATCAAATAAAAATATGAAACATTTTCCAAGTTTAAAGAGTTCAAAGCTGAGGCTGAAAAATAGGGTGGCAATTTTATTAAAGTTCTAAGGTCTAATAAAGGAGGTGAGTATGAATCTAACGAATTCATTGATTTTTGCAAACAACATGGTATTAAAAAACAAACGACGACCAGTTATACTCCACAGCAGAATGGAGTCGCAGAAAGAAAGAATCAAACAATTATGAATATGGCTCAAAGTTTTCTTAAAACATGAAATTTGTCTAAAGATTTATGGCCTGAAGCAGTTGCATTTTCGGTATAAATTTTGAATAAATTGCCAACTTCCAGTGTTCAAAGTTTTTTACCAAAAGAAGCATGGAGTGGACAAAAGGTAATTATTTCACGCTTTTTGCGTATTTGGTTATATTGATTTCACTCATGTTCTAGGAAAAAATGAGAAAAAAGCTTGATGGTAGGAGTGAAATGTATATTTTTATAGGATATAGTGATCAATCTAAGGCACACAAATTGTTTAATGCTATAACTAAGAAATTTGTTGTAAGTCAAGATGTTAAATTTCTGGAAGACAAGTCTTAGAATGAAATGGAGAACAATACTTGTCCTAATCATTTTATTCTGTTAGAAAAACATCAAGCACCTGCAACAAGCACTCCAAGATTACAGGTTCAAGACAAAACCAGTAGTAGTTCATCAAGCAGTAGCAGTTCATCATATTTTGAGTCTAATTCTGATAATCCTAAAATGAGAAAGTTAAGTGGTATTTATGCACAAGATGATGTTGATGATATTGTAAATTTTGCATTTCTTTCATTTCAACATACTTGTTTTGAAGAGGCTATAAATGACAAAGAATGGGTAGATTCTATGAATAATGAAATTGATGCTATTGAAAGAAATCAAACTTGGGATTTGGTTGATTTACCTGATGATAAAAATTCTATAGGTGTCAAATGGGTTTTTAAAACAAAGTTAAATGAGAGAGGTGAAGTTGATAAGCACAAAGAAATATTATTTTCCAAATTTTTTTCACAGCAACCTGGCATAGATTATGGTGAAACATTTGCACCTGTAGCAAGAATTGATACTGTTCAATTTGTATTAACTATTGCAGCACAAAACAAGTGGTCGATTTACCAAATGGCTCTAAAGTCTGCTTTTTTGAATGGTGTTTTGAATGAAGAAGTGTATGTTGATCAACCACCTGGTTTCAAAATAAAAAATTAAGAACATAAGGTGTACAAGTTGAAGAAAGCGTTGTATGGCTTGAAACAAGATCCAAGAGCTTGGTACATCCGAATGGACCATTACTTGCTGAATAATGGTTTTAGAAGGAGCGACCATGAGCCCACTTTGTATATAAAGAATGCTCATCAAGGTAATATTTTGATACTGTGTCGTTATGTTGATGACATAATTTATATAGGTAACATGCAGTTAGATAAATTTAAAGTTGCAATGAAAAATGAATTTGAAATGACAGATCTTGGATTAATGAGATACTTCTTAGGTATCCAAGTGAAACAAACACAAGATGGTATGTTTATGAGTCAACAAAAGTATGCTATTGACATTTTGAAATTTTTTAAGATGGATAGTTCTAAACCGGAGGATACTTCTATCGAAGTTGGTACAAAGTTGAGTAAAGACAATGTGGGTACTATTGTTAATGCAACTTTGTATAAGAAACTTGCTCTTAGTATTATGTATATTACTGCTACTAGGCTTGATATAACATTTGTAGCTAGCTATATTTCCAGGTTTATGGAATCTCCAAAAAACTGTCATTGGAAAGCAGGAAAAAGGGTGGTAATATGCATTGCAGGTACATCTACTTATGGTTTATTGTATACAACCTCTGTAGATAGTAAGCTTCTTGGTCATATAGATAGTGATTATGTAGGATGTATTGATGGTCGGGAAAGCACTTCTGGCTAAACATTTTCTATTTGGCAGAAGCTTGATCTCGTGGTCATCCAAAAAGTAGCCCATAGTTTCCCTATCTTCAACAAAGGCTGAGTACGTTGCAGCAAATTCAGCATCATGTCAAGCAGTGTGGCTAAAGAGACTTCTCCCTGAGTTCGGATATACAAAAAAAGAACCAATTTCAATCCTTTGTGACAACACTTCCACTATTTCCTTGTCGAATAACAATGTCTTTCATCGAAAGAGAAAATATATCAACACTCTTTTTCACTTCATTCGTGAACTTGTAAAAAATGGTGATATTGTTCTCGAATTTTGTGAATCAAAGGAAAAATTAGCGGATATATTCACCAAAACAATAGGAAAATTTAATTTTGAGTTTCAATGTCAAAAGTTAGGAATAAAAAAATGTAACCCTCAAAATTAAGGGGGAGTGTTAGAGATTAATCTACATAACAAATTCGTTTCTATTAAAGAATCGGTTCCTAAAATTGGTTAGGAATTAGTTTAAAGTTTAACTATTTCTAAATGGGCATATATTTCCTCCCTTAACAAAAATCATTGCTTCCATGTTCTGTTGTGTTCTTCTCTCCTCTCTTAAATATGTCAGGTTAGTGTGGTTTTCCAATGTAAGATTGAGTTGGAATTGAATAAGAGAAATTGTGATAAAATTGTTGTGGGTATTTTTAATATAATTTTGTGTATTTCAAACGAAAAAGAAGTGATTTTTCAAAAACTAAAACTCATATGACTTTTTATCTCTATATCTATTGGGAATTCCAAGTTTTCAAAGACATGCTAGGTTCTAGATGACGAATCTTGGTTGGAAAATTCAATCTATTTTATGTTTAGGAATGTTAAATAATGTATGTATGTATGTATATTTTGTACAAAAATAATCTATTTAAGTAGGTTTTCTTTTTGCAAGTTTGGTAGGTCATCTTCATTCATTCATTTTCAAAAGTAGGTTACATCCATGAAATACATTTGGTGGCCTGAACCTCTTCATTGGGAAACTACATTTGTTGGCCACATAAATGCATTATAAGCCATCCAAAATCTCAATGCCTTAAGTCTAACAAACAAAGCCTTATAGGGCTGAATGTCTAAAATCAAATTTCAATCTATAGAGCTGTAATATATGATACTAGTTGACATATACATCAAGAAATTATACAAAAAAATATAGCCATAACCGTACTAATAACTAATCATGAGAGGACTCCACACGGGTGGGGTCCTTAGCACTCGGTCCACTGCATTTCGAATTAGCACCACGGGAAGGAAGAGCCATTTTGTTTACCTCCAAATCAAACAAGCTGTAAACTGTTCAACAAATAAGATAGGTTGAAGACAAATACCATCCTTTGTGCATGCGTCCACAGTGTAAACACACATTATGGGAGCATGTTGAATAGACATTAAAGAGGAGAATGAAACAAATTTTGTTAGGCATAAGCCTGATAGAAAGGCAGAAATTTGACCAGGGTGGCCTCTAAAACCATTCTAATCCATTGTTGAGAACCACATGCTAAAAAATGTCATAGTACAAATAGATTTGAAGCGGTTTTTGAAAATTAAGATAATATATACCATAGATTGGCTACCTGAGCCAAAAACACTTACATGAGACCTCATTGACAAAGTAAATCAAATACAAGAAGTTTCAATTCATTTTCATGCTTAGTATGAACAAAAAATGAAAATATCCCTCAGTGTTGAGTATACACTCCTTCACCATGAAAAAATTAACCTGGGATTGAATATACATTCCCATTCTAGGCAGTAAAATGCCCAAAAAAATGACACAGACATAGAAACATCACACACAAAAGATAATGAAACAACAAAAACTTTCCAACTTTCTGAACACCCATTTACTTTTCTTCCAGCTTTCTAGCTACAGAGCATGTCAATTCAAATGCAGTGGAGAGTATATCGAACAAGCCGCAGTCATGGAGGTAAGGGAAAATAAAAGAAGACATACCCGGATGTGAATTCCGTAAAACAGAGGGGCTTGGTCCTGAGATGAGCACCGCTTTTCCGACCCGATCAAGTAGGCATGAATGAGAGAGACAAATATCTATAAATTATCCTTAAAACATGTCACTAAGACAAGAAAAATGCATGTAGGAGGTTAGCTTCCCTTCCCACCTGGAACTTATGAGCTATGGAGCTCATCCTTTTTCCATTTAGCATTCCAATGTTATATGCAATCCCACTAGCACACTCACACATGTGAATTCTAGGAGGTGGCCACCCTTCAACCTTGCCAAGAGTCATACCAGTAATATCTTAGATCTAGAGAAGGATATTGAACTGTATTGTACCCCGATCGAAGAACTATGTAAGTGGGTTTTGTTCTTTATTGATGGCCAAGAAATATCCTCAAGTACGTAAATTTAGGTATTGATTATTTTATATGGTATATTAAAAGAGTTCTTTTTTAATACATTTAGGAAATAACCAACAAGGGATGCATAGTCCATAGACCCTCACTATGAAAATCATTATTTTGAGTTTATTTAAATGCTATCAAAGAATATGAGACGTGAAATTTTTTTTTTTTATTAAAGAAATTACAAATGTTTTTTTTTTCATTTAAAAAAAAAAAAGATTCATTAGCATTGTATGTTTTAAAGTCATGTTTATGGTTGTGATTATTCTAAAATTTGTGCTTATAATATTTCTCTGTATCATTATACTTTTCATAGTAGTAGTAATAATAGTAGTATAATTTTAATGATACAACTGGATAAACACCAAATTGGTGTATGACAACCCCTTATTTGTGGGACATTGCCCCTCTTTTATGCAATAATTTGACTGTTGAAGTCTACCCAGATCGTACATATTATACCTCTTTCTATATTTTAACCTCCATTTTTTCATTGACATACTTTCTTTTTTTATTTTCATTTCCTTAAATATTTGTTGCTAAATTACTATATAAGATTCTACTAATACTTTTTTATCCTTTTTTTTAATTTACTTTATATTGATTAAACACAAAATTCTTAATACTAAAATCCAATCCATAAATACATCCAATTCATAATACTAAAATATAGTCCTATTAGGTAGGAAGATATTAAAGAAAATTATTACTCATACAAAATTAAATCCAACCATTTCATAATGCTAAATTCTGCTCCAATTGAATAATGATGATATTAAAGAAAAAATTGTCATACAAAACAAGTATATGTCCATATTAACCATAAATCTAGCAAGAGCTTAGAGGCATCAAATCTCTTTACGTGCAAACACTTTTTGTAGTACAAAATACTTTAAAAACGTTGACCTCCAAAGATTGCATCCATCCCTCTCTCTCTCGTTTTTTAAATGACATTTTTGAACGCATAAATAGATTCAAGCACTTCAAATTCTCTTGAATACATAGAATAAAATAACTTAAACACAGAATTCCAACAATTATTTGATGGGATGAGATGGCCTATCAGTGGAAGATAAACCATAAAAACAATAGAATGGTGGCTCTAGTTTTCGGCTCTCATTTGTCTCTCCCCTTGTAGGTGCTAGTTTAATATTCATTAACCTCTAAGCCCTAATGCTTACCTATGCTGAGAATATGCCCTCTATATTCTTCCTTTCATATTCAACATCATCTCTTGACTATTTCAAGCTTCTCTTGCTCAACTGTAACGAATTTTGTGGTTTAAGGGTTGAATTTCGGCAGTTTTGTCGGAAAGTGGAACAGTCTGCCTAACATATGGGCTCCACTATTTCCTTGCTCTGCTTCTCGATCCCAACATCGTGACTATAAGTTACATAATTTTTGTCTTGGAACAACCATGGAAGGTGGTAAGAATTGTTTCGAGGCATTTTTCACATGGACCCTAGTGATATTGCGGATAACTCCATTGTGGAGGATGAACAGTTGGACTATTCATCATAATCCCTTAAACTGAAGCAAATATGGTTACATTACCCACCTGAGAATTCAAATGGGACTCATGTGAGTGACTTGCTAGAAGGGCTCGATCAGTTGTAGCCTTGACAAATAGGCATGGAGATTGATGTGTTAGACACAAGTTTTACGAAGTTTAGGGTTCCTAGCTGAAGCCCAACTAAACAGTTTTCGGGCGTCAACCGTAACATTATGGCTTGCCCTGTATTCTCTATACTATCCCCATTAACTTTACATATTTGGAGCCACCAGCAGGTGAAGCTTAACCCAGCTGAGGTTTTGATGCAAGTAAAATGTTCAAGAAGTCTAGGAGGTGACAGGGAAGGGGTTTTTGGTTTTGAGCAACTTGCCTTGGGCTCGCTAGGTTTCATACACACACATGGAGATATTCTTAGTTGTATGACTGTGGTTGTTTATTATGGAATTTTTGAAGTACTGCCCATACCGACATATCAAGATGAAGATAAGACCTCTTCGAACTTAGATGACACCCTATGTGACTAAAAGGGACCTCACCAAGAGATACTGACCCACAAAACTGGGAAGAAGAAGATGTAGTGTAGAAGGAGTCATGAGAAATCCAAGGAATTGGTATTTAGTGAAGGTGTCACTATGTGGAAAGCCGAAGAAAAAAAAAAAAAATCTGGTTGGTAGGTGTCGTGGGTGGAATTATACTTCGGTTAGACTCAAGTGCCAAACCTATGAAATCTAGGGCAACATTCTCGAACAATCCTGGTGGTCCTGACCATGAATAGTGGTTGGTTTTCTCTGATCTTACCTCACCATGATATGGCTAGTTGGGTTCTTACAAAATATTGGCACATTGAAATGACGTTGGTTCCCCTTAAACTTTGGACTCCCCTTTTAGACACTAATAAAGAGAAGATGTGGGCTGGCCCTATCTGGGTTTGCTTACTAGGTATGCCACTCCAATTTTAGATGGAAGAATTCATTATATGCATTGGAGATGATTTGGGTATTTACTTGGATCATGACAAATCCTACATGGAAACAGGTAACATTTCTATGGTGCAGATTCGAGTACACTTGGATAGTCATGAAGGTATGGTTGATAGCTATGTACTGAAACATGGGAACATATGCAGGTTCGAAATTGTTGACTATGAAGGGGTCCCCTTTTGATGCAGGAAGTGCCATAAGGTGGGCATGTGTATAAGGATTATCCCCTGATACTTGCAGTGAATGTGGCTCAATATAAAACGTTGGTTCACGTAGGAACCCAAACCACTTAGAATTTCAAGGTGCATTCACAGAGGCACATGAAAAGTTTAGGTATGAGGAAGAAGATGTATCCTCATTAGTATGCACCTATGACAGTGTCAAAATCATCTCCACAAGCACCCAGTCATGAAGATCCACAACTGCAAGAGCAGGATCTCTGCCCCATTACCGGTACCATGTCCTCTGCCTCCTTTAATTTTATTTTTAATGTCTCGCTATCGTCATCTTATTTTTCATTTACTCATATTAATTGTCCTCCTAGTATGAAAAATATTATTTTCCCTATATGTTGTCATGTTTCATCTGCACCCCACAACCCTCCCTAGTTTCTCCGTCCATCCCCTCTGCTGGCTCTAATCCTGTCAATTGCCCTGACACCTATAGTACTAGCTCCACTTGTTGTTACAACCATTTTTCCTTGGCCAAGATCGTAATCAATAATTCTTATGGAGTAGGTGATGACCCTGCCATGACTACACTAAAAGCCACCAAAGGAATACCATCCTCACTTTCCAAAGCTATTCACCAAGCTAGGGTTGATGTGGCCTCAGGGAAAAAATTCACTATTGATTGGGTTCTTAGAGAAAATAAAACTCAAGCCAAGGGTTCCCCATGATCTATCTCTCCTGCAATTTCATAGGGTTAGCCAACCCGGATAAGAAACTAGTGCCCAACGACTACTTGAATTTGAAAAGGTGGATATTATCATGCTCCAAGAAACTATGGGACTCAGAGACTCCGTTCACAAATTTATTTCTTTGATCTGTCCGCTATGGACATTTAATACCTTGGATGTTTGTGGCCGATATAGGGGTAGTGCCATTAGTTTCAATGACTGGCCATAAAATTTAACAATTTGTGGGGATTAATGAGATTCTAAGGGAAGACATTAATGCCTTAGATCTTGGTACCTCTCTGATAATTCTCAACATCTATGGGCCTTGCCATTACATAGCTACTTTTTGGGATAAGTTGATGCAATCCCCTATTATGCAGGTAGATCATATCATATTGGGTGATGACCTTAATTTATCTCTTGTTCATGGGGAATCTTGGGGTCCCCATGCATCACCCGATCCTTTTTCATGTTACTTTGAGAAAATTCTTGACAAAGCCACTTGATTGAATTAGAAATGGCTAAAAACGTGCCCATGTGGTGTAATAGGAGAATTGGGGAAGCAGCCCTTGCTAGAAGACTGGATCAATCTCCTCAAAGTTAATTTTTTGGATGGATAGGGCTAGATAGTCAGTGGAGAAAGGTGGCTTATCGGATCACACTCACATATACATTGAGATTCACGTTGAGAACAAGAAACCTCACACCACCTTCAAGTTCAACTCCTCCTGGCTCAATGCTCATGAATTCAGAAAAATTGTCCTGGAGCACTAGAATCATTGTCACTTGAGGCCTAATTGCCTACCAAAAAGAGTTATTTCCACTAAACTATCTATCATAAAAGAGAAGACTATCAAGTGGGAAAAGGATAAAAATAAAAGAGATCATGAAGATCTGGGGAGGATTGAGATGGAGATCGCCCATATGCTTAATGAATATTGTTGTGGGCACACCTCCCCAGAGAAGAAGGAGACCCTCACTCTATTGGAAGTGAAGAAAATTATGCTCTTAATACTCAGGGAGGAAGCTTGGAGACTCAAGAGCAGATCCATCTGGCTCGAGGTAGGGGACAACAATAACTATCTTTTTCAGCAATGTGCCAGAGGTAGAAATAACATCAATACTATTTGGGAATTAAATGATCAACCTGGTAAGGGGGCCAAGAATAACCGACAACTTTTGGATATGGAAATTAGACACTTCTCCCAAATCTAGAAAGACCCCTAGGTTGCAAATATTGGAGAAGTGCTTAGTATTGCAAGGCGGATGACCAAGTTCATGGATGATAATGATTTGGACGTACTCATCACCCTTATCACCCTTAGTGAGATTGAATTTGTCCTTAAGTGGTTCAACAAAGACAAAATTCCTGGTCCGGATGGCTGGCCTATTGAATTCTACCTTTATTTCTTCCAACTTAGTGAGAAGGATCTGCTTATGGTATTTGAGGATTGCATAGAATCAAGCAGAATGTATGACATTTTAAAATCTACTTTCACTGCCCCCATACCCAAGGTGGACAAGCCCACATCCTTCCAATACTATTGGCCTATTTATCTATGTAACTGTCTCTACAAAATCATTGCTAGAATTATTGAAAATTGTACCAAGCCAATTCTCTCTAATGACATATCCAAGGAGCAATTTGCCTTCCTTAAAAATAGACAAATCCATGAGGCCATTGGCACCTTTCAAGAAGCCCTTCACTCCATAAATCTCTTAAATCTTAAAAGAAATTTTCTCAATATTGATTTGGCCAAAGCCTTTCACTATTCCTGCTGGACCTATCTTCCATTGATTCTCACTCATATAAGATTACCCCACCACTCCTTCTAGTACATTTTTTGTTGTATTAAAAATGCCTCATTTAGTATCCTTATCAATGGGGAAGCTACTCCTTTCTTCCATGCTAGTTGTGGCCTCCGAAAGGATGCCCCCTATCCCCTCTTCTCTTCCTGATGATTATGGAGGGTCTCACTATGCTCGTTGCCTCTGCTAGGAATGATGGAAAGATTCTGGGAGTCAATATTACTGATTTATTCATCTAACGTACTTTCTTTTTTTTGATTATGCACTCATATTTCTAGATGGATCCTTGCGAGATGTCTCATGATTCAATACAAATTTTTCCACTTTCTGCACCACTACTGGTATTCTTCCCAATCAAAGCAAATCCACCATTATGTTTTCTAGATGTACTTTGCAATAGATTAGGCATGCCCTTCGCTTGTTTCAATTTGATCATAGGAATATTCAAGAGGGTCTAAAATATATGGGATTTAGAATCAATCGCAATGATTATAAAATTATAGATTGGAATTTGTTGATATTGGAATTGGTTGATAGAAAAATTTGAGCGAAGAATAAAATATGGCGGAAAAAATGGCTCTCTAGAGCTTGTAGACTTGTTATGATCAAATCAGCATTGGAAGTGATCATGGTGTATTGGATGGTGCTAGCATGGATCCTAAAAGCTATTACTAGCATAATTAAGTGAAATTGCGGGCATTTCCCCTGGCATGGTAAGGATGTAGGCCATACCTTCACCTGGGTGATACAAGATAATATCGCCAAGCCAAAGCTTTGGGGGGGGGGGGGGGGCTGGGGTCTTAAGGACCTTAATCTGTTCACTAATTCACTGGCTTCCCACATGGGCTGGCACCTCTTGACCTTCTACACTCTATCGTAGGAGGGCACCTTTCAAGAAGCCCTTCACTCCATAAAGCTCTTAAATCTTAAAAGCACTTTTCTCAATATTGATTTGGACAAAGCCTTTGACTATTCCTGTTGGACATATCTTCCATTGATTCTCACTCATATAATATTCCCCCACCCATCCATCTAGTGCATTGTTTGTTGTATTACAAATGCCTCATTTAGTATCCTTATCAATGGGGAAGCTACTCCTTTCTTCCATGCTGGTTGTGGCCTCCGAAAAGGATGCTCCCCATCCCCTCTTCTCTTCCTGATGATTATGGAGGGTGTCACTATTCTCATTTCCTCTTCTAGGAATGATGGAAAGCTTCAGGGAGTCAATATTACTAATTTATTCATCTAACATACTTTCTTTTTGTTGATGAAGCACTCATATTTCTAGATGGATCCTTGTGAGATGCCTCATGATTCAATACAATTTTTTCCACTTTTTGCACCACTACTGGTATTCTTCCAAATCAAAGAAAATCCACCATTATTTTTTCTAGATTTACTTTGCAATAGAGTAGGCATGCCCTTTGCTTGTTTCAATTTGATCATAGGCATACTCAAGGGGGTCTAAATTATCTGGGATTTAGAATCAATCCCAATGATTGTGGAATTATAGATTGGAATTGGTTGATAGAAAAATTTGAGCGAAGAATAAACATATGGTAGAAAAAATGGCTCTCTAGATTTGGTAGACTTGTTATGATCAAATCAACATTAGAAGTGATCATGGTGTATTAGATGGTGCTATTCTGGATCCCAAAAGTTGTTACTAGCAGAATTAAGTGAAATTACAGGAATTTCCTCTATTGTGGTAAGGATGTAGGCCATACCTTCGCCTGGGTGATATGGGATAAGGTCACTAAGAAAATTTTTTGGGAGGGACTAGGGTCTCAAGGACCTTAATCTGTTCACCAATTCACTAGCTTCCAAAATGGGCTGGCACCTCTTAACCTTCCACAGTCTTTGGCAGGATTTCACCTACTCTAAATACATTGCCGCTGCTTCCACACTTGACTAGATAAGAAGCCCTATCAACCTCAGGACGATCTCATCTATAGTTTGGTGCACTACCTCGAAGTCCATTGCTCTCATCAAATATTCTCTTTCTTTATGCATTGGTACAGACACTCAAGTTCGAATAGGTTTGGACCCTCGGCTAGGTAGTGGCACGGAAAATCTGCTCCCTTAGGAGATCGAGCAATTTCTAATTGAGTCAGGGATCTCTGGGCTCATTCAAGTCATTGGTAGGTGTAGCTCTGATTGGATTACTCAAGCGTGGAAGTCACCTCTCGAGATAAACATCCTCGTTCAACAGTAGGGGGCTTGGAATAGATACATTAGGGCTCTAAAGGCTTCCCTTATCAGAATCTCATATTTCTAGGATGAATTGATTTTGGCTATCGCCCCCAAAGGAAATTATAATCACAAAGAAGGCTAATCTACTCTCACAACCACCCTTCAACCTATGGATCAGAGCTGGTGGTGGAAACCTCTATGGAAGTTGAAAGCTCGCCCTAAACATCGACTCTTTATGTGGTGCATACTAACTAATTTTGTGCCGACATAGGACAATCTAGAAAAGAGATCCATGAATGGTCCCTCTGCGTGTGGATCCTGCAAAGAATAGCTATAATATATCAATCACCTCTTTCCCAATTTCTCTATGAGTTGCAGTACCTGGAAGGTGATGCTTAAAGAACTTGGCAACGATACCTCTTCGAAGGGGGATATTGTTTCCATGGCTTGGCTTAACTCGTGCGCTCTTGTCCCTCAACTAAGGCTCGCAACCTACCTCTCTTGATCTCTTGGGGCCTTCGGTTGACTCGAATCCTTATCATATTTCATAGCCCCCCGATTTCTTGGTCACCCATACACAGCTACATATAGGCTCTGTATCATTCCATTCCTAAAGAAGATAGCTCTAAGGTCAATAGGATTATTTCGCCCAAAAACATTGACAAAAATCATCCATGGGCCTATTTTGATGTTGCTGTCGATATGGATGGCTGCAGAGGCGAGGCCATACTATATCTATCTGACACTCACGATTCTCAAATTAAAATGGGTTTGGGCCCAGGTACCAACAATTACTCTAAGCTCAACAGTCTTTGTCTGCTCGTCATTTTTGCCTTAGAAAAAATATGCAATAGGATACATATCTTTGGGGACTTTAAGATCATTATTAACTAGTTCAATAATAATGCTACATGTCATATTCATACACTTAGGAGTTTTTTGGGTGAAGTATAGGCACTCAAAAATATTTTTTACTTTATCATTGTCACTCACATTAGAGGCAAAGGGGCCACGCACTTAACTTGGGGACATTGGCACATCACCAAACACGAGGGGCCTGTTATATGTTAGCATTATGAATGGCCCTTCATTGAATATCTTGGACTCCTAGATCCTGCTAATAAGCTAGTCTGATCAAAGGCTTTTTACCTTTTCCTTCAATATTTTATTACATGGTCTTATAGTTTTTTATGATTATATGCCAATATGGACCTTCATAGTATTTATGTATTATCTGCTGAAACGTTTTTCATAACTCTTTACATATATTTTTTGGATAGTATACAGATTATGTAAGCTGCAATCTACTATAAATGCTACATGTAATTTTCCTTACAATTAATGAAAATTACGACCTTTTCCTTGGAAAAAAAACAAGTATTTGCTACATTCAAAATTAATTCTTAATAAAAATTGTGAAAATGTACATTAATGATACTTGAAGTGCTACAATAAGATAATTTAATTTTTTTATTACTTTATATTATTATTACTATTACTATTATTATTATTATTATTATTAGTTTAGACCATATATAATATGTAAAGTGTTGGTGTCAAAATAATTCAGTTAACATGAACACTGAGATATTTTATTTATGGATTACATTGTTTGTATTAAATTTCTTTTTTTCTATTCATATATTTTTAAATTCATTTCAATATTACGTCCAATCCTTTCATTCGTCTACTTCTTATTTTTTCAC
Organism: Pinus albicaulis; assembly: GCA_034641835.2. NCBI lineage: Eukaryota > Viridiplantae > Streptophyta > Pinopsida > Pinales > Pinaceae > Pinus > Pinus albicaulis. The sequence goes on along the minus strand of CM076573.1, from coordinate 201,730,530 downwards.
ATTCAAATATTTTATTGTGATTCTTATATATACATATATGTGTATGCTTTTTGGAAGTTGATATTAGAATAAATTAGCTAACTAGGATATTAAAATGGGTTATTTTCCTATCCAATTAAAATATCAAAATATAAATAAGATAAACTCTATGTATTACCCATATCTAGGTGTCTCATCATCAAACACACCTAATTAATGTGGGTTGCACACCATTTACGCCTATCATGAAGACCCCTTAAATTTGGTGGCCTTTCATAACTTCTTATTTCCATGCATTCAATCATCAAGTCATTATTGTTTGCCAATTTCACCCCATACACATATATCTAGTGATCTCACTTATGTCAACCTAGATGTCTCAATTAATGAGCATTACCATGCCTGTTTACCTGTTAAGTAGCCCATCCCTTCACTCATTCATATTGTGTCTTACACATAACTGAAATCAATGTCTCTCAGATCCCACAACTATTATTTTCAAGATAATTTTATTGGCACCATAGACCTTCGAACAAACACCATGGTTAGAAAATGAAGACATGCTCGTCGCAGAGATATAGGTTTGGGGAAGCCACCTAGTGTTTCTTGGTTGGGATATCACATGGAATTAGTCCATCTTGAAATATAAAAGCACATTAGATGTAGTTTACCCACCATGGAGGTGGAGGAATTCCAAACACTAGGATAAGAGAACTGGGCTATTAGAAATCTAAAATCACACCATCTTTGAAACATGGAATGCATGGTAGATAGAGCCACAATAAGAGCTACAAAATAAAATGCATACATCAACGACATACACACTATGCTTCACCAATTTTCAAGAGCCATTGGCATACATTTTCCTCTGTTTTCAACCACATCCACATATTCAAGCTCTTTGGAAAGGCACATAGGCCATAATGACTCTCACCAACTTATTTCTCCTTCTCTCTTTGTTATCTTAGTTTGGGATGGCATGGCAAAGGCTCGTTTGGTGATGAATTTCCAATTCAATGGTCCACAATTAAGGATATTAGCCAATTGTCTTTCCACATCAATGTTTCTAAACTCATGGACAATATTCCCACTCTTCAATGTCCCAACCCCACATATGATTCATTGCCGAGGAAAATCCAAACACATGTCCCTCTAGAACCAGAAAAATTACAAAAGTCGGTTGTGATTATGAGAAGCCAACTCCTTGAAGATCGAAAGGAAAGAATTTAGTATGAAAATATTCGCTATTTAGCTTATGTTTTCCTCTGTTTTCACATTTTCTCATTCATGGTCAGCCACATTTTTAGTCACTATGGCAGAAGAATTTCTAGCCTATATATGTTCTTTTTTTTTCCCATACAATAAATTTGAATCAAACTTTTCCCTTTATAATAAGCCTTTGGGTTTCATCTTTTGAAGGTATACGTTCCTCCTCATGCTCTTATGTGTGGGTCCTTTCGGGTGTAAGGACTAACAATGAATTTTTTCATGTAACCCATGTACAATATTTTTCTAATATAAAGTAGCTTATCCTCCCCATCTTATTTCATATCACTATGAAAGTATTTTATTTATAAGTAAGACTGACAGTGAAATATTTTTACCATATTTCCATTGTATTAGTTTGTAATAACAACAAATAATAAATATTTTTACTATATCTTCTTTGTATTGTATTGTAATATCAACAATCAATAAAGTAAACACACTTAGAGTGAGACTATGTTTTAAAATACTTTCAAGTAAAACTAACAAAATATGTATATACATTTTTTTTATTTTGATTATAGGTAACATTACTTTTTAAATTAAAGAATATTTATTTTTATTTTAAAAGTGAGGTTTTCACCTCCATAGATTTGAGTTGCCTCAACGGTTCATAGATAAAAAGTTAAGATGGATCTAATTTGATTGTAAATACAAGACACACGATTTGGTTACATTACATTAACTAGTGTAATTCATGTTAAATACTAGCTTCAGTCCATGTTAATTACATATCTAATATGAACTAAGAGGGATCAAATTTCTTCAGTTCCAAACTTATTTTAAAGTGCGAAAAACAATGTGTAATTTTATATTGTTTAAATTGTCTTTTTGTATGGTATAGAGATTATATAGCATTTGCATTGAGTCATTTTTATCAGTGCAAAAATAAGTCAATATTAATTCATATTAAAACCTTTTATTCATAACCCACATTGGATATTTTATTCTATACAACATTAAACTATTTTCTTTTAATATCACGTGTTAATATTTTGAAAATTATATGTTTAAATTATCTTATAGACACACAAACATACACACACACACACACGTATATATATATATATATATATATATATATATATATATATATATATATATATATATATATATATATATATATATATATATGTATATATATATATGTATATATGTATGTATATATGTATATATGTATATATATTACTTTACATGAAATTATATTAGGTACTTCCCGAAACAATGTGTAATTTTTTATTGTTTAAAATGTATTTTTTAATGTTATAGAGATTATAAAACATTTCCATTGAGCCATTTTTATCACTGCAAACATAATTCAATATTAATTCATATTAAAATATTTTATTCATAGCCCAAATTGGACATTTTATTCTATACAACATTAAATATTTGATGTTAATAGTACGTGTTAATATTTTTGAAAAGTATAAGGTTTAAGTATCTTATAGACACACACACACACACACACACACACACACACACACATATATATATATTAATTTACATGAAATTATATTAGGTCCTATGGAAAATTAATTGAACATGTATAGCATACTTTTTTTTTCTTTTTTATTATAGCCAACATTTCTTTTCTGTCTAGAGAATGTTTTATTTTTATTTTAAGACAATCGAACTTTTCTATTTAGATAATATTGGACATACTTACACATTTCCTTCACACATGGCTACCTCTAGGATCAATAAGAGTTATCATGATCTTTAAACCATATTCCAATCCTTGCATCATTCCTCATATAATCAAGGTTTTTGGATAATCCCATATGATAAAGATACATGTTCAAACCAAATTCGTTGTAATATGAAACATCAGCTATAAAATGATTTTTATAATATCTCAAAACTAAAAAAATATGCCTGATAAATAAGGTGTCCATAATGCTCAAGCGAAATATAAAATCACACACCATATAATGATATAATAAAATAAATCATATCCAATACTTTTACTAGGGGACCCTACCTACTCCGTTTTCAGCATGAAACATGGATAATAAACTTTGCAACACTTTGCGCACTTTTCTAACAAGTGGGGTATATATGGGACAATGTGGAGGTCATAGTTGAAAATTCAGAGTTGGAATCGGCCTAAAAATTAATAACTCTCTTGAGTTCATGGATCTAAAAAAAAAAATTCTTCTATTTATGAAAATAAAAATAAAAAACCATAAAGTTACAATTTATTGAAGATTCAATAAATATGATAAAATGGATGAAGGAGAAAAATTCTATAAAGTTTTCTCACCATTATTGAAAGAAGTTTGAGAGTTTGCAATGCTTTCATCTACCTTCTTCTAATGATATTTATAAATAAATAACAATATTTGAATGATTTTTCAAAAGCTTAAACTAATATGATACATTTTCAATGGTACATTCTGAAGGACAATAAGGGTTATACTATTAACTATTTTCGTCCCCCTTTCCATGGAGACGTCCAAATTTTGACACACTTTATAGGTTCAATATGAAGAATCTTGGCTCAAAAAATTGATCTATTTAATGCTTAAGAATGTTTATATATATATATATATATACAATTATGCCTATGGTATAAACAACATGAAAGGAGGTCGAGATGAGAATTCACCGTTATCTACAGCAAGACCTGGTGGTGGCACCATCTAACGATTGTGCTTCTGCTCAGCTTGTTGTCCAACATGTCTTCTGCCCCATTGCCCCAATGACATCGATGCTCAAAGCACTTGGTTGACCATCACATGCTCCACTAATATTTAATAGTTCAAGTTATATTAGTACTCATTTTAGTATCAACTACTCTACAATATCACCCAATCTAGAATGTAATTAATATCTCTATTGAATATCTATGGTAAAGTAGGGATAAATATCCAAAGTTAAGAATGTATTATATAGTTATAACATATTTTTATTTTGAAATAATCTATGATTTGTTTTTTTGGCGTCTGGTATTGATAATACATGGTATTGCTAACATGTTCTTATTCATAAGTTAATAATATCCATGGTACACTGGTGCAAAATATTTTGATTGTAAAATAAGTTATGTTTTTTTAGCATGTGGTATTGATAAGTCATGGTATTGACACACTTTATTGTTACAAAGGCTATTTAAAAGTTAATAATATCAATGATAAAGTAGATTGAATATCCATCATTAAGAATCTTGCCACATTGTGATAAAATATTTTGATTGTGAAATAAGCTATCATTTTTGGACAAGTGGTATTGATAAGCCATGGTATTGCAACAAATCATATTCACAAGTTAATAAAAAAGACAAAATATAGCGAATGGAATTTTATTATTTTTATTACATTTAAATGTTTACACTCATCACCTAGTTTAGATTAATTTTACCTTTTTATTTATTACCTTTAACTTTTTGTTTATTTTTCATAACTTTTTATTATTAATTGGCTCAACATTTAAAAGTTTATGCTCATCACTTGGTTCATATTACCTTAAAATTTTTATTTATTATTTATTATTTTTTTATTACTTTCAAAAATTTATTACAACATTTAAATACTTAAAATCATCCCCATCACTTTTAACGTTTTATTATTTTTTAATTGAGCAGACATTTAAAATTGTTTACATACTTACATTACACCTATAGAACTACCCAACATTGGGTTGTAGAGCACAATAACATGTTCAAAAAAGTAGGATATGAAATTTAATTTAGTATGTAATAAGTTAATTATTTCATATGAAATTTTTGGGAACACTTTTATATATATCTTTATTATGTTTTATACTTTTGTGTGAATGGTAACTTTAATATTGTGGATTAATTTATGGTGGGGGTAATTTGGTTATTGATAAATGTATATAACTTAAAAGAATAAAAAATAAAATCGTAAGGATTTAATATCCAAGGAATATTCTAGAATATTCTTAGTAGTATACAAATCAAGGTTGAGATTAAACACCAAAGTAATTATGTCATTTTTTTTCTTTTTAATTAAATTGATTAATTAAAAAAGTGATATTTTAACAAGTTTCATATGAAGTGAGTTATGGTTTGTTAGGCATGTGGTATTAATAAGCCATGGAATTATAACAACGCCTATATTTAGATTAAGAATGGCCATGTTAAAGTACAGTTAAATCTCTATGGTTAGGTATCTTGTTCAATGTTTTTAAATATGTATCTTTAGATTATAAATAATTCTTATTATAATTAATAATAGTAATAATAACAATAATTTAAATAAAGTTATAAGCTACTTAATTTTTATTATTTTACATATCACATAATATCCGAAAATGATCGACCAAATATGTAGAAGTAAAGAATACACTAACCATTTATGGGGAGATGATGAATATATTTTTATGGATATTTTATGGGAACAATTCATCACAATAGATATGATATAATACTATAATAATAATTATGAATGTTAATTCCTTTTAGGTGTCATATTTTTTATTTATTTTTTGTATGCTTAAAACTAAATTACCTGAAATGTGAGTAATGTGGAATGAAAATAAATACAAACACCAACCAAAATAGGCACATTTTTTTCCCTTAAACTTGCTTTGGAGAAAACCTAGTTATAACGTGTGGATTTTTTGCTATATGTTCTATAGTATAAAAAATGTGCATATACAAAAAAATATGCACTCTATATGGAGTTACCTAAGACCCATGGCTTGTAAAGATGCTACAAAATCTTAACCCACCTTTTTTTTCTCTCTAAGTACTCACTCCTAGTTTATTTTCTCAAATATGAAATAAAATACAAGAGAATTTAATGAAATTCATAGTCCTCCTAATGGTCCAGTACTTAATATAACCTGATAGCCAACTAGGGGTAAGGTCTTTGACACAACCTCAGAAGTTTTTCTCGCTCATCCCCTTGGCTTCTCCATCCTTGCTTCATGACTACGTCCCATTCTTTCACACTCATCCAAGAGTTACATTGGTCGACACTATATTAATATATTCTCTAATGTATTTGAATGTCACTTGGCTGGGACTTAACACCTATAGGGGTCATTTCCCTTGAATCATTAATTTAAAATTTCTCACTAGTGCTCAACCTCAAATCCTTTTTATTACTACATTTAGGGTGTTATGGCCTTACCTGCCTAAACCAAAATAACCTTACTGATAGACATCATTCCTCACCCACCAAATCAAAATCCAAGGTGTAATGTAATATTTTGACAACATGGCCTTGACCTTTTGTACTTTTGAGGGGTCCACCCCTTGTTTGGTCTTAGTCTAGAAATTCAATTATTCAAGAATCTAATCTAACTTCAGGAGTAGAAGCCTATTAGGGGCTTGAAATACTTTAAGGGTTCAAGCATATTTACTTGTTAAATTTTTTTTTGAGGCCTATACTTTTTATTTACTTGGATCTCGAAGTTTTTAGACCCCATATTTCCAAACTAGGAGGCATTGATAAAAATGACCATTCAAATTTATTCATCTAATTATTACACTGTTAAAGCATTGAGATAAATTAAAAGTAATATAATAATCCAATCCATGTTATGGGAAATTATAAATGAGAAATATTGTTATGAGTCCCTAAAGAACATGCAAATTAAGTCATAATTTAAAGAAACTTACCTCTTAAAGGATAATGAAAGTATAAGAAGATAAAAAAATAAATATAAATAAATGTTTATTTTAATAAATGAATGAAAATAGCCTATTACAATTATCATAACCATGACTAAGCTTGAATGGTGAGATGAGTATACAATAGTAATAAATTGATATATAAAGTGAATATGTGGACTTTTCTCAAACAAGTGTAAGAAATCAACGCGAACATGATGGAAGATTTTGGAACTAGGGAATAGTAATGATAAAATAACTTAACACTTTCGTGATATATTGTAACTAAATAACCAAATGGTAAGTGGCCATGGAATAACATAAGTCATGTCCGGAAGATACTTCATATGTGGAAAGAAAAACAAACCATGTAAAACACCTAGCATAAAGTGTTTGAATAAGTGTCGTGGGAAAAATAAACTATGTAGACTAATGAGAAAACATCTAACATAAAGTGTATGAAGAAATGTTGTGAGAAATTATATAAACAAACTTTAAGAAGGATTATGTACAATTGATTAAACAAGTGAGTGTTGACTAAGGGAACTCACTTGAAGATGATGACCCCAAACGTGTAAATGGGGACATAAAAGACACATGCCCACATGAATGTTTGTTTGTTCCTAGGAATACACATGTCCATTAGGCGTCTAGGCTGAACAAGACCTAAGATGAAAAATATGATGCTATCTTGGCATGGCTTAGAAGATTTTTTTCATCCTTAGGAAATTTAAATATGCAATTTGAAAACCATAGTTTTGTGCAATATAAAAACCTTAGCTTAGTCGAATTCGAAAACCCTAGTAATGTGGAATGTGGAAATTCCAATATACTAAGTTGAAATTTGAGAGCATCATTATAAAATTTAAGTAGATAAACCATATCGATTGTGTATCACAAGTCTAAAATGTTTGTTGATGAATATTTAAGTGGAATTTGAAAACCCTAATAATGTGGAACTTCATTGAATGGAATTGTATGGATGAAATTGTTGTTTATACCATTATGACTAATTTATACTCAACACTCCTCTTTCTATTTCCATTTACATTTTATTTTTTATCTCTTTGTCGTTCTTCTTCCCTCTTTGTCTCAACCTCCCTTTCCCAATTTCCCACACGAACATCATCAAATATCATTGAAATAGTTTATGTATGCCAATAATATTACATTGTAGTGTGTTGATGACATTATAAAAAGTATCCCTAATGAAATCTTAATAAAAATAAAATAAATATATATATATATATTTTATATTTTTAATAAAATTGAAATGAAAACTTTATAGACATGTTCATCTATAAAAAAAATATAAAAAATCAAACTTAAACTAGTTCTAACTCTAAAAAAAAATAGAATCAAATTGATCTCTTAGTTTCTTTTCTTTGAATATGACTTCATTTTAAATGACTTGATTGCATCCCCATGGCCATTAATCTTAGCGATAGAATGCATGTTCTCGTCATGCTAGGGTGCACCTTATAGTCCATCACTATATCACATAGTAATTTGGGGATTCCCTTAAAATTGCATTATAGAAACATGTACAACTTAAGAGGTTCCTAGGTATTTGTAACTACAAATTGAATTTTCCTAGCATAGATATTTCTCATAAAATTTGAGAAATAAGTAAAATACAAACTCCAAAAACTCATTATTTTGGAGATTAGAAGGAATACTATTCAATCTTGTTAGAAAAATGATTGACCCTACAAATGAAACCTTGCATCCCAATAGTAACTTTGTAGGTCGATAATGAATATAGTTTTGATATTAATAATTCTAAATCTCTTTGTTGATCATGAAAATTGTGTGCTCTACCTCACAACCAAATTATTACTAAAGAATCTCAATATCTTGATTTTTTACTACTTATACCACCCTTCACACTTTTTGTGCTTCTACCACCTTTGATGTGTCCAACTAAATTACAAAAAGAGAATTGAGTGGATACTTGTGTTAAGTTACCAACCATGTGGCATTGGCTTATCATGGAAACAAAAACAAATCCATGTTAGGATTGCCATGACATGTAAAAAAAATCTAGATATTTGACTTTAGAAACTAATTTAAAAAACAAACATAAATTATTTAGAAAAAATAAGATATGGTTTCTAGTTAAATAATTCTAGTTATTTTTTGGTTTTAAGAATGATCGAATATAACAACTCATGAATTTAGTGATTTAATATAATTTGAGTAATTTATTTTCACAAATGACATATAAGTTGGAAAATGACTATTTAATTATCAAATTAGTATTCATATGAAAATCACACATTAATCACTTATGAAAAGAACTATTTCTAGTAGAAATTTATGCCAAATATAGTAAGGGTGTCTTGGATGAGGATTTGAAAGTAATTATTATCACTATAAAAAAGGTTTCATACATATTTGAGAAAGACACTCAACAACACTAAATAAAATCATCTCTGACATATAAGAAAAAAATGGTTGGTTAATGCTTATGGAACTAAACCATATCGACTCAAATTTTATTCTAAAAGTAATACATTGGCCTGTGTGATTGGCCAATGGTAGGTATGTCTTTCATGTGACAAGTTTTATAAAAGAACCAAAACATTAGCTTCCTACATAGGGCCATTCAAAAGTTATTTTTATTTTCCTTGAAATAAAATTCCTCTTTCACTATATAAATGAAAATATATATATATATATATATATATATATATATATATATATATATATATATATATATATATATATATATATATATATATATATATATATTATCTCATATCTATTATCTATTTTATATACACCCATCGCATTTTAGAAACCCAATGATATTATATTGCCTTGGTCGAGTTTTCTATAGTTTCATGGAGAATTGAGAAGAATATATCATATATCATAATTTAAAATATTCTATTCTTTTCATTTCAATTCAAAATTATATATAAATTCTACTCACATATACCATTTATATAATCTAAAAATAAATATAAAATAAAATAATTTCAATCTTATCTAAATTTATGAATTCTTAAATATAATATAACATAGATGTATTAACATTAAAAAAAATGAAATTATTATTTTATAAAATCTATGAATTAGGATATTACTTACATTCATATTCAATTATATAAGTGAATGATGGAAATCAATATATATATATATATATAAATTATATTTATCATATTTATAAATTGAAATTTTGTATTCATAGTGAACTATAAAAGTGAATAATGAAAATTGATTTTTTTTTTTTTTAACTACTATTTTATAATATTTATGAATTGGAATGTTGTTTACATTTATGGTTAGATTGTCCAAAGTTGATATATTATTTTTTATTCATTTTAATAAAAACTGTAGATTGAATTGATATGAGTAGTTCATATGCTATAATATTCTTTAAGGTTTTGCAAAGGGGTAGCAAGTTATGTGGGTTTTATTGTAGGGAAAAAATCCATAGTTAAAGGCTAGTGAAATGTTGAGATGGGTGACCTCCTAAAAATTCATATGTCCCTCATGCAAGCCCCATAGATTGGTGAAGAGTGAAGAGAGATCTAATTGAATAATTCATATATACACTTACCTTATGACACATTCACATTGTAAAAGTTAAAAAAAAATAAAATCATAAAAATTAACAAAATTATAACTTTATTTTAAATGTAATAATCAATAATAATTATAAAAATAACTAATACATGAGTTCAACATATGTACATATTTACATTTTAGAAAAAAACATGTAACAAGATTTTTAACTATGGAGATTCATCTCTACTTTACCATGTATATTTGTAACTTGTACATAGACTTTGTTATAGATACCATGGTTTATTAATGCTACATACCCAAAAAACCATAAGTGACACTCATATGACCATGTTCATATGATATTTCTTTAATTAAACAATTTAATTGAAAATATAAAAAAACTTGATGTTTTTTGAGATAAATCTATGTGAATACTACTAAGAATATTTTAGAATATTTTGGGGAGGTTAAATTCATACCATTAATATAATAATTTTGGATAATCAAATTAAAATTCTAATTTATTTATTTAATAAATATACATATCTATATAATCATATAGTGTTAGAACTATTATGTAATATTTACAAACTAAATTTGAAATGAACCACTAATATGAAAGAGAGGCAAATATACTCACAAATATATTGTAAAAATAATTTTAAAATGGAAAGAAGAAATTATCTACTTTTATTATTTCGTCTCCTAAATGAAACTTCTCAATTGTGTACTAACAACTTCTAACATAAAACATGAAAATATTGTTTTTCTATGTTTACAAGATGAAACATGTAGATGTTTATGTAATAAAATTAAATTTATATATAATTTATTATATTAAACCAAATTTCATGTATCTATACACTAAAACATAAAACACAAATTGATGGAAAATATTTTGCTTCTAGCTGAATTGTTACTCAACCATTTACTTATGTTTAAATTAAATTTCACCTAACCAACAACCTTGTACATTTTCTTACTTTTTCAAATATGAAAATGAAAACACTACTGAGAGTGCTCATATCGAACTTCTCATGCTATGGAATTCATCATATAAATATTTGAAGGATCATGTAAATCTTAATAATCTTTCTAGATAAACAAAAGGGCTGCACCGCAGCAAGTCCCTGCCTTGAGGCGGGCAGCTTCAATAAAATTATTAGTATCTTAACCAACCATGCGGTCTCAAAAAGCCATGCGGTCTCAAACAAAATAGTGACGGAAAAACTGGAGAACCCCGGCAGGAAATTCCATTATCTGGTAGTTGGAATGCCAGAAAATTCCCATACGAGCACTAGTATGAGTTAAAAATCACTGGCACACAACGAATAAATCCCGCAGCTCTTTCCACCCATATAAGATATTTTCAGTAACAATCGTATAAAGTCATCATCACATCATTTTTTGTGTGTATTGTTGTTTTTTTTCTGTTCCATCCCTATTTATATATCAAGGTGGAGGAAGAAGGTGAAGGAGCTTAAAAAATACCCGCCTCTACCTGGCTCATGAGTATGACTGTCAACGAACAACACTTGCCCCATGTTCCCAATTGCCAGTAATTCTCAATTGCCGGTAAGTAATTTATGGGATGGGCTGTAATAAAACGCCGATATCAGTGTTCATCGAAGGTTTTCGAAGTAGCCTGGTAAGTAACGTCATTCACAGTTGTAGTTGCTCAAGCTATCAGAATCCCACAACTTTGTCATATATGTCCTATTGCTACTGATGACAGCCAAAAGGACAGTATGAATACCCTGACTGTCCTGCCATCACTGTTGTGTGAGATGGAGAAAACAATAAAATGGTTGCGACCAAAGAACCCTTGCTTAATTTCAAATAGGGAAGTTGACATAAAAAAACCCTAGAATTTTACAGAGTTTGAACGAAAACCTCTAAATTTAGTCTTTTTGGCTCATTTTCCAGGTTAATTTCTATCGCTGAGTGGAAAGCTCCATGACTACCATCAAATTGGTTGTGTAAGAATTTCTCAATCGCCATTATCAGGTTTCACCCTGCAGAAATTATTTGTTTAGTCTTAGCATTAATATACATTTGTAGAAGAGAAACCTCATAAGCAAAGTATTACATAAATAATATCACTCTTTCTCTTGGAATTTTGCACAGCTTTATAAGTTAGGAACACATGTCCAGGAAAAGGCTTAAAATGAAAATGATGCTTCAAGCAAACAATAAACTGGTTGCGACCAAATAACCCTTGCTTAATTACAAATAGGGAACTTGACATAAAAAACCTGGAATTTTATAGAGTTTGAACGCAAACCTCTAAATTTAGTCTTTTTTTCTCATTTTCCAGGTTAATTGCTATGGCTGTATGGAAAGCTCCACGACTAGCATCAAATTGGTTGTGTAAGAATTTCGCAATCACCATTATCAGGTTTCACTCTGCAGAAATTCTTTGTTTACTCTTAGCATTGATATACATTTTATTTCTAGAAGAGCAACCTCATAAACAAAGTATTAAATAAAGAATATCACTCCTTCTCTTGGAATTTCGCATACCTTTATAAGTTAGAAACACATGTCCAGAAAAAGGCTTAAAATTCAAATGATGGTTCAAGCCAAGAAACACTACACGCAGGATATACTGAAGGATCGACGCAGGGGAATGCAAGAACCGAAAGCCAAGAAACACTACACATGAGCACTTCAAGAACCAGATTGAAGAAGCCATAGTAAAGAAGCCCTCGCTGCTGCAGGCGAATATACTTATCTTCATCTTCAAACGAGGATATCACAGCCACTCCCATGCATCCTTCAAGGAATCTAGCCAGCCATCCACCATATAGGTGAGGGTTCGGAGGTAAGCCAAGTGGAACATGCAGATAACGAATATAGAACCACTACCACACATCCTTCAAGGCATCTAGCCATCCAGCCAAACCCTCCACAAGATATAATATTAATTAACAACATAAAATGTTTGCTAACTAATGTTAGCATTAGTTAAGAGAAACTAAAAAAATTTATATCAATTCACATTACGCTAAGTTTCCATACGTCTTGAGGCCAAATAAGATCTCCAAATTTCCTGTTGGTTAAAACAATAATTACATGAAGCTCACTGGCGGATGGAAAAGTGATTTTAAAATATAAATGGAAAACTTTATAATAAATTGAATTCTTTGACTTGGTTTTTGTGCAGGGACTAATGCAAAGCCTAAAAATGATTACTATAGTCCCTGCATGCTGCAGATGGCAGGGACTAATAATAGAGATATCGAACTTCTCATGCTATGAAATTCATCATATAAATATTTGAAGGATCATATAAATATTAATAATACTAAATAACCAACAAGAGGGATTGTGATTTGGAGCTACAAATAAGTCATTTTTTTTACTACATGTATTAAATTTCACTTAAAGCTTAGGGATAGTGATTTGGGGCTATTAAATAAGTCATTTTTTTTTTACATGTATTATCTTTTAGTTAGAAGTGAATTCAACATGCTCAGAATAGAAAAAAGATGACAATCACAATATTTGGAGCCCAATTATTTCTTGCTTCTTTCATGCTATTCTTTCATCCAAGGGTAGAAGGAAACTATCATAAATAGTTTTAAAAAAACCACAAAGAAGTGAAAGGACTCATAATAGAAAAATATTCCAATCACAATACTTTGGAGAGCCATTATTCCTTGCTTCTTTCATGTTATTCTTTCATCCAGTGGTACAAGGAAATGATCATAGATAATTACAAAAAAAAACCCACAGAGAGAGGAAAGGACCATGAGAGAAGCCTCTGAGGATCTGGATACTTGCGGACCTCAAAATGTAAAGGGGATTGTTTCTCTCCACGACGCCACCTTTCTTTTAAATAAGAATCAAAAGAACCAAATGGGCACCATCGTAAATATAAGCTCTGTTTCCTCTACTTAGTAGACTTTTCATGAATTTGGATTCACGTTTCCTTGTGTATTAGTACACCTTTTTTTAAAAGTACAAAAACCTAATAAATTGTCAACAAAAAGAATATCAATATATGATTGCGAGAAATCCTTGAAATGCTTGTGTGTATAAAATAAAGTCTCACAGAAAAAATCTTAGGCCAATAAAATAAAGACCCACAGAAAAAGAAAAGAGTGATTATACCCAAGGCCACTGTGAGGGTACTGAATTCTAATCCCCAACTTATATTCTCATGGATTTAATAAACCACTGTGACCAGAGGAGACATTAAAACACCAAAAGGAATATTTTTTTTTTCAAGTATTTCACATTTATCTTCCTCATCGAACTTGCGTGCACAAAATGATTTATAGACAGTTTATTGTTGTATATTCCAAATTCAAATTAATCAGGTGGCTTCAAAATTGACAGCTGCATTGAAAACATCAACAAAAGTAATCCCTGTAACCATAATTCATCCGACATAGTAAATCCTAATATAAGAGATTAAATATTGAAAAAAAATACATACAAGCTGACTAGCATAAGGAAAAATACATAAAGCAACACAACTAAAATGCAATCCATACCAAAATACTAGGTATTAAATTGGCATAAACTAAAGGAAATGATGGATTACAATTCGACCACCCTTATAGCTTCATTTTTTCTATTCGATCCTCTGCCAATTCAAATAGAGTTTTCATAGTTATGAGGTGGCCATTTCTATGTGTAAAAATGCACCAACTATGGGGGAATGGGGAAATTGGATGAAGGGTAGCAGACAAAGATTTCATAATTTGAATGGCTTTGTGTGGCTGTTGCTACAACTTTTTGTGAACTAGATATTTTTTCATGAGGTGTGGGGATAATGGGGTAATTGGGAAGAAGGGCGCGCTATGGGAAAAAAGAGAAAGGTAACCAGAAATTTTAAACCGAGTCTCGAGCGCCGAGACCCTCCAACATACGAATACAACTAACGGTAACTAAGACAAAAGGGGCTGCTGGCCACGTATACAGGTTAACTAACTAGGTGGGAAGTATCCACCACATCCATAGCCATAGCTTCCCATCGGCAATCAATCTGCAGTAACACACAATTTCCCGATCCCAATGAGTGCATCAACTGCCTTGTTCTCCTGGGTTACGACATCTGGCCCTTTTGCAAGAATGCCATTACTGCTAACATCGAATACAATCACTATTGTTCCATCCTCTACTCCACTACCCATACAAATTTTAGTATCATGTACTCTACAACACTTTTTTACTTGATAATGTGTGGTGTCTATGTGTCTTTTTCAGAAATAGTTTGAAGTGATGTTTTACAATGTGTATGGTTAGTGTGGTTTTCCAATGTAAGATTGAGTTGTAATTGAATAAAAGTGATTGTGATAAAATTGTTGTGGGTATTTTTAATAGAATTTTGTGTATTTCAAACGCAAAAGAAGTGATTTTTCAAAAACTAAAACTTATATGACTTTTCATCTCTCTTTCTATTGAGAATTCCAAGTTTTCAAAGACTTGGTAGGTTCTAGATGATGAATCTTGGTTGCAAAATTCAATCTATTTTATGTTTAGGAATGTTAGATAATGTATGTATGTATGTATGTATGTATGTTTTGAAAAAAAATATACTATGTAAGTAGGTTTTGTTTTTTGCAAGTTTGGTAGGTCATCTTCATTGATTCATTTTCAAAGGCAGGTTACATCCATGCAATACGTTTGGTGGCCTCAACCTCCCGATTGGGAAACTAAGTATGTTGGCCACATAAATGTATTATAGTCCATCCAAAATCTCAATAACTTAAGTCTAAAAAACAAAGCCTTATAGTCCTCAAATTGTCTAAAAACGAATTTCAATCTACAGAGATGTAATATATGATACTAGTTGACATATACATCAAGAAATTATACAAAAAAAGATAGCCATAACCGTACTAACAACTAATCATGAGAGGAATCCACACTAGCGGGGTCCTTATCACTTGATCCTGCAAATTCTGACCGGGGGAGGCATGGAATGTGCTTTTCGATGTGGCCACAATGAACATTTTGTTGCTCGAATTGGGAATTGAATAAGTAGCAATTATTTGTGTATTTCGTGTGGGCCCGAGTCTCATTTTCGAGTCAACCGAAGAGGTCATGATATCTTTAGCCACTAGACATTTCATAAGCCAATAAAGGTGCATCGCTTGTTTATACTGGGTGGCACACCTGTGAGTGTGTCTAGGATCTAGAGCAAGAACTCACAAATCCTACACATGCGCTTCAGCTTCTGCTCGCTCATTGAGATCAACTTCCCATGATGATATACTTTTTTAACTTGGGCTAGAGTTCCATTATTATAAGCCTGAATCGCTTCCTAGATAATATCAACGTCCGATTTGCGACAAATTCTCTTCAGTGGTCAAGATGAGGAGGAGCCCTGACCCCCTTTACAATTCGAGTTACCACCAGGGGAAGGACATGCCATCTTGTTTACCTCCAAATTAAGCAAAATATAAACTGTTCAACATATAAGGTAGGTTGAAGACCAATACCATCCTTTGTGCACGCGTCCATAGTGTAAACACAAATTATGAGAAAATGTTGAATAGACATTAAAGAGGAAAAAGAAACAATTTTTGTTAGGCATAAGCCTCACATAAAGGCAGAAATTCAACTAGGGTGGCCTCTAACACCATTTTAATCCACTATCAAGAACCACATTCTAAAAAATGTCGTAGTACAGATAGATTTGAAGAAATTGTTGACAATTAAGATAAAATATACTATAGATTGGCTCCTCGAGCCAAAAACCCTTACATGAGACATCATAGAGAAAGAAAATTAAATACAAGAAGTTTAAATTCATTGTTATTCTTAGGATGAACAAAACATGAATATATCCCTCAGTGTTGACTATACAACCATTCACCATGCAAAAATCAACCCGGAATTGAACATACATTCCCATTCAAGATAGTAAAATGCCCAAAAAAATGACACTGACATAGCAACATCACACACAAAAGATGATGAAACTACAAAACATTGCAACTTTTTGAACACCCATTTACATTTCTTCCAGCATTCCAACTACAGAGCATGTCAATGTAAATGCGGTGGAGAGTATATAGAACAAGCCACAGTCGTGGAGGTAAGGGAAAATAAAAGCAGACATACCCAGTTGTGAATGCCATAAACCAAAGGGGCTTGGTCCCGAGATAAATGTTGCTTTTCCAACTCGGTCGAGCAGGCATGAATAAGAGAGCTGAACATCTGTAAATTATCCTTAGAACACATCACTAAGACAAGAAAAATGCATGTAGGAGGTTAGCTTCCCTTCCTACCTAGAGTTTATGAGCTCTGGAGCTCGTCCCTTTTCCATTTAACATTTCAATGCTATATGCAATCCCACTAGCACACTCACAAATGTGAAGTATAGGAGGTGGCCACCCTTGGACCTTACAAAGAGTCATAACAATAATATTTCAGATCAGGAGAAGGATATTGAAATGTATTGTACCTCGATCAAAGAACTATGTAAGTAGGTTTTGTTCCTTATTGATGGCCAAGAAATATCCGTGAGTATGTAAATTTAGGTCGTGATTATTTTATATGGTACATTGAAAGAGTTATTTTTTAATACATTTTGGTAATAACCACCTAGGGATGGCATAATCCATAGACCCTCACTATGAAACTCATTATTTTCAGTTTATTTAAATGCTATCAAAGAATATGAGAAGTGAAATTTTTTTTTGTTTGTTAAAGAAATTACAAATGTTTTTTTTTCCCTTTGGTTTTTAAAAAAATAAAGTCATTAGCATTGTATTTTTTAGACTCATGTTTATGGTTGTGATTATTCTAAAATTTGTGCTTATAATAAGTATTCATATCATTATACTTTTTATAGTAGTAGTAATAATAGTAGTATAATTTTAAGGATACAACTGGATAAACACCAAATTCATGTCTGGCACCCCCTTATTTGTTGGACATTGTCCCTCTTTTGTGCAATAATTTGACTGCTGAAGTCTACTCAGATGTGTACATATTGTACCTCTTTCTATATTTCAACCTCCATGTTTTCATTGACATACTTCCTTTTTTTATTTTCATTTCCTTAAATATTTGTTGCTAAAGTACTATATAATATTCTACTAATACTTTTTTATCCTTTTTTTTAATTTACTTTATATTGATTAAATACAAAATTGTTAATACTAAAATCCAATCCGTAGATACATCCAATTCATAATACTAAAATATGGTCATGTTAGGTAGGATGATATTAAAGAAAATGATTACTCATACAAAATTAAATCCAACCATTTCATAATGCTAAATTCCCCTCCAATTGAATAATGATGATTTTAAATAAAAAATTGTCATAAAAAACCAGTATATATCCATATTAACCATAAATATAGCAAGAGCTTAGAGGCATAAAATCTCTGTAGGTGCAAACACTTTTTGTACTACAAAATACTTTAAAAACATTGACCTCCAAATATTGCTTCCCTCCCTCTCTCTCTCATTTTTTAAATGGCATTTTTTAACCCATAAATAGATTCAACCGCTTGAAATTATCTTGAATACATAGAATAAAATAACTTAAACACACAATTCCAACAAGTTTTTTATGGGATGAGATGGCCTGTTAGTGGAATATAAACCCTAGAAACCGTAGAATGGTGGCTCTGGTTTTCAGCTCTGGTTTGTCTCTCCCCTTGGAAGTGCTATTTTAATATTCATTAACCTCTGAGCAATCACGTTTACTGGCACTGAGCACATGCCATTTGTCTTCTTCCTTGCAACGTCGACATCATCTCGTAACTATTTCAAGCTCCTCTCGCTCAACTGTAATGACTTTCTTGGTTTAGCAGTTGACTTTCAGTGGTGTTGGCAGAAAGTGGAACAGTCTGCCCGACATATGGGCTCCACTATTTCCCTGCTCTGCTTCTCGACCCTAACATCATGACTGTCGGTTACAGAATTTTTGTCTTGGAACAACTGCGAAAGGTGGTAAGAACTATTTCTACGTGTTTTTCTCATGGACCCTAATGATATTGTGGATAACTCCGTTCTGGAGGATGAAAAGTTGGACTATTCATCAAAATCCCTTGAACTGAACCAAATATGGTCACATTACCCACCTTAGTAGCCAAATGGGGCTCATGTGAGTGACTTGCTGGAAGGGCTCGAGTAGTTCTATCCTTGACAAATAGACATGGAGATTGATGTGTCAGACTCGGGTTTTACGAAGTTTAGGGTTCCTAGCTCAAGCCCAATTGAACATTATCTCGGCCTCAACCCTAACATTCTAGCTTCCCTAGTCTTCTCTATACCATCCCCATGAAATATAAATATTTGGAACCACCAACAGGCGACGCTTAACCCGGATGAGGTTTTGGTACAAGCAGAATGTTCAGGGAGTCTGGGAGGTGACAGAGAAGGGGATTTCGGTTTTGAGCACCTTGAATTAGGCTCGGCGGGTTTGATACACACCCACGGCGATGTTATTAGTTGTATGACTATGGTTTTTTCTTCTTGAAGTTTTGAAGGCATGCCCATATTGACTTAGAAAGATGAAGAGAAGACCCCTTCAAACTTGGATGACACCCTACATGAGGAAGAGGGACCTCACTGAAGGATAGGGACCCATAGAATTGGAAATAAGAAGATATGGTGCACAAGGAATCACAAGAAATCCAGGGAGTTGGTATTTGGTGAAGGTGTCAGTATGTGGAAAGCCAAGGAAACAATTTTTTTTTTTCTAGTTGGCAGGGTCCGTGGGTGGAATTATACTTCGGATAGACTCTAGCGCCGAACCTTTGAAATCTAGGGCAACATTCTCGAGCAACTCCCAGTGGTCCTGACCATGAATAGAGGTTGGTTTTCTCTGATCTTACCTCACCATGATACGGCTAGCTGGGTTCTTACAAAATATTGGCACATTGAAATGATGTCGGTTCTCCTTAAACATTGGACTCCCCTTTAAGTCCCTGATAAGGAGAATATGGGGGCTGGCCTTATCTGGGTTTGGTTACCAGGTCTGCCACTCCAATTTTGGATGGAAGAAGTCCTCAGATGCATTGGAGAGGATTTGGGTATTTACTTGGATCATGCAAAATCCTGCATGGAGATAGGGAACATTCTATGGTGCAGATTCTGGTACACTTGGATACTCATGAAGGTATGGTTGAAAACTATGTACTGAAACACGTGAACATATCCAGGTTCCAAATTCTTGAATATGAAGGGGTCCCCTTTCAATTCAAGAGGTGCCATAAGGTGGGAATGTATAGAAGGATTATCCCCTCATACTGGCAGTGAATGTGGCTCAATCTAAAATGCTGGTTCATGCGGGGATCCAAACCACTGAGAATTTCAGGGTGCATTCATAGAGGCACATGCAGATTTCGGGTATGAGGAAGAAGCTATATCCTCATTAGTCTTCACCTATGACAGCATCAAAATCAGCTCCATAAGCACCCAGTCATGAAGATCCACAGCTACAAGAGTAGGATCTCTGCCCCATTACGGGTACTGTGTCTTCTACCTCCTCTAATTTTATTTTTAATGTCTAGCTTTTGCCATCTTCTTCTGCATTTACTCATATTAATTATCCTACTAGCATGAAAAATAATCTTATCCGTATATGTTGTCACATTAAATATGCGCCCCCCAACCCTTCTTATTTTCTCCATCCATCCCCTCTGGTGGCTCTGATCCTGTTAATTGCCCCGAAACCTCTAGGACTAGCTCCACTTGCTGCTACAACCTTCGTTCCTCAACCAAGGCCCTAATCAATAATTCGTATGGATTAGGCGATGACCCCTCCATGACTACACTAAAAGCCACCAGAGGCATACCATCCTCGCTTTCCAAAGCTATCCACCAAGCTAGCGTTGATATGGCCTCGGGGAAACATTTCACTATTGACTGGGTTCATGGAGCATAGAAAACTTAAGCCAAGGGCTCCCCATGATCTCTCTCTCCTCAAATTCCAGAGGGTACCAACCTGGATAAGAAACTGGTGCTCCACCGATTAATTGAATTAGAAAAGATGGATATTATCATGTTATAGGAAACTATGGGACTTGGAGAGTCCGTTCACAAATTTATTTCTTCGATCTATCGATTATGGACATTTCATACCTTGGATGTCGGCGACTGATCTAGGGGTAGTGTCATTTGTTTCAATTACCGAGCCATACAAGTTCACAATTTGTAGGGATGAGATGGGATTCTAAGGAAAGACATTAACGCCTCTAATCTTGGTACCTCTCTAAGAATTCTCAACAGCTATGGGCCTTGCCATTACATACCCATTTTTTGGGATACGCTGATGTAATCCCCTACTATGCAGGCAGACCATATCATATTGGGCGGTGACCTTAATTTCTCTCTTGGTCATGGGGAATCTTGGGGTCCCCATGCATCGCCCGATCCTTTTTCCTGTTACTTTAAGAAAATTCTTTACAAAGCCAACTTGTTTGACTTATAAATGGCTAAAAACGTGCCCACCTGGTTTAATAGGAGAATTGGGGAAGCAACCCTTACGAGAAGACTGGATCATTTTTTGATCTCCTCAAAGTTAGTTGCTTGGATGCATAGGGCTAGACAGTGGGTGGCCACAGGTGGCTTACCAGATCACACTCCCATATACCTTGAGATTCACGGTGAGAACAAGAAACCTCACACCCCCTTCAAGTTCAACTCATCCTGGCTCGATGATCCTAAATTTAGACAGATTTTCCTGGAGCACTGGAATCATTCTCACTTGAGGCTTTATTTCCAACCCACAACAATTATTGCTACTAAAATTTCTATCATAAAGGAGAAGACTATCAAGTGGGAAAAAGAGAAAAATAAAAGAGATGATGAAGAGCTGGGGAGGATTGAGAGGGTGATCGCCCATATGCTTGATGAAGATTGTTTTGGGAACACCTCCCTGGAGAAGAAGGAAACCCTCACTCTATTGGAAGTGAAGAAAATTAAGCTCCTAATACTCAAGGAGGAAGCTTGGAGACTCAAGAGCAGAGCCATCTGGCTCGAGGCAGGGGACAACAATACCAAATTATTTCAGCAATGTTCCAAAGGTAGAAAGAACATTAATACTATTTAGGAATTAAACAATCAACGTAGTATGGGGGCCAAGACTCAGCAACAACTTTCGGATATGGAAATTAGACACTTCTCCCACATCTAGAAAGACCTCCGGGGTTAAAATATTGGAGAAGTGCTTAGTATTGCAAGGCGAATGCCCAGGTTCGTCGACGATAGTGATTGGGATGTACTCATCACCCTTATCACCCTTAGTGAGATTGAAGTTGTCCTTAAGTGGTTCAAAAAAGACAAAATTCCTGTTCCGGATGGCTGGCCTATTGAATTCTACCTTTCTTTCTTCGAAATTTCTAGGAAGGTTCTGCTTATGGTATTTAAGGATTGTAGAGTATTGGACAGAATTTATGATAGCTTAAACTCTACTTTCACTACCCTCATACCCAAGGTGGACAACCCCACTTCCTTCCATGACTATTAGCTTATTTCTTTGTGTAACCGTCTCTACAAAATCATTGCTAAAATGATTGAAAATCGTATCAATCCAGTCCTATCTAAGGACACATCCAAAGACCAATTTTCCTTCCTTAACAATAGAAAATCCATGAGGCCATTGGCACCTTTCAAGAAGCCCTTCACTCCATCAAGCTCTTAAAACTTAAAAGCATTCTTCTCAATATTGATTTTTCCAAAGCCTTTGATTGTTCCTGCTGGACCTATCTTCAATTGATTCTAACTCATATCATATTCCCCCACCCCTCCATCGAGTGCATTATGTGTTGTATTATAAACACCTCATTTAGTATCCTTATCAATGGGCCAACTTTTTTCCATGCTGGCTATGGCCTCTGACAAGGATGCCCCCTATCCCCTCTTTTCTTCGAGATGATTATGGAGGGTCTCACTATGTTCATTGCCTCTGCTAGGAACGATGGATAGCTTTCGAGCGTCAATATTACTGATACCATTTATGTGACGCACTTTCTTTTTGTTGATGATGCGTACATATTTCTAGATTGATACTTGTGAGATGCATCATGCTTCAATACGAATTTTGCCACCTTTTGCACCACTAATGGTATGCTTCCAAATCAAAGAAAATCCACCATTATGTTTTCCAGATGTACTTTGCAAGAGAGTAGGCATGCCCTTCGCTTATTTCAATTTTATCATAGGCATATTCAAGAGGGTCTCAAATATATGGGATTTAGAATGAATCCCAATGATTATAAAATTATAGATTGGAATTGGTTGATAGCAAAAATTTAGCAAAGAATAAACATCTGGTAGAAAAAATGGCTCTCTAGAGCTGGTAGACTTGTTATAATCATATCAGCATTGGAAGCGATCATGGTGTATTGGATGGTGCTAGCCTGGATCCCAAAAGCTGTTACTAGTAGAATTCAGCAAAATTGCAGGCATTTCCTTCGGTGTGGTAAGGATGTAAGCCATACTTTCACCTAGGTGATATGGGATAAGATCACCAAGCCAAAGCTTCTTTTTTTTTTTGGGGGGGGGGCGCGCTCTGGGATCTCAAGTACCTTAATCTCTTCACCAATTCATTGGCTCCCAAAATGAGCTGGCACCTCTTGACCTTCTACAGTCTGTGGCAGGAGGTCACCTATTCTAAATACATCGTCGCTGCTTCCACACTTGACTAGATAAGAAGCCCTATCAACCTCAGGACCAACTCATCTACAGTTTGGTGCACTACCTCAAAGTCAATTTCTCTCATCAAACATGCTCTTGCTTTACACATTGGTGCAGATACTCAGGTTCGGATAGGTTTAGACCCTTGGTCAGGTAGTGGTAGGTAACATCTGCTCCATTAGGAGATCGAGCAATTTCTAATTGAGTCAGGGATCTCTAAGCTCATTCAAGTCCTAGATAGATCTATCTCTGAATGGATTACTCAAGTGTGGAAGTCACCTCTCAAGCTGAAAATCCTTGTTCAATGGTAGGGGGCTTGGAATAGATACATTAGGGATCTAAAGGCTTCTCTTATCAGAATCTCATATTTCGAGGATGAATTGATCCAGGCTATCTCCCCCAAAGGAAATTATACTTTCAAAGAAGGCTACTTTTCTCTTAGAGCCGCCCTTCAACCTCTGTATCAAAGCTGGTGGTGGAAACCTCTATGGAAGTTGAAATCTCTCCCAAAATATCGACTCTTTATGTGGTGCATACTAACTAATTGTGTGCCAACGGAGGAAAATATAGAAACGAGATCCATTAATGGTCCCTCTCAGTGTGGATTGTGCAAATAACAGCTATAATATATCAATCACCTCTTTCCCAAGTTCTCTATGACTTGCAATACCTGGCAAGTGGTGTAATATTCCAAATCTGGGACAGCTCATCAAGCCTGCAGAAATAACGCACTCCCAACAACTTAGGCTATAAAATAATGAAATAAACCATTGGATCCTATATATAGCTCAATAAAAAACCCAAATCCAAGAATAGAGATGAAAAAAATCTAACTATGTGGGTTAAACAGACCTCCCACACTAGTGGAGCTGAAAATGACTAAAAACCCAAAATACTGCAACAAAAGAATTTCTGCATAAAAGGGACTACGCAATCTTATGAGGGTTTTAACTCAGAAATTAAGGAAACAATTATATCTACTCATATATTAGACAATGAAGCTCATAAATTGAGATCTAGTCTCCTTATTTCAATTACAAGAAAACCCGAGAAGGGTTTCTTGTCAAACACTCTGCATACAAATGTGATATTCAGAAATTTACTGAATCACCACTACAACATTGAAGCATAAGAGCATACAAGGCTGGAAATATGTCTGATCTTATGTATATCCTTCAAATGCCTCCTCCCATGAGAGAATGAACCTCTCAATCACAAGGAAACACTGCAATGGAGCCACAAGACCGTCTGTTGAATGATGCCTCCAAAATAATGCATTCCCTAGCTGGAATAGCGTTGGGAATGTAGGGTAAATGTGTGGTCTGATACCATGGATCTGAAATATGCCCTAGAGCTCTCCAAACAGGTCCCTCAAGTGAAGGAAACCTTCCTCCAATGAGAAACTAGCTCAGAAACTGGGATTCCAATCCCTTCCAATGCTGCACCCAACAAAACTGCACAATCTCCGACAAAAACTGCATTGATTAAGTAGGCTGAAGCTTGGCCTAAAAACCTGATTGGAATTATGAATGCAAAATCTCCCAATGAGACTCCTCAAGGAGAGAGGTGGGATTCCCGCTCAGGAACACTCGGTGCTATACAACACTGCAACCCTGCTAAGCAGCCAAGGAAGACAAAAGTCTTAGCAGACAAAATGAAAATCTAAAAACGTCCCCCAAAAATGTTGCCATCCTCTTCCTTATATAAGTTATGAGTTTTCTTTCCCTTGGCCCCACTCAATTAGGTCATCTCTATCAAAATATTCCCCTCCCTCCAAACTGTGTTATTTCTCCTTTGACTCCTCCTCCTCCACAACTGCGTTGTTGACTTCGTGAAAGTGGACTGAACTTGATAATAGCCTTGTTTTCACATGGAGGTGTTTTATTAAGCTTAAAAGAGTGTCCCCTTCCATACTTGAGGTGTTTTTATTCCTCCTTAGGAGACTTAAAGGCTTTTCCAGCCATTTATTCACTGGCTAAAGGTACTGCTAACTCTAATGTTCCCTTTAGCTTTGAGGCTAAAATTTGGGAACATTACAGTCATCCCCTCCAAAATATTTGCTTGTCCTCAATAAAATGCATAGGGAGAGCAAAATTTCCCCCTCCTCCTCATGTGGCCTCCCCTCAATGGCCTCCATCACTGCATCAAGATAATCTGCAATAAAACTATCATCCAATGCTTACTCCCAAGTGTGCAAAACCAAATGGCCCACATCAATCAAAGGTGGAAAGTGTGAATGGAAACCTGTTTGCTGTATCATGGCCTCTACAAAGTATGAGTGATGACAAACATGGTGAATGAGTGACTCCTTCACCCATGCTATCATCCAAATGAAATGAGCCAGCCTAGGTAGCTCATCAAGAAAATCATCAACCCCGGTTTTGTATAATGTGTTGGGGCTTCATGGAGAGATTGGATTCTGCCATCCCAATGGTTTCTCTCTCCATTTATGGTAAATATGGGGCTACCTCTTTCCTTGGGCTGAAATAGCATGGCCTCCAACAATGGCCCAAGCTCCCCCATCTAACAATTTAGCCATGAAGTGCCTCCTCAAGTTCTCCAAGTGGTTCCTCCCACAAGAAGGAAAAAGATGTGATGTAGCAATCATGGTTTTCCCATGGTTCCTCCTAAAATTTACAACATGTAAAGTGGGGAGGATCATGCTCCCAATGGGCATTTTCAATCTCAAGCCCACTCTCCAAACCAAGCTCCCCATGAACATAAACATATCAGCAATATATGGAAGCAAGGTACAATGAGAACAAGTTGTCAAATGACAACCAGAGAGTGAATCATAGTTCCAATCATGGAACCAGTGCAGTGCACCCTTTGCCTACATCAAAATAAGAAATAACAAGTGCTTTTCCAGCCACTTGTTTTCTGCCATACTAATCCCATAAGATGAAAATATGAAGTTACAATATGGTGTCAATGTTGCACACCAAGAATCATGTGGCTTCCCCCACAAACCACCAAAACGATAGCCAAAATCAATGCTACAAGTAGCTGCAAGTACATCATCATACAATATGCAAGAAGGAATGACCCTCCTTGGTACAATATGCTCTTCATATAAAGTAAAGAAAGGTAAATCATAATGCAAATGTATACCTCCTCTACCATGTACTCTGGTCTTTGAACTGAAATGGCTCAACTGAAAATGCTCCCTCACTCCCAATGAATAGGAAGGTGGCTGTGACATCCTCTCTGTCACCATCTAAGCTATGCATCTATCCATATGCTGAAATATGTCATGCTGAATGCCCTACCAATTAAACTCCTCTGCACAGGAAAGATATGCATCAAAATGCATGGAAGAGAAATCCTCATGTGATGCATGTAGCAATTTCTCCTTAAGACTAGAAGCTCTAGTAAAGAAGACTCTGCCATGTGAATAGATGAACATATCATCCACCATACACTCATCATCTCTATCTGTGTCATCGAGAATCATGCATGCACCAAGATCCTTGGAGTACTCTACTAAGAGCTGAGATCTCTAGTAAGTATCAATCCTCCTAAGAGACAACGCTGGTGATCTGGCATGTGAAGCTCTCCTCATGTTGCTGCCTGCTACTTTGAAATCCCCCATGCCAAAGTTCTCCTCCAAATTCTTCACCTCTCCAAAATCCAAGAGCGGTGAATCCAAAGACAAGATGTCTTTCATTAATGATAGATCTAGTGGCCTCCCAGGTGGAATGCTTCCATGTAGTGAGACATCAATGTCAAGAGTGGACTGTACATATGGTTGGGCAACCTTGCCCTTGCTTTCACAATGCAATACAGTCTGCCTCCCATTTGCACTAGCTCTCTGAAAATAGAGAAGGGTGTGTGCCACTCATCACATGATACTGCTCTTCCTCCCTACCTTCTCCTTCCAACTGCATTGCTGCACAATCATGCTGTTCACTGATTGTGTTGGGATCTCTATGTATGAGATCTTGGGGAACTTCTTGTAGAGGTACATTAATCCCTCCTGTTGGAGCATGTGCTCCTCCTCCCTCTACATGAGGTACTAGATATGCTCTAGATGTGACAGCGCTATTTCCCTCATCTCCATCAATGTGTATGGGCAACATCTCAATAGTTGGATCCTCTTGTGAAAAAGAGATCCCCATGCCCTCTTGTTTAGGAATATGAACTAGAGGTTTTGCCTCTGGTAATGTGTAATGCAGGATGTCAGCTTCTCCCATGGTTTTCTGAAGTGGAGTTTCCTCCATCACATGCAAGGGTTCTTTTTTCTCAAGTTTTCATTGCTCATGTGTCTTAGGAAGTTTTTCACCAACCCTCCCCACCAATGTTTCTATGAATATTGCATAAGAGGAAGTGTTTGAATTTATTAAAGAAAAATATTCAAAAATCCACCATGCATGAGCCTTACCTCTGAAATGCAGCACTGCAACTCTGATGGCTTCATCTTCAAAAATATGGTGCAACTGCAAATAGGAGTCTAGCTCCTTCACCCGAGCTCCAGCTGAACATGTAGGTGATACAGAAAAATTCGATAGAAGAAATTTGCCTACATCCTGCTACTTGCTCTTCTCCACCTGGATCTTGCAAAACTCTTGGAGATCATTATGATCTCTAAACCTCTCAGTTTGAGATTCATACTCTGGCAACAAATCACTAAGAGTCATCCTCTTAGGCATTCTTCCTCCTTTCATCCATCTCAAGATAGTACTAGGCACTTGACTGCATTGTGCATCATGGTGTGTAGCTACATGCTCACACTCACCATGTGAAAATCTAGATTCAGCTCTAGATCCAAACTCCTTTGGAGATCCTGTCTCCAATCTCATTTTCTTCAGCTCTCCTTGAAAGCTCTATATAGATTTTGGAAGAAGCCTTGTAGGATTTTCTTCCTTCCTTCCTTCACATAATGAAGCCTTCTCTATTCTGTCCATCTCTCCTGAAAGTGTAATGGCTCGAGATCCACAAGCTGAGCCAAGATTGAAGCTTTGATACCACTGTAATATTCCAAATCTAGAATAGCTCAGCAAGCCTGCTAAAATAATGCACTCCCAGCAACTTAGGCTATAAAATAATGAAATAAAACCTTGGATCCTATATATAGGTCAATAAAAAACCTAAATACAATAATATATATAAAACAAATCAAACTAGGTGGGTTAAACAGACCTCCCACACTAGTGTAGCTGAAAATGACTAAAAACCCCAAATACTGCAACACAAGAATTTATGAATAAAAAGGACTGCGCATTCTTATGAGGGTTTTAACTCAAAAATTAAGGAAAAAATTATATCTACTCATATATTAGATAATCAAGATCATAAACTGAGATTTAGTCTCCTTACTACAATTACAAGAAAACTCGGGAAGGGTTTCTTGTCAAACACTCTACATACAAATGTGATATTCAGAAATTTACTGAATCACCACTACAACACTGAAGCATAAGAGTGTACAAGGCTAGAAATATGTATGATCTTATGTAGATCCCTCAAGGGTCTCCTCCCATGAGAGAATTAACCTCTAAATCACAAGGAAACACTACAACGGAGCCACAAGACCATCTGCTAAATGTTGCCTCCAAAATAACGCATTCCCTAGCTGGAACAGTGCTGGGAATGTAGGGGAAATGTGTGGTCTGACACCAAAGATCTAAAATATGCCCTAGAGCTCTCCAAATAGGTCTCTCAGGTGAAGGAAACCTTCCTCCAATGAGAAACAAGCTCAGAAACCGGGATTCCAATCCCTTCCATTGCTGCACCCAGCAACACTGCACAATCTCCGACAAAAAGTACACTGATGAAGTAGGCTGAAGCTTGGTCTGAAAACCTGATGTGGAATGATGAATGCAAACTCTCCCAATGAGACTCCTCAAGGAGAGAGGTGGGATTCCCTCTCGGGAACACCTGGTGCTATACAACACTACAACCCTGCTAAGCAGCCAAGGAAGAAAAAAGTCTTAGCAGACAAAATGACAATCTAGAAACATCCCCCAACAATGCTGCCATCCTCTTCCTTAAATATTTTATGAGTTCGCTTACCCTTGGCCCCACTCAATTAGGTCATCTCTATCAAAAGATTCTGCACCCTCTAAACTACGTTATTTCTCCTTTGATTCCTCCTCCTCCACAACTGCATTGTTGACTTGGTCAGAGTGGACTGAATCAACTTGAAAATAGCCCTTTTCACACATGGAGGTGTTTTATTAAGCTGAAAAGAGTGTCCCCTTCCACACTTGAGGTGTTTTTATTCCTCCTTAGGAGACTTAGGGGATTGTCCACCCATTTATTCACTGGCTAAAGGTACTGCTAAATATAATGTTCCATTTATCTTTGAGGCTAAAATTTGGGAACATTACAGGTGGTGACTAAAGAACTTGGCATCGATACCTCTTGGCAGGGGGATATTGTTTCCATGGCTTGACTTAACTGGTGGCGCTCTTGTCCCTCGACTAAGGCTCACAACCTACCTCTCCTGATATTTTAGGGCCTTTGGTTGACTCGAAACCTTATCATATTTCACAGACCACTGATTTCTTGAACACCCATACACAGCTCCATATTGGCTCTGTATCATTCAATTCTTGAAGAAGATAGCTTTAAGGTCAATAGGATTATTCCGCCCGAAAACATTGACAAAGATCATCCTTGGGCCTATTTTGATGGTGCTGCTGGTATGGATGGCTACAGAGGCAAGGCAATACTACATCTATCTGATACTTAATATTCTCAAATTAAAATGGGCTTGGGCTCAGGCACCAACAATTACTTTGAGCTCAACAGTCTCTGTGTGCTCGTCATTTTTGCCTTAGAAAAAATATGCAATAGGATACATATATTTAGGGACTTTATGATCATTATTAACTAGTTCAATAATAATGCTACATGTCATGTTCATACACTTAGGAGCTTGTGGGTGAAGTATTGGCAGTTAAAAATATTTTTGACTTTATCATTGTCACTCACATTTACAGGCAAAGGAACCAGGGTGCTTGTCAAAAGAATTCGCGCACATAACTTGGAGACATTGGCACATCGCCGAACACAGGGGCCTGTTATATATCAATATTATCAACAGCGCTTCATTGAATATCTTGGACTCCTAGAGCCTGGTGATCAGCTAGTCTGATCAAAGGCTTTTTTTCTTTTTCTTCAGTATTTTATTACACGGTCTTATAATTTTTTATGATTATATGTCGATATGGACCTTCACGTTATTTTTCTAAATTTTGTTATTATCTCCTGAAATGTTTTTCATAACTATTTACATATATTTTTTGGATAGTATACAGATTATGTTCGTAAATGCTATATGTAATTTTCCTTACAATTAATGAAAATTACGACTTTTTCCTTGGAAAAAAAAACAAGTATTTTCTCCATTCAAAATTAATTCTTAATAAAAATTGTGAAAATGTACATTAAAGATACTTGAAGTGCTACAATAAGATAATTCAATTCTCTTATTACTTTATATTATTATTATTATTATTATTATTAGTGTAAACCATATATAATATGTAAAGTGTTGATGTCGAAATAATTTAATTAACATGAACAATGAGATATTTTATTTATGGATTATGTTGTTCATATTAAAGCATTTTTTTTTCTATTCATATATTTTTAAATTCATTTCAATATTAAATCTAATCCTTCCATTCTTCTACTTCTTTTGTTTTCAGATTAAAATATTTTATTGTGATTCTTATATATACATATATGTGTGTGTTTTTTGGAAGTTGATATTAAAATAAATTAACTAACCAAGATATTAAAATCAATTAAAGTATGAAAATATAAATAAGATCAAATTTATTCATTATGCAGATTTCTCATTGTCAAACATGCCCAATTAATGTGAGTTGGACACCATTTATGCCTGTCATGAAGACACCTTCAATTTGGTGGCCTTTCATAACTTCTTATTTCCATGCATTCAATCATCGAGTCATTATTGTTTTTCAATTTCACCCCATACACATATATCTAGTGATCTCACTTATGTCAACCTGAATGTATCAATTAATGAGAATTACCATGCGTGTTTACCTGATAATTAGCCCCTCCCTTCATTCATTCATATTGTGTCTTGCACAGAACTGAAATCAATGTCTCTCAGCTCCCACAAATATTATTTTCAAGATAGGCTCCATATACCTTCAAACAAACACCATGGTTAGAAAAATGAAGACATGCTCGTCGGAGACGTATAGGGTTGGGGAACCCACCTAGTGTTTCTTGGTTGGGAGATCACATGGAATTAGTCGATCTTGAAATCCCAAAGCACATTAGATATAGTGTAGCCACCATGGAGGTGGAGGACTTCCAAACACTAGGAGATGGGCACTGGGCTATTATAAATATAAAATCACACCATCTTTGAAACATGGGATGCATGGTACCTGGAGCCAGGAAAATCCAAACACATGTCCTTTTGGAACCAGGAAAATTATGAAAGTCGGTTGCGATTATGAGAATCCAACTCCCTCAAGCTCGAAAGGAAAGAACTTAGTATGAGAAGATTCACTATTTAACTTATGTTTTCCTATGATTTCACATTTTCTTTGCATGGTCAGCCACATTTTTAGTCACTATGGCAGAAGAATTTCTAGCCTATCTATGTTCTTGTTTTTTCCCATACAATAAACTTGAATCAAACTTTTCCCTTCATAATAAACCTTCGGGTTTCATCTTTTGAAGGTAGATGTTCCTCCTCATGGTCTTATGTGTGGGTCCTCGGTGCGAGTACTAACAGTGAATTTTTTTGTGTAACCTATGTAAAATATTTTTTCGAATATAAATCAACTTATCCTCCTCATCTTATTTCATATCACTATGAAAGTATTTTATTTAAAATTAAGAGTGAGATTTGAATATTTTTACCATATTTTTTTTATTAGTTCCTAATAAAAATAACTAATAAATATTTTTATCATATTTTCTTTATATTGTATTGTAGTATCAACAATCAATAAAGTAAAAACATTTAGTGTGAGACTATGTTTTATAATACTTTCAAGTAAAAGTAACAAAATATGTATATACATTTTTTTATTTTGATTATAGCTAACATTAATTTTTAATTTAAAGAATATTTTGTTTTTATTTTAAAATTTAGGTTTGCACCTCCATAAATTTGATTTGTCTAGAAGCTTCATAGATATAAAGTTAAGATGGATCTAATTTGATTGTAAATAAAAAACACATTATTTGGTTACATTACTTTAACTAATGTAATGCACATTAAATACCAATATATGTCCATCTTAACTACAGATATAATATGAGCCCAGAGAGATCAAATTTCTTCAGGTCCAATCTTATTTTAGATTGCCGAAAACAATGTGTAATTTTTTATTGTTTAAAATGTATTTTTTAATGTTATAGAGATTATACAACATTTGCATCGAACTATTTTTATCACTGCAAATATAGTTCAATTCTAATTCATATTAAAATATTTTATCATAACCCAACTGTTAATAGTAAGTGTTAATATTTTTGAAAAGCATAAAGTTTAAGTATCTTACACACACACATATATTACTTTACATGAAATTATATTAGGTCATATCGAAAATTAATTAAATATGTATAGCATTCTTTTTTTGCTTTTTTATTATAGCAACATTTCTTTTCTATGTAGAGAATGTTTTACTTTTATTTTAAAACAGTCAATATTTTCTATTTAGATAATATTGGACATACTTGCAGATTTCCTTCATACTTGGCTACCTCTAGTATCAATAATATTTATCATGAGCTTCACACCATATTCTAATCCTTGCATTATGCCTTATATGATGAAGATTTTTGGATAATCCCATATGATAAAGATACATGTTTAAACCAACTTCTTTGTAACATGAGCCATCAACTATAAAAAGAATTTTAGAATCTCTCAAAACTAAAAAAATATGCGTGATAAATAAAGTGTCCATAATGCTCAAGAAAAACATAGAATCACCCGCCATATAATGATATAATAAAATAAATCATATGCAATACTTTTAATAGGGGACCCTACCTACTCCGTTTTCAACATAAAACATGGATAATAAGCTTTGTAACAATTTGCACACTTTTATAACAAGTGGGGTATATATGGGCCAATGTGGAGGTCATAGTCGAAAATTCAGAGTTGGATTTGGCCTAAGAACCAATAACTCTCTTGAGTTCATGGATCTAAAACAAAATTTTCTTCTATTTATGAAAATAAAAAAACCATAAAGTTGCAATTTATTGAATATTCAATAAATATGATAAAATGAATGAAGGAGCAAAATTCTATAAATTTTTCTCATCATTATTGAAGGAAGTTTGAGAGAGTTTCAATGCTTTCATCTATCTTTTTCTAATGATATTCATTAATAAAGAACAATATGTGAATGATTTTTCAAAAGCTTAAACTAATATGATACATTTCTAATGGTATATTTTGGAAGACAATAAGGGTCATACTATTAACTATTTTCATCCCCCTTTTCATGAAGATGTCCAAATTTTGACACACTTTATAGGTTTTAGATGAAAAATCTTGGCTCAAATTTTTGATCTATTTTAGGTTTAAGAATGTTAATATATATATATATATATATATATATATTTAAATATTAGTTTATTTTGAGCAAAAATATACTATGTAAGTATCCTTATGGGTGGATAAGGAATATCCAAGAGTATGTAGATTTAGGTTGTGATTATTTTATGTGGTACATTGAAAGGTTTTTTTTTTAACTACATTTTGGAAATAAGCACATAGGGATGGCATAGTCCATAGACCTTCACTATGAAACTCATCATTTTGAGTTTAATTAAATGATATAAAAAAATATTACAACAAAATTTGGTTTTCTTTATTTAAAAAAACTTCAAATGTTTTATTTTTGAAAGGAAATTCATTAATTTTGTCTTTTTTTTAGTGTCATATTTATGGTTGTGTTTATCCTAAAATATTTTCTTATAAAAATTGTTCATATGATTATATTTTCCATGGAAGTAGTAATAATAGTAGTCTAATTTTAAGGTTAAAAGAAGATAAAAAAAAAAATTGGTGTATGACAACCCTTGAGAGTTGACCCACCTCAGTGCAACAATTTGACTACTAAAGTCTAACTAGGTGTGCACATATTGTACCCATTCTAGATTTGAAACTCCATGTTTTCATTCATGTACTTCCTTTTTATTTTCTTTAAATCCTTGTGGAAAAATCACTATATAATATTTTACTAATATTATTTATTTATTTTTCAATCTATTTTATATTGATTAGCCACAACATTATTAATACTAAAATCCAATGCAGTTTCCCAAAAAAAATGAAATACATCTATTTTTAATACCAAAATCCACTCTTTAACTAAACAATATGAAATACATCCAATAAATTACTTCTAATTCATAATAGTAAAGTCCAATCCAGCTGCCTAAACAAAATTAAATACATCCAATTCATGATACTAAAATCTGATCCAATTTGATACAATAATATTAAAGAAAATTATTATATACACAAAAATAAATACATCCATTTCCTAATAATAAATTCTACTCCAATTAAATAAGAATGAAATTATTGAAAAAAATTGTCATATAAAATAAAATAAATCTAGCAAAATTAAAAATTTGATTACCGTTTTTTTTTTTTTCAGAGAGAAAAAAATTGTTGTATTGTATTGAAAAATATAAACAGTACATCATCATTACATCACATTCTAGCAGAACAAAGGATCAGATTGTAGAGGTTTTGAAGGAACCTCATATAACTGAACCCTATGGAACAGAATGTCCAGAATTAGATCTATATAAAAAGGCATAGAATGTCAAATACATTGGCTAAAAAGAATAGTTCCCCATCAAATAGAAAAAGCCCATTCTCGTTGTTAATGACAGTGGCAATGGAAAATTACTAGATGAAGACATGCATATAGATAGGACCCTTAACAGAAAATATCTAAGCGCAACCTGATAGGAGGATATGACAATTATATAGCATCATATACTTAAGCAATCTTGTAACAAGATAGAAGTATCAAGGAATGCGGGTTCGTCATCAAGCTCGTTTGTTATCTGCTCCAGCCCATTGAAATGTGAAAACATGCACGCTTATCCTGGATATATAGCAAAATCAAAAACAACGAGAAGAGATTCTATCACTGAAAATCAAATTAGTTGTCTATAATACCAGTTCGCCTTGATAGCGGTCTCGTATGTGAATTATGGTAGGCTTGCTCGATTTTATGGCCAGGCTCACTTGATGGTGTTATTTGAAAACCGTTGGACCAAAATTGAGTAGCAAAAAGGGATTTTCAAAAAGCACATTACTAATAAGATTCAGGGAATGGGAATATCACTGGTCCACATTTTCTTGTTGTGCCTGTACATAGTAACCCAGAGGATACCGAATACCACACTCAGACCCTTCTTAGAAAGGCCATCCACTCTTGTATTATTTTCCCTGAATATATGAGAGATGGGCGGACAGTTTAAGCGTTCCCACAGGAGCCTTGTCCTTCTAAACCATCCGTGTTCAGATATAGAAGAGCTTGCCTTCCCATTTAAAGTATCTATAATCAATCTGGAATCCCCATATATTGAGACGTCCTTAATTTCCCGGTTTACAGCCACATAAAGTCCACACTAGATAGCCATGAGTTCAGCGAGATTTTTGGTGCCACGTCCCCCGTTCCAGCAGATATCAATCCTATCCTCCACTGAAAATTTCAGCCATGCACCACATCCCATAATCCCTTCCCTGCATGCACCGTCAAAGAAAATAGCTATAATGGATATGGGGTGAGGCTTAATGCGCTTTGAAGCATCCAGTATGGGAGGGGATTGAGGAAACCTATCCCAAATCCAAGTCATGATAGCACCATATATGCGGTTTAGATCAATCTGCACATTTTCAAAAGTGTGTCGATTCCTGCACAGCCACACCTCCCAAATGAAGAAGAAAGGAAGGGATTGGAATTGGGTGTTGAGTTGATCCCATCACTGGGCGACATCAATAAAATTTTTAGGAGACCAATCCGGACCCAATATAGGCTTACTGAAAAGACCCCATAGATGGCAAGTCCATGGGCATGAGAAAAATATATGGTTTATAGTTTCTTTAGCAGCTCGACAAAAGATGCATCTGCTTGGTCCGTGATTACCCTAACAATACTCTAAATCCAATAAAGATAAGTTAAAATACTTGAAACCCAACAAAATTAGGGCATAATGATATTAAGAAAATAATTACCTAACACAATAAAATAACTCCATTTTATATAAAAGGATTAACCAAAGAAATTTCTAGAGTTTGTCGTAGGGCCTCTATTAACTTTTTATGGATATGTCAACCACTGTGATGGGATGGTTCCTCAAGATCCAATTGGAAAAATATAATAAGGGGAATGGTGCATCCCATTTTCCTGGGTATTCCATTTTCCTTACTGTCATAAAAGTGATTACTTGACCATCTAAATTTTCAAGCGAAAAAGTTGGATGAGAAAACTGTAGAGTGTGAATTTAGGAAGTGTGACGTATGGTAAGGAATTGAGCGAGAATATGAGTAAGAGTCCTGGTGAGTTTGTTGGTGTGAGATGCAAGAAGTTTGAAAAGTTGTATTGGTGTGAGATGAGCAAGAAGTTTGAAAAGTTGTATTGGTGGAGATGCAATGTTAGTGGGAGCAGCTAAATTAGTTATGGATCTTATTGCTGGTATTCACAGCACAATACCATACCATATTGTATAGAGTTAGTAAGCAAGCTGCGTCATTTCAAATGAAGCGGAATATATCATTGGTTGGGAAAAAGTTTCTCTGTAAATACACACATATGCAAGATTGAGGACTGTTTGGGTTGCTTTGGTTTTAGAATAATGGTATGATTGAATGGTTTTGATGATGTATATGAGGTGGTGTGTTTTCTTAATACTGCGGAATGTGCATTATAGGGCATTGTTACCTGTTTGAAACTTGAGTCTTTGACCGCATATACAGTGAATATATTATTGTGGTTGTTTGGATAGCTACTCTGGTCATAATAACTCTGTAGGATACCCCTGTTTAAACATGTTGAGCGAGGAATTGGTTGATATATGTATGATTATCATCCTTTTTATTGTGGAAATTTGGATCTTAGCTGAATCATACATTATATGTATCTCGGCAAATGTTAGAGTCGAGAGAAACAACAATTCCTCAGAGAGATAAAGCAAAGTCTGATGCAATACAGGATTGTTCTCCAGACAAGCGGTATTCGATATCGTACAATTGGTTAGAATCCTCCTATATCACCAGACCATGCAAGGATTTTGGGGGTCCTTCTTTGTGATAGATGGTGGATAGTTCCTCGGTGTTTTTGTTGTTGTTGTTGCCAGGATTGAGTTTCGACTCTTGGCCATTATCTGTGTGTTTTTATCCTTGGTCATTGATTGACTGTGTTTTCACAACATGTCCCACTCGGAAATTTCTCTTTTGTTTGCCGGAATATTTCACGTTGGGGTGGCGAAGCATTTACTCACCTGCGTGGGTCGGGTGACGATAATGTGATCGTGCCTATCCTTTTCTGGTGCGGTGATATTATTCTTGCTGGCACCCATATCTGGATAGATCAGAGGTTGTGACGTCTTTAATGGACATTTATGGTTGGTATGACGCTGGGTGGGTATCTGGCTCTGTCTGTCGCTGTGCAAGGATTTGATCCTGACAAGGAATTTTTGGGTGTTGTGTTGGCCGTTTCCAACGCACTCATACATTAATGAACATTCTCTCCCTGTACCATAGTCAGGGTTGTTTCCATATTGTTTCGACATTATTTTCTCTCGCGGTTGACGACCTGCATTTATATCTTTTAAGATTTTGCGATCGATTCTATAATCCCACCATAGTATCGAGGCATACGTGACTGACATGCTGTCTGTGTGGGTTGTTGGACAACTGATCACTGTCCATTATCCGGCGCTTCTCACACTATGTATATGTCCACGTGCCACGTTCCCACCATGGATCCGTTGGCTACTGACACATCAGCTCAGGAGGCACTGATTGATGCCACAGGGGCTGAAATTAACAAACAACAAAGGGACTTTGAAATTGATGTTGCGCTCAATAGACAGTCTGTTTTCGTTCCCCCTGATCACTCAACCCGTCGGTGTTATCACGTTGGCTCCAAGGTTCAAACGAAAGAACACAACCGTAAGCTGAAAAGGCAACAGAAGGCTTGATTCAAGCTAGCTATGGAGATTAAGGAGGTATACATGGAAAACGATGATTTATGGGGCAGTGTCACCAGCTTACAGAAACATGCGCTCATTGGAAGGTGGATTTTCGCAGAAGGTTTAGAAATCAACATGGCGGAATGGGCAAAGAATTCATGGGGGCCGATTGTTGGATAGACACCGAAGGTAAGCCGCTTGCTAAATAGTTGGTATAGTATTCATTTTCTTGATGAAAAATATATTAACCTTATTATCAACAAAGCATGGATTAGAGGCAAGGCCTACCTTCAACTCTTTCCCTGGTACCCGGGATTCAATCCGATTATGGAAGCACCTCTTAATAAAATGTTGTGGGTGAAGTTCCCTGGGTTTCCATTAGAGTTCTGGACCATAAAGGCACTTCATTCTATTGGAGATTCTATTGGATGTACTCGCTATATCGACCCTGCAATTTTTGGGGCCAGTGACAAGCGTATTGCTTGGGTTCTGGTGGAAGTTAGTTTTCATGGCGGTTTGCCGGCTGAGATAGATTTGATATGGGGAAGAAGAAGGCACCGTTAAAGGATTGATTACTGGGGTGTGCCTTTTCAGTGCTTGATCTGTCACCAAATAGGGCACCTGAGACAAAACTATCCGATAAGATTCTGACATGATCGACCATATGGAGCAAAATCTTCACAGGTGGAACAAAGAGCCCGTCATCTAGCCCCACTGCAGTCACCCCCGTCAGGTAACTCTCTGACCAATATCTCTCTGGGTGTTCATGAAATTTCTCATAATGTTTTCGACCATAATATTGAACATGCCAACCTTTCCGCGGTTCTTGGCCACCCTAATCTCTTCTATGCTGCTTCTAATCATGACCAGGAGGATGCACCTCTCTCTCCGAACGTTCTCCAGGTGCCTATCTTAGATGGCCCAGTATCTGGTGTACTCTTTGTGTCCCATCCTAATCCATAGGCCTCGCAAATCCCCTCGCCTGATCCCCCTCTTCTTCCAATATGGACCTTGGGTATATCTCCCCGTCCATGCCCCCTCTTGAGTGGGCATCGCCACCACCATCCCGATCATCCCTTCATGTCCAATCTCCTTCGAACATAAATGCTGATGAGGAATCGCCCTGGAATACTGATGATAATGACATTGAGGCTTTTCTATCTGACTGTTTTCTAGATTTAGCCACCCTGACTGTTTTTGATCGGGCCCATCCTAATTCTGGTCCCGAAGTCAACATCTCTCCCTCATCCGAAAAAAATATCACTGTTAGGAAGAAGAATGCTACAGGATCTAGGCATTTTCGGGTTCGGATCAAATCACATTCCATTCTCGAGGATGAATTACTCGATCTCACGGAGGTTCCCATTGCCTCTTCAGATGAACACCAGGCGCTTAGAGCATATGGCCTGCATGAGGGTTCTCGATGACTTTAATTCTTTCTCTCAATATCAGGGGTATAGGCGACCCCATTAAAATGTTGCGCCTATGTGAATTGATTCGAAAGAACAGGCTTGATATTGTTTTGTTACAAGAAATTTTATGTGATAAGGCGAGGGCTATATCATCTGTCTTAAATATATGTAAAGCATGGTCTACGGCTGGTATTAGTGCTGTTGGTCAGGCTGGGGGTTTGATGGTGTTTTGGGATCCTACACATTTTAAGTTACGGGCTTATAGGTTCATTGGTGGAATGGTTTTATCTGGGAATATAAGGGGGTACCAGGACTTATTTCATATTATAAATCTATATGCACCCTGCCAGGGGCGGGCTTCTTTCTGGGATAAGATTAACTCTTCTGGAATCCTACAGCTTCAAAACTTGATGGTGTTGGGAGACTTTAATGTTTCCATATATGCTAATGAATCATGAGGCCTGAGATCTAGAAAGGACCCAATGGCAACTCATGTGAGAACTATACTAGAGGCGGCCCATCTTTGGGACATCAGGCCAATTCCCATTGCTCCCACATGGACAAACAGAAGATCTACAGACAAATTCATTTCTAAGCGACTGGACCGGGTGATTGTTAGTGAGGGCCTCTTTACTAAGCTAGGGTACATTTCTACTGGCATCTTGGTAGCCGAACTGTCTGACCATATGCCGATTTATATGACTTTGAATTCTGCAAAATACAGCCATAATATCCCTTTCAAATTTAATAGGGCATGGTTACTGGATCCAGCATACGATCGCTTGGTGAGGGATAACTGGAAGGATGATTCTACTATGATGGCAGCAGGAGGATGGGCAGGCTTTCATTATAACCTACAAAGAATAAAAGGCCTCACCAAAGCATGGGAAATGGCAGAAAAAAGGGCACTCAGAGATGAATTGTTTAACATAAATTCTGAACTTGAAGCTTTATAAAATGGTCTCACGTCCCGGGCCCTAGATTGTGAGATCTACAACAAGATGGAGCTGTTACAGAGTAGGAAGATTGAAATACTAAAGATAGAAGAATTAACGTGGAAACTCAAGAGTAGAATCAATTGGTTGTAGGAGGGAGATTTAAATACTAAATTTTTCCACAAAACAGCTAACGAAAGGAGGAACCGTAATGCCATTTGGGCTATTAAAAAGAAGGATGGGGAGACTATATACGATGAAGATGGTATTCAGAAAGAGGCCTTGCTCATTTTTCTGAGCAATACAGTGCAGATAAAGCTGTTGACTATGAAAGTCAAATGTGGATATTGCAACACATTAGACATAGTGTGGAGGAGAAATACATGAGGATCATTGATGAAGTAATTACAAAAGAAGAAGTGACTACCACCATCAAATCTTTTGCCCATGACAAATGCCCGGGCCCAGATGGATGGTTGGCTGAATTCTACATACACTTCTTGGATATCATGATAGATGAATTAACTGCAATTGTTGAATAAGGGCGAATTCTCGATTATGTCCCCTCTAATATGAACTCT
The DNA here is from genome assembly GCA_034641835.2 of Pinus albicaulis. Taxonomy (NCBI): domain Eukaryota; kingdom Viridiplantae; phylum Streptophyta; class Pinopsida; order Pinales; family Pinaceae; genus Pinus; species Pinus albicaulis. Next base: position 201,688,463 of record CM076573.1, on the reverse strand, counting down.
ACATTCCTTGCCCTGATCTGAAAGGTTTCAGATCCTTTACAATTCTCTGATTATCAGCCCATCGCTTTGTACAACCTGATCTATAAAATAACCTCTAAAATAATTGCCAACAGAATTAAAGATTTTCTGGCAAGGATTATCGCATGGGAACAGTATGGGTTTTTACAAGGGAGGTCTATACACGATGTTATCGCCATTGCCCAAGAGGCTTTGTACTCTATGCATGCTGGTAAAAAGGAGGGCATTATTATGAAAATAGATCTGCTTAAGGCATATGATCGGGCTGAGTGGTCTTTCATCTGATTGTTACTGCTGAAGATTGGCTTCTCTACCGGGGCCATTAGATGGATTATGGGCTATGTAACTTCTGTTAAATATGTTGTTCTGATAAATGGGAAACCTACTGATTTCTTCGGTGCTGAGAGAGGTCTTCGGCAAGGATGTGCTCTATCACCCTTAATTTTCATCCTTATTATGGATGGATTCAATTGCCTTATGAATATGGCACGCCAAGCTAGATTCATATTTGGATATCCTTTCTCTATGACTATAAGTGTCACTCACTCTAATTTTGTTAATGATCTGCTTTTGTTCGGGAGGATCATAAGAAATCATTGGTTTTATATGCATTATTTGCTCACTAGATTCTCAGCTGCTATTGGTCTTTGTATTAACAAATGGAAATATTTTATCATTCACGGGGAAGGGGATGAGGAAGAGATTTCCTTCATTGCTAACTTTCTTAGAGTCACAAAAAAGAAGGCGATAGAGGGTTTTACCTATCTTGGTTATAGGCTTAAACCAAATTCTTATAAAAATAAGGATTGGGCTTCGCTAGTGGATAAATTCAGGAGTAAAATCCACAAATGGACACATAAATGGATTTCTCTGGCGGGTAGATACATCTTGGTACAAGCTGTTCTGTCTCAGATCATGGTGTATTGGGGACACCTTTTTTTCATTCCTCAAGGCATCGTTTCACAGATCAACTCATTGATTTCGTGTTTTTTGTGGGAGGGTAATGATATCAACAGGAAATATAATCTGTGTTGTTTTGAAATCCTTTCCTATCCTAAACGCCTGAGGGAATGGGGTTGAATCAACTTCAGGGCGTTCAATAAAGCACTTCTACTCAAATCTCTTTGGAGAGCGATTCATAGTCATGGCATATGGGCTAAGGTTATTGCTACCAAATATCTGTTGCGGGACCCCCTCAGATTCATTTATTGCAAACAATATTTTTCTCCCTGCTGTAAGTCAGTGATCTGGAATAGTTTTTTTACGGTTTACAATATATTGGCTGGAGGTATAATATGGGCTTTTTCGATGATGGACATAATATTTAATACATGGGGAGAAAATCAAGCTGGTATGGATCATATGCCGATGCTCAAAGGTATCGCTTTGTTACATGCCCTTTCTATGAGGGGTATTTTCTATCTTTCACAGGTCATTACACAATGGAAATTCAATGCGCCCATCCTTAAGTCACAGAATGCTTAAGTCTACGGGGTCCCGAGGGCGCTGGAATGGAATGATCTTAGGTTCGATTTTCAAAACGCTCGGGGTTGCCTACAATAGGGATGGAGATTGTTTGGTTTGGTCCGTGAAGACGAAGGAAGGCACACCGTGGTTAAAAATACATATAACGACATAAAATGTGTAGAGATCATCGACCATATACAGATCGGTTTCAAGATTTTCTCGAGAAGGAAAATTCAAACCAAAACTCGCTATTTCGGCCGGTTGGTATGGAGATGCAAAATATTGACTCGGGAGGGCCTTATGAAGCGAGCTGTACATGGACCCAAAGAGATGTGTTTTTCGTCTCAATTCCTCGAATCCACCAACCACCTTTTTTTTCTCTTGTCCTCGTTATCAATTCCATATGGGTGCTTTTCAAAAAACCCATCCTCGAAAGGGAGATTGGGCACCCTTTGATTTCCTTGAAACGACACTACAGATGGGACCGGTGCTCGGGCATTTTCAATCACTACCTTTCTTCCTTATATGGGAAGTATGGAAGTGTCGTAACAAACAAATCTTTGAAGGATCCCCGATTAATATGCAACAAACCTTTTTCATTTCTATCATGTTCTATATCAATGGTAGGAATCGGGCTTTATCTCACCCTACTCATGATGAGTCTAGAACGACTCGTCCCCCACCCTAATGTCTCTACCCCTGCTATGTTTTTTTGATGGTTCTTGTCAAGAAGGTGTCATGGGCCGTGGGGCTTGGCTCAAAGTCTCTGAATCATAGAGGATCCAGGTATGCTAGAATGGCACGAAAGGATCTAACAATTTGGCTCGAGCTATTGGTCCCCCGTGGTGTGGGTTACTCGAAAAAGCCTACACTTGAGGCTTCAAAAGATTTATATCTACTAGTGACTCAAAGATCATCATCGATTCCTTTGATGGGTCTTTCCACAATCTTCTTCTTTTTCGTCCAATGGATGGTACAAGAGGGTTGCATACTTATGGAGTAAATTGGGATCGCCTCCTCTTCGCTATATTCATAGAGAACAATACCGTAGCCGATCATTTATCCAAGAAGGGATTGCGTATGGAGTATGGTATGTCGAAGGTTGAACAATATATAAACAACGCGATGGTATGTGAAAAGGATATTCTCGTTTTCCTACAGTGGCTTTTCGCGAAGACTTGGGGCCCTCAATACACCCGTATGCGATTATAACAACGTTTTTTTCCTTCAAGCGAGCCCATATGGATTTCTCTATGTTACTTTTTTGCTTCATAAAGTTTTTCATTGTGCTCGTACTTTCCATCAATTATATCAAGCGAGCCCGTTGATCCCTTAGTTTGCAAGCGAGCCTACACTCCTCATCAAGCAAGCCCGATTCAATGGATTTTTTTAAGTTATAGAACATCTTTTCTAGCCTCGCTCTCTCCACAAAGTATGTCAAGCGAGCGTGTGTTTTCCCTTAGATTTCAAGTGAGCCCGCAGCTCTCATCAAGCGAGCTGTTTCTCATGATATTTTTTATATATGAACACCACCCCTTTTGGGCCTATTTCTCGGATTCATATTTTTGGACCACGTAGAATGACTATCGCCGTATATGCACTCACAATAATCTCATCAGTGCATCTCATAGTCAATTATCTTGAGAAGAAGCGTGTTTTATATGACATTTTTCCTATTCTGCTTTTCTCTCGTATCGCGAGTTATTAGTGTATCATTTTGGTTAAGGAATCTGTATATGTTGTAGTCTTTATCCTACAATTCCTTATGGAATTGAATTTTTTCTCGTAGCCATCATCCTTTGGGATAGATTTTCGACTATACTACCTATAAGATGATGTACTCGATTTATATCAATATAATTCGAGATGTTTTTTTTCTTTTGAAAAAAAAAGAAAATGAATTGCATGAAACTATCATCGTTGATGAAATGTGAGTTAATTTGGCTTCACTTTACCTATAATGTTATTACTCCTCCGTAGTGGTACCCAAAAACTTATTTGAAAATTCTCAGTAAGTGCTTACATGGCTTCGGGAATGAAGCCTGTCATGAGCCTACACTCGTGGTAGTCTTCCAACCCAATTGTAATGGGTGGGGTATTACATTATTTTTCTTTTCATGATACTCAATAATTAGACTTAACCTATTTTCAACACTTTAAGTTATTAAAGTTATTAATCTTGGAGTGTTCTTTATCAATATGGAGAGAGTATAAAAACAAAATTAAACATCAACATCAATACAAAAGAATGGCCATACATTAAAGAGAAGGAAAACTTTTGAATATGAGTGCCTGATATTATATTTCAATAATAATGTAAAATTTTCAATAATTATATATGTCAAACTTGTATAAACACTTACACCCCTTTCAAAAGTGTGTTTGTGCCTTGGTATAGCTTTAAAACTTCCCAAAAATCCAAATAACCAATGAGGAATCCAAAAATCTCTTCAAAATGGGCTTCTGCAATTCTGCAAAAATATATCTCGTTCATGTCCTCCATCCACACATTTCAACGGACAACCGACACGCTGCTCTTGAACGCGCTGCCACCTACAACACGAATCGACCCGCAAACTTGCACGACTCCCTGTCTCATGGGTGTTACAAATCCTATCCTATACCTATCTTCTAGAATTGTTGTCCTTTGTCCTCAATATTGAGGTAATCGCTAGTTACAATGCTTCGATGGGTCCTGTAGAGAGACACGAATACCAACCTCATGATGTTATAGTTGGGGTTTTTGCAGCAATAACTTTATGCCAATGAAATTGTTTTGGAATCTCGTGGTTAAGCTATATGAAATCAATACACATTAGTTTTGTATTTTTTTTTTGTTATTTAGTTTTTGTGACATGTATTGATTGCATGAATGAAAAAAATCTTAAAGATATGATTTCCCAAGTATGCCTTTATATGTTTTCTTGTGGTATTCAGCAACTATAACTGGTACTGTTTTTTAAGTTTTAAGTTTTATTTTTATTGTTTTTTTAATGAGATTTATTTTATTTTATTTCTTATTAGTGGGCTTAGTATTGCCTCAGAATTTATTTTGAAGTTTTCATACTTGAAAAATTTTCATGTGATATTTAAAAAGTGTAATTGATAATGTTTTTTTATGTTTCATGTTATATTTTTATCTTAATTGTTTTTTTAGGAGAATTGTTTTATTTGGATTTTTATTAGTGAGTCAAGTATTGACTTAGAATTTATTTTGAAGTTCTTTTACTTAGAAAATTTCAACTTTTTTAACTTAGATTTTTTCTGAAACTAACTAGACTAGAATTCTTCACATTCTCTCTACATCTTCAAGAATGAATCTTATTTCCCATAAAATGAAGGATCAAAATGCAAGATCTTACAAACCCTCTAGGCATAAATTTTCCATGAATGCCATTAATCGATGCTCCCACACTATTAAATACGTTGAAGTCCATCATAATAGTCAGTTACCATATTTTCCTCGCCAATAATAAAATCACACCACTAAAATATGAAAATATCATACATATTTGACATAAACAACACAACCACATGGAAAATTAGCACGTTCTCAAACACATGAGAATATATAAAGTTTACTTATTAAGAGCATCTCAATAGCACAAAGCACATAAATAAGGTCTAAGAGATATACATACAAACAAACCATGTCCATCAAATTCAAAAAATCAACATAGGTTGTTTTTCATGCCCATACCAACACAAATATTCACATATTTCTCATGATTAGAGATTAATGAGATTTTGTTGATATTTGGAGCCAGTTAAAAAACAAATGAAAATAAATGAAAGAAAAACTTAGGAAAATGAATCACACAAATTTACTTAATAAATTACGTGGTAAAACCCTCTTAGTGTGTCAAGGAAAACTCCACGAGACAAGGGATTGGAAATCTTATTGCTCAAGAATGTTTCTCCAAGTTACAAGAAGTCTCTTCGGTAATCACCAATTAATATGGGTTATTTCGTTATATAATTTCATTTTTTTATAAAAAAAATGACTAAACAATGAAGTAGATCTACCCAAGTAACTCATTTACATTAATTGATGTCATTTTTTCAACAATTTCCACCTTGAAAGCAAATTTCCTAATCCCTTTCCCATGTCAATTTATTATCACTTCTGCAAGCCAAGAAGAAGCCAAACACCATCGAAACTTCTCTACTAAGATTGGATTTTTGAATATGTATTCAAGATTCTCCTCTGTATGGAACTTCTTGGGAGCTAGTTTGTTGCCATTGATCACATGTCTCACAAAATGGTACCTTACATCCATGTGCTTGGTCTTGCTATGATAAGTTGGATTTGTGTCCAAATGAATATAACCCTAACTATCACACAACACATTAACTTTCTCCTGCATCCTTCCAATCTCATAAAGTAGACCTTTCAACAATATTTTCCCTTCACATGCATCTGAACTAGCTATATACTCTACTTCAGTAGTGGAAAAAGCAACAATTTCTTGAAGCTTTAACATCCAACTAATTTCTTCATCTGCAAGAATAAAAACATATCTTGTAGTAGATCTCCTTTTATCCAAATCACCTTCATAATAATCATCCACATATCCATAGAATGAACCTTAACTACCATTAAAGATTATACAATGGTTACTTTTTCCTTTTAAATACTGCATAACCCATTTCTCTACTCGCTAATGTTCTTCTGTTGTATTTTCCATGAGCATGCTGACAACTCCAACTGCATGTGAATTGTCAAGTCTTGTACATACCATCACATATATTAAGTTTCCTACCACATTTTCATATGGTACACGAGACATATACTTCTTTTATTCATTAGTTCTAGGACTCAAAACTAAAGATATCTTAAAATGGGAAGATAATGGAAAATTAACACGTTTCACATTGTTATTGAACTTTTTAAGTACTTTCTCCACATACTTCTCTTGTGGTAGAAAAATATTACCATTTTTCCTGTATTTGTGTACCTCCATGCGCAAGATATGTTTTTTCACTCTAAGATCCTTCATATCAAACATCGTAGAGAGCTGAGCCTTTAACCTGTTGTTCTCTTCCATGCTTTTTCTTGCAATAAGCATATCTCTAATACACAAAACCAAGATAATGAGTATTCCATTGAAACCCTCGAAGTATACACAATAACCAAAATCACTTCTAGTGAAGTCATCACTCACCATGAAGGATTAAAACTTCTTGTAGCACTACTTGGGAGAGTACCTCACTCCATACAATGATTTCTTGAGCTTGAAAAATAATCTTCTATTGCGACCTTTTATAAAAACTTCTCGTTGCGCCATATAAATCTCTTCATCCAAATCTCCATGAAGAAAATTTGTTTTAACATCTAACTATTATAACTCAAGGTTAAGTATTGAAGTTAGTGCTAAAACAATACAAATAGAAATAAGTTTTACAACTGGTGAAAAGATCTCATGAAAATTAATACCTTCAGCCCGAGAATACCATTTTTCTACCAACCACACCTTATACATTAAGATACTTCTGTCAACATTTAATTTCAATTTGAAGACCCATTTACATATGATAATACTTCTCGCTTCACGAAGTTCTACAAGATCCTAGGTTTTGTTCTTGAAGAACGAATCCATTTCTTTGTCCATATCATTTTCCCAATTTTTTCTATCTACATCGTCCATTACTTCCTCATAATGAGAAGGTTCCCTAGCTTCAACAATCAGCTCAATAGATGAAGCACAATATTAATCCATTTTTGGTGTTCTTCTTTCCTTTATAGACTTCCTTAGAGTGACTGGTTATTGAATTGGTTCTTGAGATTATACAGTTTCTTTTGCATCATCTTCACCTTTTTCTTCATAAGTCTCTCCTTCCTTTTGACTTTATGGAGAAGGTTTAGCCTCCAATTGAATTTTTTGATTCAACGATAGCTATTCTTATTCAACTTTTACAACATTTGATTTCAGAAGAGAAGATTCATATCATGTTACATCTCTATTAATAAATATTAAGTGAAGAATAATCCCACAACCTATAACCTTTCACTCCAAAATCATACCCAACAAAGATATAAGAATTTTCTTTTTTTTCTAACTTTGAACGTTGAATATTTGGAATAAGAGCATAGGAATCACAACCAAAAATCCTTGAATGTGAATAATAAAAATACTGACTCGGCCAAAGTACTTAAGGAATTTTTCAATTAATGATAACTGAAGGTGATATGTTTACCAAATAACAAGCAGTAGATATTGCTTCTGCCCACAACTCCTTCTATAGGTTAGCATTGTTGATCATGCTTCTAGGTATTTCCATAAGAGGTCGATTCATCCATTTAGCAACACCATTTTGCTGAGGATTATAGACAATAGTTTTATGTCTAAAATTCCATTCATTATTATAGTATTTTTAAAATTATAAGGAAGTAAATTTACCGCCATTGTCAGTTCTTAAACATTTAATTGATTTCCCTGTTTTGTTTTCCACCATAGCTTTAATTTGTTTAAAAACATTAAATACTTCAACTTTTATTTTTAACATATAGACCCAAAATTTCCTAGAGAAATCATCAATAAATGTTAATAAGTATAATGTGCCTCCATAAGATATAGTAGGATATGATCCCCAAAGGTCAGACTAAATATAGTCCAAATTTTCTTTACTATTATGACTTTCAGCCTTAAATTTTTGGGCAGACTCATGTGATGAGAAGCACCAGAATCTAAGAACCAATTTTCATATTTCTAAGAGACATTGCAAATTGGTAAAGATTCATCTACCATATTTAATTCAACAGATAAAAATTCATCAATCATATATGAGTGGACCTGATTTTCTCCCTCCTTTGAGTTTTCAACACACTCATTTCTAGGGAAAATTTTAAGGATGGAAATTTATCTTAAAGTTTAGAAGCATTGGTGAATATTACAACTCCCTAATATGTAAATTTAAAAATGTTTGAGGATACTTTTTGTAAAAATACATATATCTATAACAACTTTATAATATTCTATATAAAATTTTGGTGATTTTTTAGGTAAAATATTTTCATACTGTAAAATTTGGGTGAATAACTTTTATAAAAAAACGGAAATTGGCGAATATTTTTTTTTCGAAAAAACATGGAAAATTATCCCACTTGCAAATAATTAAGGGAATTTTAGACATTAAACTATTGTCTATAATCCTCAGCAAAATGGTGTTATTGAATGCATGATTCAACCTCTTATGGAAAGACCAAGAAGCATGATCAACAATGCTAACCTGCGCAAGGATTTGTGGGCAGAAGAAATATCTACTGCTTGTTATTTGGTAAAAATATCACCTTCAGTTGCCATTAATTGTAAAATTCCTTAATAATTTGGTCGAGTCAGTCTTTTGATTATTCACATTCAAGGATTTTTGGTTGTGATTCCTATGCTCTTATTCCAAAGATTCAACATTCAAATTTAGGCACGAAAGAAAAATGTTATGTCCTTGTTGGGTACTCTTATGGAGTGAAAGGATACAGGTTGTGGATTCTTCTTCACTTAATATATTCACTAATATAAAAGTAACATTTGATGAATCTTCTCTTCTAAAATCAAATGTTGTAAAATTTTAACAAGAACAAGTATCGTTGAATCAACAAATTAAGTTGGAGGCTAAACCTTTTCCATAAAGTCGTAATGAACGAGAGAATTATGAAGGAAAATGTGAAGATGATGCAAAATAAACTGTAGAAGTTCAAGAACCAGTTCAACAACCAGATGTTAGAAAATTATATAATTACTGATTTGAAAATGGAAATACTTGAAAATGTGTGCAAGGTATCCATTTCCATTTTATTAAATGTGTGTAAAATTCTCCATGTCTTGCTGATTAAACAAAGTGTTTTTGGTAACTATTTATGATTTTACGTGTGAGGGAAACTTAATTTAATTTTCTATTTAATATATTAAATCAGAAATACACAGTAAGATAAGTTCAGCATAACATGACAAAAATGTTTAGTGAGCAGTTCACCCCTCCTGGGCTACGTCTTCTGGATCAAGCCTCCAAAAATTAGCTTGTCCTCTTGTATTATAATGCTCTCAAATGAAATACAGGTTTAAGAATGCCTCAATAGGAAAATCTAAATGAAAATATAGATTCAGAAGATATGAAAATGCTAAAAGTGCCTTTCCATATTCACTAAATAGTGAAAAATTACCATAAATAATGACTTCTTCAACAAGGCCCTCATGGCTCTTTGAATTCCTCTGTATTTTTTTGGGCTGTATAAGTCCTCAAATAGTTTTGAAACCTCTTCCATTAGGTTCAAAAGGTCAAAAATAGCTGAAAATGGTTTTTGGATCACCTCAAACAGTGAGGTACAACTCGAGATAACTCCATTTCCCCAATGGCCCTAGTGGCTCTCTAAGCTTCCATGAAGCTAAAATGGCTATATAACACCTCTAATGTCTCTGAAACCTGTCCTAATGGCTTTGTAATGCTGAAAATAGTAAAAATTGGTTTTTGGTTCACCACAAACAGTGAGGTACAACTTAATACAGCTCCATTTCCCCAATGGCCCTGATGGCTCTCCAAGCTCCCGTGAAGCTTTTAGAGCACTAATAGTCTTAAAAAAGTTCTGAAACCTCTTCAATTATGATCATAAAATGGAAAATAGCTGAAAATATTTTTTTTTTCACCTCAAACAATGAGGTACAACTCAATACGGCTCCATTTCCCCAATGGCCCTTATGACTCTCCAAACTTTCCTGAAGCAAAAATGGCTGAAGATAAATTTTAATGGCTCTAAAACCTATCTCAATTGCTCTAGAATGCTGAATAAAGCCAAAATTGACCAAAATTTCATCCAATTTGGTCCAATATTGGAGAAGTTATGGCCAAAACAATATTTTTCCCAGTGGCACTTAAAAACCTCCACTAAAAGTGGAGGAACTGCAGATAAGGTCGAAAAATTGGCAGTTTCTGCCTGAATTGGTGGTGCACTTCAATAAATGGTAGAACTATTATAGTCGCAATAAATGTTTATAGGGGTGCATATGAGTGGTCCATCGGAACCACCGGCTTAACCGCGCGGTTAAGGCCCCACCTCCAACGTATTGGCTATCACATTTATTTTCAATCTGCGTCGCCACATTCTAACCACAAAGGGAACAGTTATTGTAATCACCAGTGTTAAGCCCCCTCATCACAGGCATGGTTCTATGGAATTTTGTAAAGTGGAGGCTGGCCCCCTTTACCGTCAACCAATTGTTTTACAAACTTTAAATCTAACGTGGAGCCCATGTATATTAAGAACTAAACCAGTGGCCTAACAGTAGGTGCTTGTGCTAGTGGCGGTGAGGTCTGGGATTCAAACCCCGCAAACTCATAAATTTTTTAACGCGCCAAGTTTCATGGCCTGGGGCCACGTGGTGGCCTGTGGGCCTACGACGTGGCAATTTCTGATTGGCCACCCTTAAATGAAGTCAAAATAGCCACAAATGAAGAGCTACCACTTGTCAATATATGATTGGCCTAGGTGGAATATTCCAGAGAATATTCCAAGGAATGTTTCAAGAATATTCTTTGGAATATTCCTTTTTTAATTTTTCAAAATTTGAATGTCAAACCTAGTCAACTCAGTTTTTTGCAGTTTACTGAAAACTTCAAACTTGCATAACTTTCACATACGATGTCAAATTTGAGTGTCGTTCATAGTGCCAGGTTCATACTGATGAGGCCTATCCGGTCGTTTAGGTTGCAAGTGATTTTGAACACTTTCAATTTTGAGATTTTCCATAGCTCGGACTTGAGCTCCTGATCACACCTCCCAAATAACAAGCTTTTGGACCACAAAAGCTCACTGAAATGTTGAAACTAAAATGTACAGGAAATGAGAGAATAACAACATCCTCTTCTCTTCAGCCTCCAAAAGTTTTCCTAACTTGCCAACTGTCCTCATGGTGAATTTTTGCTGAATGAGCCATGTACTTGTGCTGAATCCCGACCAAGTTTTCTTGCCATACTAATCTGCCATTCTGAAACCAGAAATGACCCTTGCCTAAATTTGTGCCCTCTTTTCTTGCATGCCTTTCCATCTCATGGAATCTTGCACCGCTTTGCACTGACACTTTATTTTCTGCACCAATCGACACCAAAGGCACCTTGTGCAACATACGACATCAACAACAATTTGACATGAAATGTGCTATATAATTGACACACAAAATCTCTAACAAGTGTGCACACAATTGACACAATTTGATAAACAACAAGATATATCTTGACAAACACATGTGTATGTATCATGTACAATGAACTATATACAGTTCGCTATTTACACATACAACCTCTATGTACATGTCCAACTTCAACTCTTCTTTTCAAATACCATCAAATACATCATCCCGAAAAACATGTGGGTGACTAAGAGCTGAACTTAAAGACATTGCTGCAATATAAGTGAGTATCATACTCATCTTTTACACCTCCATGGCGAAATTTTACAACAACAAAGAAATTCCTTCAACTGAAACTTCTTTTACATGCAATCTTGCATCAACTTTTCAACTGAAATACATGCATACAGATCTGAAATTTTCATGTACAAAATGAGTATGACTTACTACATTAAGAATTTAATCCACTTCCTACCAAGCCAACTCCATGGTGTCCTTTCCTGCTGCAACATTTCTACATGTGAATCTCCCATTTCCACATCGATAATGGAACCCATAGATTCACTTGCGCCAATCTTTTTGTCATCTAATTGCATGTGCTTTGGATGACTTGTTGGATGCAAAGTCCAAAAATGAGAGACATCATGTCCCTTCTTTTGACAAAATGTGCAACTCTTAAGCACTTCCTCTGAAAGTTTTCTTTGCCTCTTCTACTTCCTGTTTGCTTTCTTTTTCAACCAGAATCTTGAAGCAACATGGTTAAATCCACCACAAAATGTGCAACAAAACTTTCTTTCATTTGAACAAGCAAAATTATCATTCTTTTCTGAAACATAATAAAATTGATCATGTGAATAATTATACCTCTTTTGCTACATGGAATTTCCATCATTTTTGTCTTCGAAAGACAATGAACTAGTAGAGGAGACAACTTTTTTTTTATACTTTCATCACAGTTCTTGTCTTGAAAACTGTTTGAAATTGAATGCTCACCATAAGCGACATGTTTACCCTCTACTTGCTGCAATGTTGGCATAAAACAATGGCAATCATCCTTAAAACAATTTGGACATATATGCATTTTAGAACTTGGAATAAAGGTTCTCTTTAAATTTGCATCACATGCATTCAAAGATTTGGAGTCTTCGCCATTAAACTGCACATAACCAAGACCAACATTCTTGGGTTGCTCCACAACCGAAATAGGGTAAACCATGCCTTGTGCATGCCTACCCAAATCTTTTCCTTCATGATAGCCCATCTTAAAAATTAATTTGGAACCTATACCCCTTGTACGTTTTTGAAAAGAACCAACACACTTTTCAATTGAGGAAATTGAAGACAAGTTGGAATGGTTTACCTCTTCCTCACGCTTGTTTTTGGACAAAGCTTCTTGAGCTTCAAGGAGTTGTTTCTCCATGTCATGCAACCCTTGGAGAATTGTTTCCTTCTCTTCCTTCATGGCTAACAATTGTGCATGAAGCTTAGCACTTTCTCTTTGATCCTCAATCAAAATATGCACCATGTCCTTCACCTTAATGAAATCATTCTTCATGTCATCATTGAAGAATCTTATGAAGGAGGAAACTACCCTTGTAGAAGAAGTTGACGTTCTGTAAATGGTCAAATTAACAAAAGGAACTTCCAAAGAAAAGTTCTCAAAGCTTTCAAATAAATGACAAGCTTAACCAAATGTCTTTACAACCATATTCTTATTCAAGCAACCATAAAGCACAAACTCCAATATCTTTTGTAGCAAACACTAACCAAGTCGGTTTGTTTCCCGAAGATAATCTTGAGGTGATTTGGGGTAAGGAAATAGCCTAAAACTCTTTTTTTTCCTTTCCAACACTTAGCTGTAAACATCTATCTTTTCAACTCAACAAAACTCATACAATTAACCATTTTGCAACCAATAAAATAGTCAATCTTTTACACTGTTTTAACACCTTTTGCACCAAAAAAATACTCAACCTGAGCTCAACCTATGCTCTGATACCATCTTATATGAAAATGGAAATACTTGAAAATGTGTGCAAGGTATCGATATGCATTTTATTAAATGTGTGAAAAATTCTCCATGTCTTGCTGATTAAAAAAAGTGTTTTTGGTAACTGTTTATGAGTTTATGTGCGATGGAAAGTTAATTTAATTTGTTGTTTAACATATTAAATCAGAAATGCACAGCAAGATAACTTCAGTGTAACATGACACAAATGTTTGGTGAGCAGTTCACCCCTCCTGGGCTACGTCTGTTGGATCAAACCTCTCAAAATGAGCTTGTCGTCTTGTATTATAATGCTCTCAAATGAAATACAAGTTTAAAAATTCCTCAATAGGCAAATCTAAATGCAAATACATGTTCAAAAGACATGAAAATGCTAAAAATTCCTTTCCATATTAAATTACCATAAACAGTGACTTCTTCAACAAGGCCCTGATGGCTCTTTGAACTACTCTAAAGCTTTTTAGGCTATATAGGTTGTCAAATAGGTCTGAAACCTCTTCCATTTGTTTTAGTAGGTCGAAAATAGCTGAAAATGGTTTTTGGATCACCTGAAACAGTGAGGTACAACTCTAGATAACTCCATTTCCCCAATGGCCCTGGTGGCTCTCCAAGATTCCCTGAAGCTAAAATGGCTTTAGAACACCTCTAATGCCTCCAAAACCTTTCCCAATGGCTTTTTAATGGTAAAAATAGTCGAAATCGGTTTTTGGTTCACCTCAAACAGTGAGGTACAACTCAATACAGCTCCATTTCCCCAATGGACCTCATGGCTCTCGAAGCTTCCCTGAAGCTTTTCGGGCTCTGTAAGTCTTAAAATAGTTTTGAAACCTCTTCCATTAGGTTCAAAAGGTGGAAGGTAGTGTAAAATGGTTTTTGGTTCACCTCAAACAGTGAGGTACAACTCAATACAACTCCATTTCCCCAATGGCCCTAATGGCTCTCCAAACTTCCCTGAAGCAAAATTGGATGAAGATCAACTCTAATGGCTCTAGAATGCTGAATAAAGCCAAAATTGACCAAAATTTTGTCCAATTTGGTCCAATATTGGAGCAGTTATGTCCAAAACAATATTTTTCCCAGTGGCACTTAAAAAACTCAACTAAAAGTGGAGGAACTACAAATAAGGTCGAAAAATTGGCAGATTCCACCTGAATTGGTGGAAAGCTTCCATAAATGGCGGAACTGTTATAGTGGTAATAAATGTTAATAGGGGTGTATGTGAGCGGTCCGTCGAAACTGCCGGCTTAACTACAACATTTCTACATGTGAATCCTCC